>WEIV01023724.1:62269-91555 GCA_013390005.1 Calyptomena viridis
CCCGGCCCCGCCGCGGCCCCCGCCGGTCCGCTCGCTGGGCGGGCGGGGGAGGAAGGGTCCCGCAGTCGGATCCGACCTCTTTAAAGATTAAAATCCCCTCAGAAGAAGGGAAGAGGTGAGGTGATTCTGCCCCTCCGCTCTGGAGTACTGCGCCCAGCTCTGGGGTCCCCAGCAGGGTGAAGCCATGGGCGTGTTGGAGCGGGTCCAGACGAGGGGCATAAAAATGATCGGAGGACCGGAGCGCCTCTCCTGTGACAGGCTGAGTCACGGTTGTTCAGCCGGAAGACTGAGCTGACCTTTGATCAGCCTTCCAGAACCTAAAGGGGGGCCTACAAGAATCACAGGACACGCTGAGTTGAAAGGGACCCACGAGGATCATCGAGTCAAACTCAACCCTGCGCGGACCCGTCCCCAAGAGTCACACCCTGTGCCTGAGAGCGTTGTCCAAATGCTTCTTGAACTCTGTCAGGCTTGGTGCTGTGACCACTTCCCTGGGGAGCCTGTTCCAGCACCGAACCACCCTCTGGGTGAAGAACCTCTTTCTAATATCTAACCCAAGAAAGATGGAAACAGACTTTTTAGCGAGGCCTGTTGAGAGAGGACAAGGGGTAATGGTTTTTAACTAAAGGACAGTAGATTCAGACTGGTTATAAGGAAGAAATTTCTTACAATGGGGGTGGTGAGGCACTGGAACAAGTTGCTCATAGAGATGGTAGGTTCCTGGGAACATTCAAGGTCAGGCTGGATAGTGTTCTGAGTAACCTGATCTAGTTGAAGATGTCCCTGCTACTGGCAGGGGCTTGGACTAGATGATCTTTAAAGGTCCCTTCCAACCCAAACCAATCTATGATTCTGTGAAAAGGGAGGCAATGCGTTGTGGCTCTCTATTTTTGCGGGATCTTCAGACACAGCCCCCTAAGGGATCCTCAGACAAATCCCACAGGGATTGAGCTGAGCTGAAACAGTGGCAAGGGGTAAATGTCTGCCCCAGTAGTGGACCAAGGCAGATCCCTTTCCAAATTTGATCTGTTGTCTCAGCCTCAACAGAATCCATGTTGTGCACTAATTTCTTCAAGCATTGGTCTTTCTGCTGACATACAATGCAAGATCTCAAAAATGCAAAGTTGAAAATATTACCTCTGCCTTTTCAGTTTTGGATTATTTTATTCTGCTTCAGTTTGTCACATTCTCTGAGAAATCTGTGTCACTTTAGGTCACTGGTACTTACTACCTATTTTTTCTTTTTTGCCCTGTCTTCTCAGTTTGGGAGGGTTTTAATACAGGAATTACTGGTGGTCTGAAAACTTCAGCTGCATAAATTTATCATATGGATTGTGTTTAGCCATTGCAAAGTATGTTTGACAGCACTAAGCTAAGTGGGTAAACGCAGTGGTGATTTATAGTCTTCTTAGGGTACAAACATAATTATTCATTTACCTCATCAAAACAAAGAAGTTCACTGTTAATGAGAATAGTTCATCACAGCTTAGCTGTCCTGATGTAGTTTGAGATGCAGGGATCGCAGATAAGCTCTGGGAAGGGTGCAGAGAGTGGAGCCTGCATGCCTGGCCTGTTCAGGCAAGGTGTCACTGGGTGCTTGCCCTCTCCTTTCACCTGCCCCAGTGGGGGTTGCAGTAATTTCAAGTGAAAGGGAACGAAGTAGGGTGTTTTTTTCCTAACATGAATACCCCTGGATATATTTTTGTAGTTTTTGGGCACTATCCTGTTAAGTATGATGTGCATAGTATATATAATAGCAAGTATTATGCATTTAAAATCTGTCCAAAGCTGCTTTTTAAATGTAGGGTAACCAAACAGTATTGAGGTACTCCTTCACATTCAGGAGCTTTGTTGAATTTTGGGCAAACACTTCCGTAAAAATGATACACGTAGTCACTTAAAAACAAACATACATGATCAATTGATGAAAAGCACATTTTATACTTTTTTACCACTCCAAATGATATTATTTTTTTTTATTTTAGGGGCACACCAAATCAGATTTTTTAATATAGATGTATTATTTTTATAATCTTAAATACAGCAGTACTAGGAATGTAGTTCTGAGCTGAAACTTGAGCTCTCAACTTTCTACCTCACAGTCAGACTTTGTATTTGCATTTTTAAGCTTGTAAAAACTAAGGAGTTAGAAGTTCTGACAAACAGTGCTTCAGCATGTTGCAATAACACTCGGGCTACAATGCCTATCTGCACAGCTCACCACCACCTGCCTGTTTCTTTCTCTCTGCTTTTTTTCCTCTTTATACTGTTTAGGTTTGACTGTGTCTAAACAACAGGCTGATTTCTTACACACAGTATCTTCTGCTATTTTAAAATATAAATTTATAGAGTAGAAAGATGGGGGAAAATGTTTCAGACATGAGAAGAATAGTGAAAAGGAGGAAAAGCCTTCTTGATCCATGACTTTTAAGGGATAAATGAAAGATGTATTTCTACTATCTCTGTCTCCTGAGTGGTTTGACACACCATTTCCCATCTTCTTGTGATGGGAGACCTAGGAAAGAAATTGAACTGCTTATCCATCAGTTCATCAGCAGCAGCCTGATTGTTTCTTTCCCCATCCAAATTGCTTGGTCTTCAGCAGATGGGTTGCCCTTCCACAGCCTTCTTTGGTCTTTTTCCTTTTTTTAGGGGTCAACTTCTGTTTCCTTCATATCTCTTCCTTCAAAGCTGCTCCTCTGGCTTTTCACAGAGCTGTCTGTCCTCATTGCCCATCTTGTCCTGCTCTGCAGTTCTTTTGGACATGCAGTGCCCTGTGGCTGGTTCCTTACTTGTATCCCATGGTTGTGCACCTTGGTCCTGGGAGAAAAATGGTCACTGGGACCCAGAGAGCAACCTGAAGGAGTCAAGCCAGCATGCAGCCTTTTACCAACCTGCAAGTGAGTGTGCAGTGTCAAGCCAAGAGAGCAGGAATGTAAGGCAGGAGTTTTGATGGAGACAGCCAGATCGGGGATAAGGGCTGACGATGGCCACATTCCTGAAGTGGTGCTGCTTTCTTGCCCTCACCTGTGGTCCCACCCTGGGCTTTGGCACTGATGCCTGTCTGACCCTTTGGACACTNTCAAAAATGCAAAGTTGAAAATATTACCTCTGCCTTTTCAGCTTTGGATTATTTTATTCTGCTTCAGTTTGTCACATTCTCTGAGAAATCTGTGTCACTTTAGGTCACTGGTACTTACTACCTATTTTTTCTTTTTTGCCCTGTCTTCTCAGTTTGGGAGGGTTTTAATACAGGAATTACTGGTGGTCTGAAAACTTCAGCTGCATAAATTTATCATATGGATTGTGTTTAGCCATTGCAAAGTATGTTTGACAGCACTAAGCTAAGTGGGTAAACGCAGTGGTGATTTATAGTCTTCTTAGGGTACAAACATAATTATTCATTTACCTCATCAAAACAAAGAAGTTCACTGTTAATGAGAATAGTTCATCACAGCTTAGCTGTCCTGATGTAGTTTGAGATGCAGGGATCGCAGATAAGCTCTGGGAAGGGTGCAGAGAGTGGAGCCTGCATGCCTGGCCTGTTCAGGCAAGGTGTCACTGGGTGCTTGCCCTCTCCTTTCACCTGCCCCAGTGGGGGTTGCAGTAATTTCAAGTGAAAGGGAACGAAGTAGGGTGTTTTTTTCCTAACATGAATACCCCTGGATATATTTTTGTAGTTTTTGGGCACTATCCTGTTAAGTATGATGTGCATAGTATATATAATAGCAAGTATTATGCATTTAAAATCTGTCCAAAGCTGCTTTTTAAATGTAGGGTAACCAAACAGTATTGAGGTACTCCTTCACATTCAGGAGCTTTGTTGAATTTTGGGCAAACACTTCCGTAAAAATGATACACGTAGTCACTTAAAAACAAACATACATGATCAATTGATGAAAAGCACATTTTATACTTTTTTACCACTCCAAATGATATTATTTTTTTTTATTTTAGGGGCACACCAAATCAGATTTTTTAATATAGATGTATTATTTTTATAATCTTAAATACAGCAGTACTAGGAATGTAGTTCTGAGCTGAAACTTGAGCTCTCAACTTTCTACCTCACAGTCAGACTTTGTATTTGCATTTTTAAGCTTGTAAAAACTAAGGAGTTAGAAGTTCTGACAAACAGTGCTTCAGCATGTTGCAATAACACTCGGGCTACAATGCCTATCTGCACAGCTCACCACCACCTGCCTGTTTCTTTCTCTCTGCTTTTTTTCCTCTTTATACTGTTTAGGTTTGACTGTGTCTAAACAACAGGCTGATTTCTTACACACAGTATCTTCTGCTATTTTAAAATATAAATTTATAGAGTAGAAAGATGGGGGAAAATGTTTCAGACATGAGAAGAATAGTGAAAAGGAGGAAAAGCCTTCTTGATCCATGACTTTTAAGGGATAAATGAAAGATGTATTTCTACTATCTCTGTCTCCTGAGTGGTTTGACACACCATTTCCCATCTTCTTGTGATGGGAGACCTAGGAAAGAAATTGAACTGCTTATCCATCAGTTCATCAGCAGCAGCCTGATTGTTTCTTTCCCCATCCAAATTGCTTGGTCTTCAGCAGATGGGTTGCCCTTCCACAGCCTTCTTTGGTCTTTTTCCTTTTTTTAGGGGTCAACTTCTGTTTCCTTCATATCTCTTCCTTCAAAGCTGCTCCTCTGGCTTTTCACAGAGCTGTCTGTCCTCATTGCCCATCTTGTCCTGCTCTGCAGTTCTTTTGGACATGCAGTGCCCTGTGGCTGGTTCCTTACTTGTATCCCATGGTTGTGCACCTTGGTCCTGGGAGAAAAATGGTCACTGGGACCCAGAGAGCAACCTGAAGGAGTCAAGCCAGCATGCAGCCTTTTACCAACCTGCAAGTGAGTGTGCAGTGTCAAGCCAAGAGAGCAGGAATGTAAGGCAGGAGTTTTGATGGAGACAGCCAGATCGGGGATAAGGGCTGACGATGGCCACATTCCTGAAGTGGTGCTGCTTTCTTGCCCTCACCTGTGGTCCCACCCTGGGCTTTGGCACTGATGCCTGTCTGACCCTTTGGACACTTGTGTTAGTTTCAGCGTAGCAAGCTGAGACATAAAAGCCCCTGTCACACAAAGGGGAAGAAAGAAGACGTTTTGGAAAGTTTGTCATTGATTGTCTGGCAGCAAGTCAGAACAGACTTGGGCTGTAGCTCAGCCCTGATATCCACAGTGATCTTTACTTTGTAAAGCTCTAGGATAATAAGTGTATCGAAATGTGCAAGAGAGAACACGACCATCTCCCCGCCCTTGCCATCTCTGTGTCTAGCTGTGCTTTTCTTTGGTCCTGAGAATGTTCTTTGACCCGAAGAGGGTATAAATTATGGGATTTACTTCTGAGCAGCCCATGGAATAGCCCGGGGTAAGTAATTCCTAGAAGATGCTTTCCTCTGCTTAAGTGGGTGATTAACGTTTGGAGCTAAATACCGAAGCAGGGAGAGGAGAGGAATAAATGGGGAAATAGTTTGCTGAAAGGGGGAAGAAAGAGCTGTTATTCTTATCCACTCATCAGGATATTCTTAGATGTGCGTGGGAACAGCCTAACAAAAGGAGGGAGCTTGAGAGAGGCAAGCCAGGTGACAGTGATGTGCATGGGACAGTCCTGAGGGAGTTTGAGCCACGTCATCCTTAGGTAATTCTTGGTAATTCTTCCCGAAGGAGGTTTCTTCCCTATTTCCCTTCTCAGTCCCTTTCTTCCAGTACAGGGAACTGTAGGGAGGGGAGGTGTTTACAGACTCTCAGCTTTATTTGCTGCTGTGTGAGTGTTACTTGTGATGTTGCTGTTACTCTGGTGCAAGGAGCTCAAGGGAGGCATTTTGATGCAGAGCTGATCTCAGGTGAGATCCCGAAGTGTTCATCTGCTCCAATGTGCTTTTCCAGGATGGTGGCATTGCCAGTGGAGCAGGTGCAGCTCCTTTTAAAGTGATGGGGGAAATGTGGCTCTCCAAGACCTTGACAAACGCTCTGAACAAGGAGTGTGTGTTGCCTGTGGGGAGAACAAGCTCCTGAGGAGTCTGGATTGAGGCTTGAGGCACATTAGGAGAACTGCAAAGGATTAGAGTTTGTCACCTCTCTCTGTTACCTACTGTCAGATCACTTTTGACCCCAGCCAGATTTAATTACTTCAGATAGGTAATTAACAGCCACTCTCACTCAGTAATTGATGGAGCGTGTGATTATATTGCTGAGGTGTGGGAAAAGTTATGGCTGCAAAGTCCAATCGGCAGCACTGCTTTTGTCTGCGCGCAGTGTCCAGCAGTACGAGGTCTTTATATCCCTGTAGGTCTTCACTCCCCATGGAAGTAACTGCAGGCGGTATTGCTATAGACTCCTTAGATGTGGATTTGGCTTTTTTTTTTTTTCCCTTGGTCATCTGAAATGAGAGTGATACAACATATTTTAAAGGATGATAAAGAAGGGCAGTTTGTGGAAATCGTGGAAATGCCAGCGTTGCTCTGCCTGCCTGGTTGGCAAGTCTAGGGGAGGTGGAAAGGGTTGTGCTGAACTTCTGTGGGAAGGGAACATGGGCAGTTTGATGATCATCTTTCCAACCTTTCATAAAATACTAGATCTTGGATTATAGCAGCTGCATCAGGATTTAAATGCCATATCTATTATGCTGTAGCTAAAAGGAGACAAAGCGTACTAATAAGTAGCAAGGTTTTGCACCTGCTTAATCAAATTATACTTCCTTGCCATATTTTACTCCCATAGATATATCTAATAGGTGTTGATGGATCTACCGTGGCATAAGAAAATAACATTTGTGTTGCCTGTTACATTAATTTTCCTGATAAAACGAGACTACCGGGATAACCCATTTGACTCCCATGATATATTTATAAATAACAAAATTGAGTCCTGTTATGATTAGTGTATTAAAAGTATTAGGTTTGTTGTCTTAGCTGTGCTGTGTTTTCTCATGCTCTCTCTTACAGTGATTGCTAATGACAGGCTTTGGCAGGAGCTAGCCTAGCCTTCCCGTGATGGGAACCAGATGGATGGTTTTGCTCTGGCTGCCTCTCCCATTGAACACCAGGAACAGGAGGAGGGGGAGCCCTTTGGGTGGGAGGAGGCAGGGCGGGGGTCACTGGTAGAAAAGTAAATGAGTGGCAGAGGACCAGTTCTTGTCTATCCACTGCTTCTTTTCCCTTGAGGCTCCCAGTTTTGCAACTTTCAACCTCACTCTTGGCTTCAACTTCTTGGCTTTCAAGTGATTGTGCTGTATGCTACATTTTCATTACTGGTAAAATTGATGGAAAATCACATTTTATTATGTGAAAAAATGCAGTGTTCTTGACTGTCAAAGCTCCATTCAACTGGAAAAAATCTATGTGAGGCACTCTTTTATATTTCATGTATTTTGTGCATTGGTTGGAATGAAAAATAATGAAAGGCTGTATTTTGTCAACTTTTGCATCTGTCTGACTGGCAGCACTGACTGATTTGTTTTTTAAATGTATTTATTTCTTGCACTGAGCACTATTATTCTGCACCCTTTCACGATAAAGGCAAATAATATGTGGAATGTGCAAATAATATGTGAAAAAGATAGATGCAAATTATTTGGTCCCTCCAGGTAGGTCTGCAAAGAAACTGGAAATGTGACTGTGGTGTGGAAAGGTATTGTCTTTATACCGGCTGCAGCAATGATAACAGGGCTACTGCCTGTCTTTCACGTTATTGTGGATACATCTATTGTATTTTTTTAAATTTACTTTTTTGTCTTCTCTTTTTCCCTTTCATCTCCTGCTGTGAACCTTTAAATGAGATCTGGGCACTCTGAAAATCTGAAGTACATCACTCAGTCCATAAACCCTGCTGCCCCTTGTGGAACCACTGCTGCTCAGGTGTGATGTGCCCAAACTGCTGAGGCTATTGGTTTGTGCCCAGGGCCTGAGTGGATACCTCTCCCGAGATCCAGACTGGTATACCTTTTAGCATGAATCAAGCTTTCCCTCAGGGGAAAAATGTGGGTTCCCTCCCTGCACAGCCATCCGCCAGCTGTGTTGGTACGTGGGTATGAGTCAGATGGAAGGGAACCAGACTGACTTGGTGTCGTGAGATGCTGCAGCTCTTGGCAGGTCTTTGCAGCAGGAATAGGGTTTGTTTGTACCTTGCTGTTGGCCCTAACCATGCTCCTGCCCAGGAGATGTTCTGCCACTCTGCACTGCTGAGCGGTGGGTTGTGGCCCTGGGTGTCTCTGCTGTGCTCCTGAGTCTGGTAACCCGGGGAGGAGTGTGAGGTGCAGCTGACAGACTCACCCACTGGGCTGGGCTCTGTGGTTCAGGCACACCTGCGATTCAGGATCTCCCTGCAAACTGAAAACAGTGTTTTCTGTTATTACAACTTTTTTTTTTTAATATCAGAATTGTCTTCACGCCTAGATCACTATAATTGCAATTTCAAGTGAAGAACTTGTGAAAAGAGGTGTCGGGGTGCTCCTACTCAGCATTGTTTAATTGTTGCCACTGGTAAAATTCACTCCCAATTCCAGTAAAGATTTTAATGTGACATAAATTTTCAGTTATTCTAAATACTGAAAAAGTGGTATCTTTATTCTTGCTAGTTCTGTACAGATTTTCTTTCAATACAAAAAACCCAAACGTAAACTGAGCAGTAAAAGCTTACAGAGAAAGTAGTAGAAATAGAAGTTTACAGAAAAATCTAGAAAATCCTTCTTTATATCTGAGATATTGTTTATCTCTGCACTTCTTGACTCCCAACTCCTTTATGTGTTAGGAGCTCTTGAGTGAGGGCCATTAGCCATGAGAAGAACCCTGGTCTGGAGACCTTCCTGGCTGAAGGAGTGTACCTCGCTATGCTTTTGTAAGTTAACTGGCCCCAGAATTCTTGAAGGGTGCTGGGCTTGTGGGGACTTGCTGGGCTGGATAGTAAATGGTTAGCAGCATGTTGCTTTGACTGATAAGGTAAAACAGAAGAGGATTCCAACAGAAGTTGGGTAGGAAGGGACCTGAGAAGGTCTCTCATCCAACCTCTTGCTCAGGACAGTGCCAGCTCTGAGATCAGACCAGGTTGTGCAGGGCTTGATCCAGTCAGGTCAAACTGGAAAGTCTCCAGGGATGTGGAGACCTGTTCCAGGAAACTCTTAATAATTAGATGTTTGCTACTACTTAGAGCAGTCAGAGGTAAATATGTGCCACCATTCTCTTTGTAGATGTTTCTGAGACTCTGTTTAGGAAGCAATGATCCCACCAGCCTGGGACACTTCTCCTACATGGTGCTCCCTGCCATGAAGAGGTGGATGCAAAGGATGAGGACCTGCTTTGTCCTCTTTAGGGAGTAGATGTGGGGCAAGCAAAGCCATCTCACTCATCCAGGGGGCGAGAACCAGTTCAACTCCTTCTATCCTTGGTTTTTCTTGTCCTATTTGCCACAGCCACATGGAAATGATGGAGTAGGAACTGTGGTGCTCCTAGGTTCCTTCCTCCACAATAAGCTATACGTCTGTCCTGCTGAAATAGTCTGCCCTGGATTGGCGACCTGGTAGCTGTCACTGTGGTTAATAGCAGTGCTGAGCCTTGGTGCCTGCTGTTGGCAGAAGTAATTCTCACTATGTGCATTCAGACACAGGGTTGGGACATGGGGACATTGTAGCACCTCACTCAGGGCCTTCAGAAATATGAGCAGCTTCAGCTGGGGATAGAAAGGCAAGTCTCATGGCAGGATGCAGCCCAGGAGGTGCCTATTGGGCTCCCGGCACATTTGCATTTTCTAATCTGCTGCATAAAGCATTATCTTGCTTGCTGAGACAAGTCATTCACCACATCAGGAACGTGTGGGAAAATAACTCAGTCAGTATAACCGGAGGAAAATAAATGGTTATGTGGTTGGCCATTTGGAGGTGAGCTAGCTTGGGAATTTTTTCTTTTAGCAACACCCTGAAAAAAATGTAGTGTGAATGGGTGTGAAATATAAAGAGAGTTTGCTACCTTCTGGCGTAGGCATACATCCAAAAAAAAGACAACAGTAAATAGAGACATCTACTCCTAAATGCTTTGTAAGGGCTTTAGAGGATCCAAAGGCTTAGTGTGTTTGACTGGTAGGACATCGGATCTTCCCCACTCAAATGAACTTTGAATAGAAGGGGAGCCTCTGACACGGAAGAGAGGAGAAGCCACAGTGATCACCTGGGGTGTTTCAGTGTGGTGCTCAGTCACCCAGACTCTACTTCTCCTCTTGATTCTCCATTTGCATTTGAAGAGAGGATCCCAGACATAATGTAAGTATGGAGAGGGGAAACCATGTCTTGTGTTAGGGACAGCAATAGGAGACTGCAGTGGGTCAGAGATCCCAAAAGGGACTGATGTTTGTTGCTCAGGTGGGAAAAGAAAAAATGTGTTCAGGCTAAGGCAGTTCTGAAAAACGTGGAGTTACTTTGCTTCTGCAAGATGTAAAGTGGATTTCACAGCTACGATTTGCTGTTGTTATTTAGGAGACACCAGCAAATAAGAACAGGATAATGTCTTCTGCTGCAATAGAAATGCCAGTGTAAATAATTTATTTGCTAATTAGTAGACATTGCTCTAATGAAAGAGGTATTTAACAACAAGTTATTTGTATTATACCAAAACCTGTATTCTAGAGGTGGCTTTTCCCCTCTGTTGGGTGTTAAAGCAGTTTTGTGGATTAATTACACTATAATGCAGCCAAACATCTTTTGTCTCTGCTTGACTCAGGGAGCAGAGGCTTTTTGGCTTGATATACGCATGAGAAAAATCACATCCAAGTTTTATAAGTATATTTGGGAAATAAAAGCTGAAGTTTAATTAAAAAACCCAAACAAAACACCTTGTTTTTCCAGTAAATGAGGTCATGCAGCCTGATTGCCTGGCCCATCTGTTGCTGCTCGTAAGTATGTTATTTTTTTAAAGGCCAATACTAAATGGTATTATGTAGTTATCTACTTTCGTATGCCTCTTGGCTTGTCAAGCACTGTCATTATATTGACTGCTGTTCTTAAAACAGGATTTTGGTTAAAATAGTATATACCTGCCATCTGGTTGAAAAATGTAAGCTTCCTACACAAATAAGTGGAGTTGTACTGAAGTATTAGGAATAGCTCATGTTCTCTTGAAAATAGCAGCTGCTGGCAGATTGCAGAAATCAGCCAGTTATCAGTTGTCATTAAGTTATTTGATATCTGACACACATGGAAAGTATGCTATTTATAAGTATGCAATTATGTTATAGAAGTATTCTTTCTTTTTTTTCCTTTTTTTTTCTTCCCTTTACTCATTTAAATATATTGGTTTGACTGGACTGGAAAGCAAAGTCTCCCTTAACATTTACAGAATAGATGTGCAGCACACTGTTCATAACATTTTTGTCATCAAAAAGTGGTCTGAGAGGGGTATAGAAATAAAATTGGTGTTCTGTGCTATAGAACTATAGATGTCTAAAGAGAAATATCAGCTACAAAGAGCCCAAGAAAAAGAAGTAAGTGCAACCAACCAGTAGAAGATTGCACAACTAGAAGTTGTAACAGAAAAGATGCATTTTACTTCAGTATGCATTTTCGTTTCTGCCAGTAGGAGAAAAGAACTCGAGTCTTAGGATCAACTAAAGCAGAAACTATGAAGGTGTAATTATTTGCTAAGCCTGGGCAAGACACCAAAGACTCTCAGAACTACAGGTTAGTCACTAGCATGAAAGCTTAATGCTAACCTCTAAGCAAGGATTCATGTACAGTGCAGGACAGAGGATGCTGCTGGAGAAGGCAGTGAAGTATGGTGATGCTGTGACCCGTTCCCTTGACCCCATCACTTTGAGGTAACTGATGATTACAGAAAACAAAGCAGAAACAGAAACAGTCTGCTTAAAAAGAGGGATTAAGTATTACTTCTATGAGTGTAAATGTGAACAAAAAGACCGATCAGAATAGGATGAGGTGCTTTAAGGCTATTAATTTTACTCAGAGGTGGTGTGAGGAGGTATTATTTTCATGTGGGCTGGGAGTTAGACACTGATTAATCTGCTTCAATGACATTGAAATCTTGATAGCACACCTTGCAAGGTTTTATTACAAATAAATACATATAACTGATCAATAAAATACCATAAATAAATAATTCTTTAAAAAGTATTATAATCTGTAAATAAATATCTGATTATTCTCAAAGAATTTTGATAATATTAAACCAGAAATGTACTGAGTACTATGAGGAGTTTGTTGATCCCACTGGCAAACCTCTGATCTCTTCTCCTATATGACTCTTGACCAGAAAATTAAGGTCTTTGCTGTTTTGGCTTCAGCACAATTTTGATCAAGTTTGAATCTGTTGGGTTTGGATCTGAATCTTCGTGCTTTTCAAATGATATCTGAGATTCTGGTTGTGAAAGGTCTCTAGTCATTTTATTTTTAAAAGTTACTTCACCCATAACCATGCATCCACAATGAAAATGTGTTCAGCTTCATAATTATAAGTTCTAGGGTTTTACAGTCAACAAAGGTATGTTCTAACAGAAAATTGGGTAGCAAAGGTATAGGTCAGAGGTTGTGGCTTTTTTTTATTCGTTGACTTTTCCTCACTGGAGTGTTTGGACATTTTATTGTGGAGACTAATTATGTCTCCCTTGCTTCAGGCTTTTGGAGACCTTCTTAGGCCATCAAAGCAGCTTCAGCAATCTCAGCATTTTTGCAATATTGCAACTACCTTGACCATAAAAAGACTTGAAACTGGTGCAGAGAGCACTTCCTGCAGCAGAATGTTTGCAGGAGTGAGCAATGGCCAGGAGCAATTGTGGCTCTCCAGCACTCCTTTCTAGGTCTGTGTGAAAATCCGTGGTCTGCAGGTGCTGGGCGAGAAGCCTTCTGCTGGCACACAGGCAGGTTGGCAGAGGAGGTGGGGCAGAGACCCTGCAAAATGAAAAATTCAGATGTTTGAAAGTTCATGGCTGTTTGGCAGAAAGTATCTCTTCCTCTCCATTTCCCAGACTGCATACAGTTATTTGCAATTCCAAGCTGATAATTCTCTAATTTAGTAGCTAACGACTGGTGTGCTCCTCCTCCCCTCCCAGCCACCAGCTCTCCCTGCTTGCTCACTTTCTCACCAGCCAACAGAAGCAAAATTGCTGCCTGCTCCCTTTGGCTCGGCCTGCACAGGCCATTTCAGCTTCCCTACCCTGGCAAAAGGTTAGTGAAAGCCCATTTATCTGCCTCTGCTTCTTTGGTTTGTAACTTTTGCATGTATTTCTCTGCACAGCAGATGGCTAATAAAAACCCCCTACCAAATAATCTAAGTGTGTCTTTTGGGGGATGGTGAGCAGAGAAAATTCGGAGGGAGACCAAGCATTTATGGATCACAACTAGCTGTGTAGGCAATTTTTTTTTCAGAACAGAACACGGTATGGTGTTTTAATTCTCCCATTTGAGAAAAACAATGTTAAAACACTGATTAGAGTTGAAGAAAGCATTTTTAAGTGTATCAAGACCTGTAAAGATGGTCAAGAGTGGTCCATGGTAATGAGGTATCAGTGCAAGAAGCATCCTGGAAAACAAGGCTGTTTCTCAAAGGAGCTTAATGGTTTTTCAACTGCATAACAAAATGTTCCTTTATATTGTAGGCAGATGCCAAAAGTACTGGATATGGTGGCGTGTTACTCCTAGCATTTTTATAAGGAGGTTAGGAAATAATGTAGCAAAAAGCAATTGTTTTTTCACATAAGTTCTGTGAGTATTGTGTGTCCAAATGTATTTATTGTGTCAAGTGTAAATGTGAGAACTTACTCAGCAGTCCTGAAGTACTAAACTTTTCCCAGCACAAACTTGTACTGGAAATGAGTTTTCTAGGACATTGTTCTGGTGGTGTTCTCAGTTTAATTGTTCCAGGTCAAGTTTTCTTGTGGAAGCTTAAGTCATTTGCTAAGCTTCTCAAATTCTGACCTCTTTATGTCAGTGGAGAATCTGGTAACACCCATATTTAGGCCACCAAATGCACTGCATTATGAACATTTGGAGTGTCTCCTTTTTTTAGGGGAAGCAGGAGGTGGGAAAGAGGAACTCTATAACTGGTTTTCTTTGCAGCAGCATATAACTTTGCCTTTGGCGTAAGGGATCATCTTTTCTTTGATTTGGGAAGTTCTGCTTTTATCAAGAAAGAGATAGAAAATTTTCTTGCCGTGGCCTATGTTCCTTGAGAAACTTTAGTTGTGCCAGAAAATATGTACTCTGTTTGACCACACAGCCTTTAAAGTAGCAGCAGCCAGAAAGGCTCAGGGATTGCCTAAGAAAGTGGGAGATGAAGGAGAGCTTCCCAGCACCCAGTATATACCCTGAGTACCTTGCTGAAGGGCAACAGGTGATAAAGGAGTCTCTTCCAGCTGGGAGCTGCCCAGGAGCACCCTCCAGGCACTGCCTCTAGTGCTGGAGATACAGTTCTGCCTTGTTCCTGCTTCCTCACAGAGTTACCACAGTCTTTCCCTATCGACTCGTGGTGGGGAGGGTTGCTCAAGATGAGAGCACATGTGCTGAAGTTCAGTATCAAGTTCCATGGGCAATGTCCAATGTAACCTGTGTAATCTGAAGATTTTGTTTTGTATTGTTTAAGTTTTTGATGAATGCCATGTAGTAGTTGCTGGTGCCAACAGATATTCTGAGTATATTGCACAGAAAATTAATGTTTTGGCTTAAGATGAGGAAAAGAATAAAGAATAACTTTCGAAGTCTGTAAAATTGGCATAAAATACTCTTGATGGGAAGAGTGGTAGAAGCAACACGAGGCACATCGGGGCAGTGTGTTCTGGGATAATGGCTTTCCATGATGTAAGAAAGCAGATATTTAGGGTTGTACACATCTAGTGTGTGGAGGTGTGCATAGGCACATAATTAACATTATTTTCCTTAAGATACCTTAGGAATTTCTGTGCTGAAACCTAAAATTAAAAGCTCTGAAGGCAACTGCTTTTGGCTTAAGAAATGGCAGATATAAATTCTGGTACAACCTAAAGTTTTGATGCTCTCCTGCCTGTGGGTTATGATGGACAAAACTTCTTTTGTGGTATTTATATGGACCTTGCTATCTCTGTATCAGAACATATATGACAGTTTTCTGCCTCTGTGATTACAGAAGCCCTTTAGGGAAGGATATGTTACTGTTGCCATTTTACAGCCGAGATCATGCGAGAATATATGACCACATATTATGTTTTTCCCCAGGACTTCTGCTTCATACTAACTACACAGGAGGTATATGAGGGAAAATACAATGAGGGCCACTTGAATCTGGGCTGTTGTACTAGCAAGGGTGTCCTATGGCAATGCACTTGTGGCATTTTTGCATCACCTCAGGGATTCATACGTCTTCTCACTGACTGGATATTTTCATAAGATACAGGGAGAACTGGAAACTAACATGCTTTACCTGAAATTATGCAAGGATCCATATTAAATGCTTTCTTTTTTGCTGTAGGGGAGACTCACTTCATGACTGGTTATTATGTGCAAAAATAATGGTTGTGAAGTACCCATTAGGACCTGCAGAAGTGGATGCTTCTGTTGTGTGGGGTTCCTGTGGGCTCAGGAGGCAATGACCCCATGTCTTTGTCCTGTTCTGTGTGAAGCAGTGGCATTTCTGCTCTAAATAATATAAAAAATTAACAAGATCTTTAAAAGAGCAATGTCTTTGGACTTTTTAATAATGAAAATATAATTGAAATGTTTCCTTGACTATAGGAAAGGTGCAGGCATTTGTATGTACAAGTGGTGCATTACATTACCTTCTCAGGTAGCAAGCAAAAGCCCACACAGCACTGTACTTGAGGACTGTTTTGAGTTGCCCTTCAATCAAAGTCTTGCCTAGATTAAAGGCTCAAACTCTCCTATGTGAGGCACTGCAACTGCAGCATATTCTTTGCTCATGACAAATGTAAGGTTATTTGAATTATTTGGCATCTCAAGTAAAAGCCCTGGTGTTAATAGTACAGAAATAGTGTTCAGCTGGTGCCTGGTAGTTTCACTATGAATTGACTATTGAGAAAAAAGCAGGAGTGTCAGTATATATGCTGCTGGGTTGGTTTCATCATGCTGACCGCTCCCAGGTGAAGCCTCTTTAGCAATGATATGCAGCTTAGCTTGTTTTAAACAGGAACAGGCTGAATTCAACCAGCAAACATAGATTGAAAGCAGACCTGCCAAATGCTTGAGGGTTGCCTGATGTGTGATGCTTCTCAGCCCTGAATTAAATAGTATTTGGCATCAGCATCACTCCATTCCCATCACCCAGCAGATACCTGCATTTAGCAGGGCTGCAGGATGAGCTGGATGGACTAGCTCATAACCATGGAGCAGAGTCTTGAGCATCTCATCTCACTTTGTATCATCAGGGGAGACTCGTAGGAGGAGGGAGAGGTGGCAGAGATCTTTCCCTTTCTCCACTGTAGTGCCTACCATGCTCTTCTTGCTTCAGATAGACCATACTGGAGCCCCTGGATTTCTAGGAAAAAACATACAGAAAACTTAGGTCTGAGACATCTGACAAAAATTGAAGAAATGGAAAGGAGGGCTCCATCGCTTTCCTCCAGGGGGAAGGAAGCTGGACAAAGCAAGCCAGCTGACTGTACTTCCCTTTCCCTGCCACTTTATTTAAAGGAAAAGTGAAAGAGAAGCCTGAAACTTGGCCAGTTACATAGATTTCTAGGACAGAACCAAGCACAGTAATGATAGTAGGTGTCTGCCTGTACTCAGTCTGTGTAAGACAGAAAAAAGGACATATGAATGAATTCTTCCTCCTTCTCTAGAATATCTCCCTTTATTCCAGGCTAAAGCAGGGATTATCAGTTTGGAAAAACTTTTTTTTTTAGAAAGAACTTTGCTACCATAACATCTTCATGTCCCTTTTGGTTCAAGTGCAGTGTGGAGACCTTGAATGTTTCATGTCTCACATAAAATAAGATACCTTATATCTTCATGTCTATGTGTGCATGTGACATGCCTGTTTCATGTAATATGTGTGCATGCACATATTTTTTTATGACCTAACTTCCTTGAACAGGTTTTAATCCTGATTAACTTTGTTCAGTTTGATTTTGAGTAGAATGCTAATAAACTAGTTAAAATACACCAACTTTGCTTCTGGAAAATATTCTTAGTTCATGAAATGGATCAGAATTAATAGTCTGCTGCAAAAGAATTTACGTTAATCTTCTTAAAGGTAGGCAATAAGATTTCAGAATAGATTAAATATTTGTATTCCACATTAGGAGACCTCTTCAGTTATGTCTGACAGTCAGTTAATCCTCCTCACAGTCATGGTTCCTCCAGTCTGCATTTACTTGTTTCATGTTGTGTGTGGAGGACCTTTTACAGAGTTAGTGCACATTTATTTGGAGTTGAAAATTACATCAGAGGTCTGACCTTCCTTCATGTTTGTTTGTCTTTGTTTCATTTCTTTTAGCTGAGAGTAAAGAGAGGTGAGCACTTCCTGCTCCCTTGAGTTTAGTAGGAGTGGCAAAAGCAGTGTATAGAGCAGGTCCTACTGAGCTGTTTAGCCGTCGTGAGCATCTCATGATTAAATCTCATGCTGAGGGTGGTCTGTGCTCCCCCCACCCAGGCACCCAGCATCTCAACTCACTCAGCATGAATTTCCCACTATGTAGATGTGGGAGGCGAGATGACAGCTTGCTTGCAGGCAGAACACAGGATACTAGATGAGAAGAGAGAGTGTAAAGAAACATCTTCTCTAAGCCGGTACTGAAGATATTTGCATAATTTATTAGTATTTTTAGAAAACAAGCGTAATTAAGGAAATAAATATTTGTCGTATATGCAACATACCGTGTTGTTTAGTATCAGATGATGTCATTGTTCAGTGGTGCTTTGCCTATTACCTCTGTAAGCAGCAGAGGGCACTAAGTGGTGCTTAGCTTTTGAAGTACAGGAAAATTCTGCGGTTTTTTCTTCATTACCCAGATTGCTGCCTTAAGAGTATTTCTTGTGTGTCTCAGTTACTGACTACTACTTTTTTTGTGTGCCTTTGTCACATTCCTCCCATTGTGTCTTCATAAAATCTAGAGAGACAACCCATTCAAGGGCAGTCTGTCAGCAGTTTTACATGTTTTGGAAAAAAAATCAAATGTTATACTCATTTTCTGAGTTGATCTGCAGTCATCGCTGTCACTATGATTCCTCATAAGTTTCCAGGCATAATCATGATGAAAGTGGGGAAGACCTAGACAAATTTCTCATCCTGCAATGATGATGTTGGTGAACTCCTAGAAAACCAAAGCTAGAGTTTGAAGAACTTGCCATCTTAGAGCAACCACTGAAAGATTGGAGACTGAAGTTCTACAGCAAGGATATTTTTCACAATGACATAACCCCTTTTCTCAATATCGAAATAATCTAAAACAACTTTTCTGGAAGCTGTCTGATATAAAAAGTGTGTGCAATGGTTTGTTACAAGTTTTGTAACCCTACATTAAAAAGTAGTTTATATCACTACCATCTCCTGAGTACATTCAACTTAGCTGGCTAAAAAGTAAAATAAGGTAAGAGTTCATTGCATTTAAATACAACATGTCAGGGATGAAAACATTCTTGATGGTAAGAGATGAAGCGGTGAACTGTTTCTTCAGTTAAAATTATTTGTGGGAAAATAAAACTTATGAGAGACTCAAAACGAGAAGGAAGTGATTCTTCATGCCAGAGGGAGTAATCTGCAGGACTTCTATCCAGATGGTGCTGTGGGTGCAAAAGTTTACATAGGCTAATGGGAGAGCCTGGGCAAGCCTCTGGCACAGAGGTCTCACAAAGACTAATTAATAGAAGAATCAGAGGAGGCACAGCAAATTTTTTGAGCTGAAAATGGGGGAGAGACAGAGATTATTAGGAGGAGGTATGAGTACCACCTTATTCTTCCCTGCTGCACACTGTTGGCCTCTTTAGGAGGCTAAATATTGAACTAGAACTGTTTTTTTGGATTGCTGGCGCCTTTCTTCTATTTTAATGGTCTTATAACTCAAAATGAAGCTGTTGAAAGTAGTTCTTGTGCAGATGAATCACAAATGTGAAGCATATTCAGGTGTATGACAGACTACATTCATTGAGACTATAAGTCATAGTTATAAACCTACACCTGTGGAATATTTCTTCTGTATTTATTCAAGCCTCACTTAAGAGTGTGATTCTCTGTTTTCAAATGCTACCTTCTTGTTTTGTTTTTGGTTTGTTTTGTGTTTTTTAATAGCTTGTCGAAATGATCTGAACTGAATAATTGCACTATTAATATTTCATCCCTGATCTCCATACTCTGAGGTTGGTTCCATGAATTAATCTCCAGTTTTCAGAGTGTTAGATTAGTAAGGTGAATAGTTGCTTTCTTTAATGTCTTATCCTGAGAGTCACGGTATTTGGGCTGGATACAAATACTATCTGCTATTCAAATCACCAAAACATAAAATTCTGGACTAAATTAATGTGTGTTCATTGCAGGAGTCCTGTGGCCACAATATTAAGTCCAGTCTTGTCTTCTAGCAGAAGGGCGGTTTGTCATGGCAGGGAATTACAGCTGCATGTCCCTCACTCGCTGCATCTCTGTCTAGCAGAGTATCGCTGGTATCAAAGGCATGGCTTGACATCTTTGAAGAGAGACTTCCACTTAGTCACGGTGTAATATTCCTAACTCTGCACTGGTGGGTTTTCCTAAGTGGGGGGAACCCATTTTATCACAGCTGCGGCTCCTGCAGGGGTTTGCACAAGAAGAGGAGGTGAACCAGCCTATTGGTGGGATGTTCCCCTCCCCAGGCAGGGCTCATCTTCCCGTGTCTGCCAGGAACGGCCAGGCACAGAGCAGGGAGTGGAAATGCCAGGGGATACCAAAAGGCCGTGGATGCCTGGAGCAGGCAGGCACTGGTTTGTGATGGGTGATGTGTTCTATATTTTTGCCAGCCTCTGGTGGAACAACTTTTCCCTTGGCTGGGTTTTTCTGTGGCCAGCTGGCCTGCCCAGGCTTGGGAGGGTGCTCAGAAGTACGTGCTTGAGGTTTGATCTGCATTGCTTTAATCATCCCAAACAAGCCAGTTCTGTCCACATGCAAATACTCAGCATCAAACTATGTCATCATTTTGTGTTTCATTTAACAGTTTTTTATTTTTCTTAGTTTGGCAACTGCTGTGTCTTATGAGAATCATAAGCTTGGAGTTGGCCCTTTTGCTTATTTGTGTATACAATTTCAGATAAGCATCAGTATCTCAAATCCTTCTGCGTTCCCCTTCTTTTTAGCCCTGAGCAGGAAGTAGTGGGACTGGTGGGATGGTCTAGAAGCATGCAGGCATGCTCGCTGGGAACCGAGCTGAGGTGGGGCAGAACCAGTCTTCAGATGTCAACTGATCGCAGCTTGAGCCTGGGGCTGGTGGGGCTTCCTTTGACAGGTGAGACGTTTTTGTGTGGTAATGAACCCTGTGAGTAGTCTTCATTCTTCTCCCTGCTTTAAGTCACTGCTGCGTTAAATGTTCCTTTTTTCCCATGCCATTCTTCCCCATATCAAACAAAACAGTTTTATCATAAAGTTGGGCAACAAAATTGAATGCTTTTAATTATTTTTTTCAGAGGGCATTGTGCAGCTAGTTTAGCAGTAAAGATAAATGAAAGATTGGGATTGTTTCTATCTGTGCTACCCTGTCCTTCTATCTATGCTTGTCAGTTTAGGGAAAGCTAACATATAGCCACAGGTAATACATGTATGAGGAACACCTTTTTGATCTCTTGTTAAGTCGCAGGGATGGCATTAGAGGATGCAAGGGCTGTTTCTAACTCTGCTCCCTGCATGGTGCTGGGTGAGTTCTCTGGGATGCTCTGAAGGGGTGTTCCCCTTTAGGACTCTCAGTTGGAGCCTGCTGGGAACTGATTTTCTCCTAGTGTCTTACCTGGGATGCTGAAGCCCAGTGAGAGCCAGCTGGCCACATTTGCAGTTGTGGGACTTTGGACTTCTGTGAAAAAATAAATTTAAAAACATCATCCTTTACACTGTGACAAACGATGCAAATCACTGAATGGCTTTTAAAAAGAAAGAGTGCTATGCTGTGTGCCTCTGTCTAACTAGCTGTCTAACTAGCTGCCAGAGCGCTGGAAGGCTATTTTAGTTACTTGCACTCCAAGCTACAGAAATGCTGTATGTAATATATATCTATTCTATAATTAATAGACCACATAGTTGTGTACAATTAATAAACCACACTGACATGACAACCCAAGTACTTGGAAATTATTTTTTTTCTTTTCACTTCAAAATGCAGATGTAAATAGGAAAAAGATGGGTAGTAAATTCACATATTTAGAAAGAAGGGTTTCTTTCCCTGATCTGAATTGAAGTTTTTGTTGTATTTGCATTAATATATGAACTTTAATGTTCTTTCTTTGTAGTTGAATGAATAAAGATACCACAGGAAAAAATAAAGTTGTTTCCTCTGTAGACTTTACATTCCTGTACAATGTAAGTATTGCATGTATTTATGCCTGTTAATTTTTATTGAAATGTTTCATGCTCCCACAGACTTTCTTTCTTTCTTTTTTTAAGAAGCAGTCCAAGCAAATTCAGTTAGAAAACTAAAAGCAACGTTGTGGGAGATGAAAAGTATGTTTTCGCTTTATTTTTTCCTTCTTGACATATAGAAATGTAAAATGTAGGATTGTATTAGTGCACTTAGACCATCTCAGACTATTACATCCTGGAGGAAGGGAGTCAAATGCCACAGTTAAGCAGATGGTGTTCATGAGTCTGTCTGTGTAACACTTCCTACACCACGGAGTGGGTGGAAGGATGGGACTAGACTTCTCTATGCTGTCACAAAGGCTGAGATGCTGCATCAGATAGAGTACCAACCAGCCTGTCTTGCACCACATGTGGGTCAGATAGGAGTGTTCTGCTTGGAGCCCAGCTTTCCTGCACTGTACCTGCTTCCTTCTTTCAGTCTTCAGTCTCTGGACTGTGGGATCTGCTGTTCCCACAGTACCACTCAAGTCCTCAGGACTGCAGGGGTACTTGTTGCAGGAGGAGTTATTTGGAGCTCAGTAGTTAATTCAGAAACACTCCTCTGTCCATCCCCATGGTAATATGCCTCTTCCCAAATTAATGTGAAGAGGATCTAATCCTTAACCCAGCTGATCAATGAAACCATCTGTTATGATCACATTCTTTAAAATTATTAGAGAGATGCCTCTTCCCAAATTAAGGTTCAAACAGGACCACAGGCCTGTATGTATGGATTTTTATTCAGCAGTAAATGTGAGTTAGAGAGAGAGAGAAAAAAATAAGAGAGAAGGAAGTTGATTAAGTTGACAAAGCATCAACACACTGTGGACTCTGTTGGTGTCGCATTGGTCCTCTTCTTCTGGTCTTCTTGGTGATGAGGGTTCCAGTCTTGTTGAAGTGATGGTTGCAGTCTGGGTCCATTGAGGGAAGCCTAGGTTGATGAGGGAAGAAGCCCATGTGTTGAGTGAAGTCTGTCTTGGTAAGGGAGGTCCCAGGAGCTGAGAGAAGTCCATCTGGCTTTTGTTAAGCTTGGATTAGGTGTGAACACTCCAGTACTTCCCCTGGAGTGGGGAGTTTTAATGTCCTGGATCGCAGGACATTTCATGAGTCTTTGACAATTTCTAAGCCATTACAGCTGTCTGTTGTGGCAGCACAGTTGAGTCCATTGTGGCCCATCAGCAGAGATGACTCTCTTCAGGCTATGTGTGAGTTGTCCCAGTACTAACTCTGGAGGGGAGTTATGACATCTAAATTATTTGTAAGGAAATGGAAACACTACCCCACCCCACAGGATTTGCCTCTTTCATTATCTTGTTCAACACCCAGGTTGTATCCTGAGGTGTTGGGTGTGCAAGCCCTTAGCACCTGGGTGGTTACTTTGCACATCCTCCCTTTGCACCTTGATTGTCTGAGCCATTAACATTCTAGTCACTCACACTTGTGGATACATTCTTCTCCTGGGACATTAGTATCACTTTTATTTTATCTTTTATTTTATCATCACAGTCTAAATTCATAGACATATTCAGGAGGGGGTAGGCTTTGGTGAGAAGTTGCTTCTTTGTACAGTTTGCTACAGTGGACAAAAGTCTTTCTGTGATCTTAGCAATGTTCAAGCCAATAACCATTTCAGACTCTCATACCATCCTGCACCAATCTTTTCAGCACATACTGATCTGTGAGGACACCTATAAGCATACTCTGCAACTATAAACATATCCTCCCTCACATTTACATCCTGGCAATTTGAAGAATCTACTGTAAAATGTCTTGCTCTACTTTCAGGACTCTTGCCATTATGTAAAATTACACTGACTACTTTTAATCCTTTACTCACTTTAGTTGCAGTGTAAGAACCTTTTGCTCATGGGAAAATAATGCAAAAACTCTTTGTACAGAAAATGCAGAGTAGGAAGTGGTTACCAGTAGCCTTTACAATTGTAGAGGTAATGGTTAACCATAGGGCAGCGTTACGGTAATTGCAGCTAGAAAATAATTCCTGGTAATTTTCAGGGGGTTAAATGGACACATGCTGACCTTTTGCTGATTATCAGCAGCTGATTTGTTGGCTAAAATATTTTAATTCTTTTCATAACACTGTATTTTACATAATTGGATTTTATGTTCTTAAAAAGGCTGCATTATTTTCCTATGCCCACAAGGTATTGAGTACAACTAAAGAGAAGATAATGAGGTCAGTCCTAAACAGGGGGTGAGATGATCTAAGAAGAATCTGTATTTTCAAGGTGGTTCATATGACAGAGCTCACTGATGCACAAATGGTGCCTGTTGCTTTAGGACCGAATGACAGTGCTTTTTTTGTGCGTCATGCAAGGTTAGCATAGTGATTGTATCAACAGGGAGTAGTGAACAGGTGGAGGTAGCAGTTCGTGGATAGTATAAAGGGTACAGCCAGTAATTACAGACTCGCTTCCCTGCTCTGGGACACCTGAGCACTTCTGTCCTGTCTCCAAGCCACTGAGCAGCGCAGCTGTAACATTGATCCCCTTTTAACCCTCTCTTGAGCTGCCATATTAGACATACTACTCATTTAACTCCCTGGCCCTGGGAAGGGTCAATTGTGACCTTTGTCATTGCAGGAGAACCCATAATTAGAGGATATATGCTTGATCCCTGAATGTTGTGTGTAGGTAGTGGTATGCACTATGTATATAATATAAGCATAATATATAATATAGTTGCTGCTAACATGAGGAAAGTAACGGTTTTTTGCAAATATGTGAGTAAATAAACAAGTTGAGCCCACATAAGTCATCAGACCAAGAGTGATAACTCATTGGCCATCTGCTTCTCTCTGCGACTTTGTTTTTGTTGCCTGCTTTTTGGATACAAAAATGTATCACAGGAGCTTCATTTTGCCATATTCGGATAATTCAGTTTTTGCAGTCATCTTTGAGAATGATGGGTGATTATGTTTTGTTTCTGACTGTGAAAATCATGATATCCAAGAAAAAAAAGATCCAGAAATGCCAAGCAAAACATGAACTCATACATGAATTATGAACATGATTTATCCAGTTTGTCAGAATAACTATTTTGTTACTGGAGTTATTTAATTTTCATCCAGAATGAGTAATTGCCCTTTTTGGTAAATGTGAAACCCTACCTTGTTCAGGAATAGGTTGAAACTCGAGTAAACATAATTAATAGGAGCATTAAATACCCATTAACTTTCCTCCATCACTTGGGAGATGTTCCTGCTTGTAGTACTTGTTGCAACTTTTATTCACATGGCTGCATAAATCTCTATAAGTGACTCTAAAGCTATGCATCCTGTTTTGGAAAGAGATTGAATGGTTCTTGCCATTAAAGTGCATGTGTCACTTTTTTTTTCTTCGAGAAGGCAAAAATAGTCTGAGTGTTTTCTGAATTTGTTCTTGTTTTTGACCACTGAATTTACTCAGAGGTCGTATGCTCAAGTCTCTTAAATGTTATGAGTTACAAGGTTTGAATTTCTTACCTAATTATTCTGGGGGTAATAAAATATTGTTATTAGAAGATGGATATGGTGAAATCTGTGTTTCTAGACATGGTCTTTTTGTTCTGAAATCACCAAGCTTTGCACTGATTTTCAAGGTGTATTAATCAGTGAGAATGCATTTTCTGAAGTGGTAGAGATAACCAGGTGTATGTTCAGACACCATCTGAACAAAGACCTTGCCACTTTTGACGTGGCCTGTTTAACACCTGAATTTACTAGAAGAGGAATATGTGTTATTGTAGTTATGTGCTCAGAGATCAGTGTGCTTGTTTGGTTTGGTGTTTGTGGTTTTGGGGTTTTTTTGTGTGTTTTTGTTTGTTTGTTTGGTTGGTTGGGTTTTTTTGTTGGTTTTTTTTTGTTTGTTTGTTTGGGTTTTTTTGCTCTAAATAGGGAAAAAGTAAAATGTATTAGAAACTTCTCTAACTGGTTACATAAAAAAAGAAGTAGAACTAAATATTTAAATGAGTTGTTAATAACATACACTTAAGAAAAAAAAGTCTTACTTCTCTAATGTTAGTGGTATAGATCTCACTAAAATTGACAAGAAGTCCTATCAAAAAAAAAAGTGATTTAAAAAAATATTACTGCTGAATCATCAACATTCTTTTGCAAATAATGGTTACATTATTTGAGGTTGGTTACATTAGTTGGGGATAGAGAGTACTAGTAGTTTAATTTCATACTGAAATATTATCTCTTTTCTCCTGGGCTGACGGACTGTAGTTGATACTACGAGCAATTGTGAGCCAAGGCAAACCTGAACTGTGTCTGTGAATCATTGCTTCTGACTCCTAGGAAGTTCTATGGACCTGATCTTCTCTAACAATAAATTACCTATGCACTAGGGTTTCTTTAGTGACACTTTTTCTACTGTATACTTTGCTGAAGCCTAGGTGAGGTTACAACTGCTTTTGCTCGTTTAATAGGGGTAAGGAGTCCAATAGACAGCCAGAGATCACTGTGTATCTTGGGTTGATTCCTGCCATGAATAGCGAGGATTGAATACGAGGAGCATTTTTGACTGCCAGGACTATGTCCAGCAGTGCCTGTTCTCCAGTGTACTTCAGAGGCTTTGTGCTACTTCAGTGGCCTAAAGCAGGGAGTCAGAGCAGAGCCTCTGTTTCAACAAACCCCTATCTTCTTTCAGACTATGGAGAGCCAATACTGCCTGTGTGACTGAGTTACTGAGGCATGTTTCTCTGTGTACTAGTTTGGCATGTTATAAAAGACGTCTGTGATCTGTAATCATAGTTTCTGTGCTTGTTTAATCATCAAGGAACAATAAGTCTTCTGCTTACCCTCCTTTGCCTTTCATCCTCCTCCATCTCACCTTGCCAAAAGCATGTGATGTTCCTAAGCTTGCTATAACCTTTCAGTCTTTTTCTGTAGCTGGAATATTTTCATGAACAGGCTTTCCCTCCTGTGAAGGTACCCAAATAATTTACTGTATCTAGAAGCAGAGGACAGCACCTTGTCAAGCAAGAATGTAATCACAGCAGTGGCAGTTTCTGTGGGCTGAGCTACACTAATTTGCAAATAACCCAACATTCAACAGCTTAAATAATTTCAAACTGCAGAAACCTGGTTCTTTCGGCTGGTTATTCACCAGCGATTTAAGGCATGCATTCGCTGCTGGCTGGAGCACTTGCTTCCATTAACCATTTCATCTAGTTAAAGAGGTTTTAAACTCCTGGTACCTTTCCATGACACCGAAGTCCAAAGGCTCCTCAGACTGTGGACATCACTATGGCAACCAGTTATGTTCCTCCTCAACTACACAATCTGTAAATTTGGACAGGGGTGCTTTTATGGATGTCTGGTGGAACACCTTGCCAGAAGCTAGCATAGACAGGGCTCATGAGACCTTATGAGAAGAGCAAACCAAACACAAGTTCTTAAAAATGAATGTAAAACCGATTTTTTCAGTAAGATACTCAAATGAGAAAGGAGAGGCATTGAATGTTCAGGGTGAGGCCTACCATCCTGTTTACTGCCAGGGGAATGGAAGTCGTCAGGAAAACGTGACCTCCTACAGCTTTGAACCACAAAGCTCATCTCTTACAGCTGGGCCCTATGTCAGTGGCAGAGCACCACTGAGTTTGCTCCCCATCCTTGCAAGCAACTCTCTGAGACTTTAAGGTGACAGTACTTCGCAAAGCTGGTATGCTAAACTGATGGCTTTTTTTTTTTCTTTTAGCTACTTTGAAAATCCCATCCTGCTTAATTACCTGTGTTTGTTGAGAAAAGCTGCAGTGGAAAAAAGTCTTGTTAGTTTAAGGGGGATAAAACAGGTTTCTCAATCCTTGTTCCTTTTGTGTACACTAGAAAGCTCTTGGCAGAAAGCTGGATTTCCAGTGCAGCAGGGAACCACACAGGCTTCTATTGCAATAATCGAGCAGATGCTACAGAAGATGATGCAATAAAACCTGTATGTTACTTCTAAGTGGCTGGGCTTTTGATAATTTCTGTAGGACCATTTATTAGGTAAATAATTAGTCTTTCCAGATAAGAAGTAGGATTCACTGAAGAGATTTATGAGAGCTAAAAGGTAACACATACGTATATTGGCAGCTGTTTACAACACTAATTTGTGTGCTTCGTTTAATTCCTGAATTTTATTTCAAAAGCTTCAGACAATGCAAGATGGAGAATATGGTGGCTGAAAGCAAAACAACTGAGAAATGTATTTCAAAAGCCTGCATATGATATCCATTCCTTTTATAAGGAATATTTCCTTTATGACCTCCTCCTGCTTTGTATTTAACATTTCAAAGAACTTTGTGGGACTGTCTGTAGGCTGTGTCTTCATGAAACCAGTAGCCAAGGATTTAAAGTATTGTCACTGCTGGCCCAAAGCTGAAAACTGCAGGCGGTTTTAATCCCAGCGTTGGGGGGGTGGGTGTTTAAACCCAGCCTTTTGTGTTGAGATTAGGGAGTGCAGGAGGATAGACTTAAGGGGTGTTAGTGAGAATTTTTTCACTGGCAGCTCAGTAATAGCATCGGACTTTGGAAATACTTTTTTCCCAGTTCTTTGTTATTTCAGTAATTACTATGCAGTGGGTAAAAATCCATCAGGTTTGTGGGATTTTTTAAATACCACAGCAATGACATGGAGATGTGGGCAATAAAAAGAAGTATTTGTTTTTATGACTTTTTACTCCTTGGATGACTGAGGGCACTTAAATGCCTTTTTGGATAGTCTATCATTGTTTCAGTGTTCCTGTGTTTATTTTTTCTTGGTTCTATCAGCTGGGGTAATAGTAAGATCCATCTTTGGAGAGGAAGGAAGACAAAAACAATTTGACACTAGCATCACGTTCTGACAAATCTGAAATTTGCCACTTATGAAGGCAGATTGTCTGATCTACTTTACACTGCCCAAGAAATGGAAAAGATCTCCCCACCAAGAAAAAGATGAAAGGCACGTCACTGAGCACTTGCATGTGGAGTTTCTTTTACCTTGTATTAGAACCTAAGAAACATTTGTCCTAAGTATTTGTTGATTCCTGGAATAGCTGGGGGTACAAAGCACTTGAAATTTTTATGTATGGGAACATGGTGACTCCTTGCTGGAGTTTCTGAGATGAGCACCATAACTAATAAGATTTACCACAGTTGGCTTGTGTAGGTATTGAGTTCAGCTCAATAGCGATCAGTTTTAATGAAGACTAAGGACTTTCTAGCTCTTAATTTTGTACATTATTCTTTCAAATAGAATTCTAATGCTAGGAAATTTTACTATCATGTAAATGGTCTCACTTAAGATGTTTGTTTCTTTTGAGAAAGATATTTTTAGGTTTCTGGAAAGATGAAGTGTAATTGGTTCTCTGTGCCTCGCAAAAATTCGTTATAATACATAAAGCATTCTGAAAGCAATCTTATCCTTTGCCACTGCCATTCACATGCTTTAAAGGATGTAAGTATGCTTTTGTGGTGGGAGTGAGGAGTATGCTTGCTTTTCAGAGTTAGAAAGGAATCTTGTTTCTTTATTTTTCTAATTGGATTTTAGTGTGCTTTCCTTAATACCACAATTTTATTTTGAGCATTGCAATGATATTCCTTTGTAATAAGGGAATTTTTTCATCATAACATCTATGTGTTTCACTTGTTCTCATCCTTGACTCTGGTCAGAAAGTTGCAGGCTGAAAAATTCACACCAGAGAATGCTCTCTGTCAAATATCCAGAGTGACACTTCAGTGCTGTGTTAGAAACGTTTTGCTAAGGTAAGGCTTAGGAGGGTGCTGCTTCTTTCTCTTATCTCCACAGAG
>WEIV01023724.1:100685-158213 GCA_013390005.1 Calyptomena viridis
CCCCAGCGCCGGGCGCGCCGCGGTCGGGGTCGCAGTCGGCGGCCGCCGGGTTTTCCTCGTTTGTTTGGGCCTTTTGTGTCGCGGCTCACAGTTGGCTAAGCACGGCCCGGCTGAATCGGGCCATTGTTCGGGACCCCCCAGCTCCCACGCTGCACATCTCTCGTCTCCAGCCCCCCTCAGCCTTCCCCCTCTCCCCCCCTTTTTTTGCCAGAGAAGCCACATAACGTGCCTTTCCTCCACGCAAATCTGGGAGCTGTAAGCCGGACCGATTGCAAATGAAGTGTAATGCATTGTGGGACGTGTGTAAAATTGGATCATTCGAGGGGGAAAAAAAAAAAAAGGAAGGGACCTGCGGCTGGCACCCTAGAAGAGGGAGCGGCGAGATGCGCGCAGGTTGCGCCCCGGCGGTACCCGCGCTAGGCTGATGCCCGGCAGCGCGCACCCCTGACCCATGCTGCGGCGGGAAGACTAGGCTCGGGCATCCTCAGGATGAAGAAGACGCGGAGTACGACCTTGCGGCGGGCCTGGCCTAGCTCCGACTTCTCCGACCGGGCCTCAGACCGCATGAGGTCCCGCAGCGAGAAAGACTACCGACTGCACAAGCACTTCCCCCCAGCTTTTATTTCCCAGGCATCACGGGGCTACATGACATCAGGTTTGTAACATAATTTGTGTATGCGAGAGAGCTTTGTTGCGAGGCTGCTGCGGGATGTGTATCTGGCCGAGAAGGCTGTGTTGGTGGGTACGGAGGGGAGCCTGCGATCGGGAGACTGAGTTGTTATGAATAATGCAAAAAAAAAAAAAAAATAGCATACTTACACCATTTTGTACCTCTGCAAGATTCACAGCAGGGTCCTCGCAATATGGTGTTTAAAATCTATTAGTCAAGCGAAATAAACATACGAGAGAAACGGTTGTATCTGTTGTGGAAGGATAGATAAAAATGACCGGGTGTGCAGAGCATGGAGCCCTTTGCTCCTTTTGTGCGTAAGACCATGTGCTGGATATTTACTGCTGCCCCACGCATTCCTCTTTAAATGCGGATAACTCTATTTAAGTCATCGGGCTTTTGTGTTTCTCTATTTTGGAAAGGAAAAAGGTCACCTGTGATGGCAAACGTTCTTGCCTTGTTACAGGCTCTCTGGGTTTTGGCTGCATGTTTCTGCAATGGCAAAGCATGCGTTGATGAAAATGACTGTAAACGCATTTGCATTTGTTTTTTGAGGTGTAGAAGGAGATCAGACCTGTGTATGTGGCAGAACACACATGTATATTCGTTTGTCGGTTGCTTTCCAGGAAGGCCGTTGGGAAATAATGGACACTGCACCAACATGTTTGTGCATGGGAAAGAGAAAGCGCAAACAAAACAAAAAACAGTGCGGGGGAAAGGCAGTCATCAAGGAGAGGCTTGGCCTCTGATGGAGTGCTGGTGAGATTTTGGAAAGCCTCAGTACTGTTAGATGAATCTGCTCCATCCTGAAATGCATCTTAATGGGCTTGGAATTAAGACATTTCATAAACACCCAAAAGAAGACTTGGGAAAAAGCAGATCGGAAGGGGGCCAGAGGCAGAAAATCCTGGAAACCTCCTTTGTTGTTCTGCTGCCTGCTTACTGTGATGATAGGACATAACATTTCATTATTATGATGGCAAATTCCAGTTTATCACAAAGGCACATTTTTCCTTCTGCGGCTCAATTTAAGTTGAGTAGGCAGATTCCTTTAAAGGAGAAAATGAAGGTATTTATTATGCATTACTGAAAATGTCTCCAGTCCTGTACCCTGTCCCCCCACCCCATTTCTGCTGCAAAGGTTGAGCCAAAGATTGTCGCTGTCAGTTATATGCTCACTTTCCTGTCTCTGGCCCTAATAAACATAGATCTTTAGTCAGGATTGGTTTCTCATGTTTTAAAAATGTCTCTAGACTCTTCCTTTTTTAATACCTGAGCACAAGGGAAATAATATGCATTTTATTGAAAAATTTGCCTGTGTAAGAATATTGTCCTATTTTGGCAATAGATGCTCGGATTTTTCTCTTTCCTGGGAAGTCACATATTGAGAGGAATTTGCAAGGATAATTTATGCTTGAACAGCTGAATGGTTGTAGTGGTAGAGGGATTGATTTGTTGCATTGGTGGTGCAGGACCTGAAAGTGGCTGGAAAACAGAGTCTGTCCATCCTGTGAAGATTTTTGGTGTTCTGTGTAAATGTCCTGATATTCCTAATGTAAGATATGCTGTGTCAGTTCTGTTGAAGTAGGTACTTTTAGGCCTTTATTTCAGTGTGGAAGCCCGTACTGAAAAGAGAGGGAGCTCACGTGAGTGTTTAGTGCCAAGCAGTGTGGTTTTTGCTTGTCTTTAATTCTTCAGGGAGGCAGTCTGGCTCTGTGAAAGCTTTATCTTGGCAAAATAGGTAAAATCTCACCAGACAAACACCAGCAATCTGCAGAATCAGATGTGACACCCTGAATTTGTTAGTAGATAATCTGTGTCCTCAGTGGGTAGGAGGGGGCATAGAATTTTAACCTGTTGTAAGTGTTTTAAAGTAATCTCCAGACTTCCAGAATACTTTTCTTATGAATATAGAGTGCATTGATTTCAATTGCAACAACTGAGGAAGAAGGACAGATGTCATGTCTAGTTCTACTAATTTGCTAAAGTTGCTGGAGGGAGAATACATTGAAAGTTAAAATCAGCAAATGTTGGTTTTGTGGAGGTGGTGTTGTTTTTTTCAACCCCAACAACAACTTAACAGGCTTCTATGTGGAAATGCAGTTATTTTCTCTTGATTGGTAGTTTCCACATTCATTTATTTTTAAAGGGTCCTTGTCTACTGCCTTTCCAAATATTAGTTTTGTGAGGAATAGCTGCTGTAGCTAAACACTTCTGACTATTTGAAGGAAACTCTCTTCCTTGCAGGAAATCTATAGGAAGTCCTCTGGTGTAAAAATTGTGGGGATCGGGAATACAAATTCTTTGTCACCCAGAATGTTGTAGGGGAGAAAGTGTCCTGAAACACGTGGGCTTTTCAGAGGGCTGCATTCTGTTTATCCAACCATTTAACCTCATCACCATTAGCATTGTTGTGGTTCTCTTTTAATTAAATGCCTCATTGTTTGGGATGGGGGTGGAGGGTGGGAAAGAAACCTTGGGGTTTTGCCTCAGTTACTGAGCTTAGGCAGATATGGAAAAGCATACAATCAAACAACCTTCAGATGCTGAGAAGCTTGAAACATTAATTTTCAAGTATGCCTGAATGGAGCATGGAGAAGCGTGTATCTATTTCCTTCAACACAGGGAAATACTCAGCAATGGTGTTGCAGTCAGAGCCATTTATTTGAGGAAAATACAGTCTCTAAGTAGAACCATGTTTATAATGAAAGTGTAAACCTCATGGTAGAGTGGTGAAGTGCACCTGATTTTAAGCAGCCTTTTCAGCAAAAGTAAGGATCGGTTTGATATTTGCTTGATTTGAAGCAGCATTGGTGGCTGGCCAGTCACATTTTCAGTACTCAGGGAACAAACTGCCCATAATTATAGAAAATTGATGCAGATGCAATTCATATGAAATCTAAAGATTGTTTGACAGATGAATGGAGATGGCAGTAAGGAGGGAAACAGCAGACAATTTAGAAAATCACACATTTTTGCTGCTGAATAATCTCTTGATACATGCTATTAAATAGGATGTACTCCAGGGTTTCTTCAGGCCTCCTAGCAACCACTAGGTTCAAAGGCCATGCAAGGAGTTCATTGTTCATGCGGAATATTAATTTCCCAGCAGAGAACCATCTTGGAGAAAAAACACTGAAAAAGAAAATTACAACAATGTAGAGCTTTGACCTTGTGTGAAAAGAGACATTGAAAAGTTTGAATTCAATAAAATTCATACTTGTTACTGAAAAAGTGGAAATATACTTGACGTTTTTGATAGATTGCTGCTTAATTCAAGGGAAAGTAAAGAAATCATATGCAACTGCCAAGCAGGATAAAACTCAGTGAAACTTAGGAGGGCTCCAAACAGTCACATAAAATAATATGTAAAGATTTTGAAATGTTGGAAGCTCCTTGACTTTTTTTTCCCCCTTCTAAATGACAAAGGTAAATCCTGGATTTTGTTTTAGCAGAGAGAGTAACTGCACTCTGTGAATTGGCCCAGCTATTAAAAGTTACGAGAACTGAGTAGCACTCTTGAAAGAAATAACTTTTTGTGCATTCTTTCTTGAGCTACTTTGATTGAAGATTTTGGTATTGGAGGTATTGTGTCAGTTTGAGATGGAGGGGCCATAGGGTAACAGTCTAGTACACACAGCATGGAGGAATGCCTAAAGTGCTTTCTACAATGGTAAAAACTAATTTCAGAGCATATTCATTTGAAGGTTAGCTTCTGAAAAGTATGCAATTACTTTATTGCTCTTTGCATACAGTTTCTTTGCAAGGTTTCAGTCCTCCAAAGTTGAAAGTTAAAATTCAGTCTGTGTGTTGCTTGCTGTACTGAAGTTTGATTACCAAGTTCAAGCAGAAGGGAAAGGAGAGAAGTATGTAACACTGCTATCCAACCGATGGTATCTGTGTGCAAATTAAAATTTATGGGAGGAAAAGATATCCTCATTCTCTCTTTCAAGGATGTTTGATGAAAGGTCTAGGATGGCCTCTTTAAGCTCCTTGAACATGAAGATCAAGGATCTTGGGAGTCATTTGAGCAAATTTAAGACTCCTGAATTTTGTTTTTTTAAGCTTGACTCTCTAACTCTAAAAATTAATATTCAGAGATAACCATGCATGATGTGGAGAACTCTGTTTAATGTAATTGAAAAATGAGAGATACACACAAAACCTGGAAGCTTGTTCAGTTCTCCTGTCCCTTAATTCAGTTTTCTAAAGGAATATGTTCTAGCTTGAAAGTAGCTATATTGTAATTAATATTTTATGGAATAATCAGTATTACATCACCTTCTTTTTCTCTCAGTGTGGTACTAAGAAACACCTTCCAATTCTTCTTTGTAACAGTAATGCAATCTCTTTGCCTCCCAGAATTCTGAGTAGTTATTGTAGGCCAGACCCATTGCTGTGATAGTAAAAACTGAGAGCATATAGGTGTCAGTAGCTGGCAGGACCAGCTTTGCCTCTTGGCTCCTGCTCTGTCTCCTTTGCTTTAGTCTTTGCTGAACTGGTGAACCCCAACTGGGTCACTCTGTTTGGTTACTTGAAAGGCTGTGCTTGCCTTATTGCTGGAGCAGTGGCTTCTGGACTCACTGCGTCTTCCAGTTCCTTTTGATCTCTGCGACATCCACTTGACAGAAATTAGGAACTTTCAGTGCATCTTTATCTGGGAAGAGGGTCTAAGTGTGCGCTGTCTTCAGACCACAAACTTGGTGCAAGTTCACGGACCAGTCATTTTTGCAGTTTCTAGTTCATTTTGTTTTCCCCTCTGGTTTCTCAATTAAAAGAGTACAAAAGACAAGCTTCTCTCTCCTGCTGTGGAGCCCTAGTTTTCATTCTTGCAGTTGCATGTGCAGTATGAACTCACATACAGTGCTGTGTCCATGCCTGTGTGTTATGCCACACATATGGCCGGTCCTTGCCCACCAGATATCAAGACATTTCCTTCATATCTATGGCTTCACTTTTAGACCAAGCTGTGGGCAGTGTTCTGGTCCCTAATGCATTCAGCTGACCAAACTGTTGCTCTCCCTGGCTGTTGTGACCTGTGACCAAAGGATCCAGAGTGTCTTTTTTCTTCATGGCATTAGAAGTAAAATCAAAGAGGAATGAATATAAGAAAGAGAAGTCTGCTATGTGTGCCTATCTTACCTAGACCTGTTCAGGTTTCTATCTCAGTTCAAAGTGCTCATCCCTGCAGGGCTAAGTTTCAGGTTATTTTTCCTCCCCAGCATCTTGTTGCTGCTTGTATTCAAAGTCCCCATCTTCTCTCTGCTGGTTTGCTTGACCCCTTCGGCCAGGTTGGGGTGCACAGAAGTGCTCTAGGATCAAGTCACCAAAAGGTGTCACTGGCCTTTGTACAGGAATGTCAATCTGAATACATTTCTAGATGTGTTTTTCTGTAGTCCTGTGATCAAAGTAATTTTTCTGTATGTGCACTAGGCTCATGATAGTCTGCTGAAGATACAAGAAGCTCCTCTTTCAAGATTAGACAGGGGTTCAGGAAAAACATAGTACTGATTCATCACAAATAGCTCCCAGTCTTTCACAGATGTGGAAATTGTACTCTGTTGGCAACATTTGATAAACCCAAAGGGTGTTGGGTATCTTACCATTTTGGAATTGAATAGCAGCTGCACCTTTGCAAAATGCATTACTTGTTGGAGGGGGCTGAAATGTGAGGATTTTGCAGATCATCTTGGGTTAGCCTGGTGACCTGCTCAGTTGTGAGCAACAATAAGGCCTTCATTTGTATGCTGGAGAGTTTATCCCAGAGTAAAGTACCATCTTTGTAACATTCTTTGCACGGTTTAAAGACGTGTAGGTACAATCAGGTATGAAGACTGAAAAGATGACATTTTGCTAAGCACATTGTAGAAATTCTCCAAAAATTGAGAGTTTCTTTTCAGCGTTCTGGGCAGCTTCTTCAGTGTGAGTCTGCTACATAACCCATAGCAGGTTGTAGAATATCTCTGTGAATAGCATTAAACAGAATCAACATCCAAATTCTGGGCTGTGACTCAAGTAAAGCAGTGCTGAAAAAGAATTTCAGATACAATTTCAGATACAGTTACTCCTGGATCCTCCTGAGCATGCTTTTACATGGTTAGAAAAGACCAGACAACGTTAAAACCGTGATCGGAAATTGTGAGCTAATTTAGAGCTTGTCTAAGAATTGGTAAATAATACAATATTAATGGTGTTTGGGGTTTTTCCTTGAAAATCATTAAACTTTACATTATTTTAAATGATGAAACTATCATGAAATTATCAAAACTGGGTATCTGACGGTTTGGGTGGTGTAGATGTAAATCTGAGCCTAGAAATATAGGTTGCCCCTTGTAAGAAGTATCTAATGAATGCATAATGCAATTCTGTCTAACCGTTTGGTTTGATTTTCACCAGAAGAGGGAAAAGGATTAGTGATCACTGAAACTGAGACCTGAGTGCCTGAAGTTAAACTGAACACTTTCAGTTATAAGTCTGTCTTTCCTAAGTGAATCAGATAGGACAGGAAGCAGAAATGAGGATTAAAAGTGTTTCTAAAGATCTCAGGAAATTGTGCTTCTGTACTTGTTCTTGCAGAATTTTTGGTGTCAAGGCCAATGGCAACCAGAGTGGTCCTAGGGAAAATACTTGAATATTAAAGCTACAAAACAATCCCAAACCAGTATTTTTTGCTCCTGAGTGACTGCCTGTGGCTATGAGGGGGTATGAAAGTTGTTTATAGCTGCTGGCTTGGTTTTTTCAGCATATTTATGGAGTTGGCTGCTCTACTGTTGCTGTTTCGTATCTCACCCTTGGATGACATACAGGTGCTGGAATTGTCTTGCTCAAATAGACTGTGGAGGAGAGCAGGGTGGAAGGAGAATCAAAAAGGAAGACCTGGCTTTACAAGAAATATATTTGGGCATGCAGCATGATGGAGTGTTTAGAGCAGTCTAAACAGAACCCTGAGCTCTATTGGCAGCTTTTAAACAGTCTGCAAAAGGTAACTGGAACAGGAAAGCTTGATTTTCAATAGACTTGAATTCATTATAAAAAGGATAGCATCTTTGCCTTTTCCTTCTCTGAAAGAGAGATTAAAATCACTGGGTTTGAAAGTTAGGAGGTGAGGGAGGTATTCCCAGTTGTGTCAGTCATCAGCTTTGTTTTCCTGGGCACTTTTAACTGCTTTTGCAGTTCTCTACACTTAGATTGTAATCTATTCAGTAGGAGAACTGTCTCATTTGTTTTATACTGTAATATTGCCAATCATGAGAGAGATCCTTTCTAAAACCAGACCTTGAATTGGTAACTGTAGGTAAGAACAGACAAACAAAAATAGGTGCATTCAGTGTGAACAGAGCAGTCCTCATTCTGCAAGTGAAATCCTGTGTTCAGATCAACATTTGGATGCCACTGTATTCTTAAGAATTTTCCATCTTGCCTTCCTGCAAGCTGAAAAAGAGCCTGTTTATAATACCAGTCGGAAATTATGTGGAATGATTGTTATTCAGTACTGTTATTCACTTCTATCTTGTCAACCAATTCCTTACAACCCAAAGATAGTTCTGTTTTTCATCAAAATGTATATGATGTGATTCCTATAATTTTTAAAGTATAGGAGTGTTTGTTGTTACTTCAGTGAGAGATGCTATCTGCAGGAGGATAGCTACAAATGCACAATTTACTAGAAATTTCAAGCTGTGGTATTGAAAAAACAGATCTCAATGGTTTTATTGGATTTGATAGGCTGTGAAAGCTGTAGAGAAAGAATGAACAGTACTTGAGGAACTGCTTTTCTTTTGTGGACTTTATGAAGGTATTTGGGTATTGTGAAAAAAAATGAATGAGAAGTTGTAATATTTTACTAGGCTTTTGTATTTAAGGAAAGTAGTAAGAAGAGATAGGAGAGACATCTTGCAAGTCTTTAATTTCGTATCTGTCTGGTAAAGTTACTCTTAACTTTTGTTTCTCTGTGATACATTACAGGTATAAGCACTCCATTGCATTCGGCTTTCAGCTCAAACTATTAAACAGTAACTGCTTCTGTTTAGTAGTTTTTCTTTTCAAAAGTTGTCCAGATAGCCTAGGTGAACTGTAGCGCTCTCTCTTCCTATCCCTCTCTGACCAGGGGTTTTATTTTGAAAAGTGTGTCTAACATTAGAGTAGAACAGGCTCCTAGACACTCATTATCACCTTCCCAAACAGGATTGAGAATACAGCTGTGGTTTGGCTGGGATGCTCCAACTGAAGGAATATGAGACTGTTGTCTTGTGTTTGGATATTGTCCTCAGTGTGGTATATGTGTTGATGACTGTGTGAGAACTTTCATTCTTGAGGTGCCGATAGCGAGTAGAAATCCGCATTTAATGATTTCAAAACAGCTTTTCTAGTTACTATTATTGTTTCTCAGCTGTATTGTTTAAAGAGAAGAAAGTGAATGGCTCTTTGTAGTAAATTCGACCTCCACATTTTGAGGCTTGAAGAGTATAATAGACAATTCAGAAATACTTTCTAAATGTGGCCTGGAAAAGGCAAAGTTCAGCATGAAAGCTGAGTTCATCATAACACAGGAAGCTGTGCTGGGAGAACCTAGATTATATAAACTACTTTGCTTGCCCATTTGTGTTCTTTTCATTTCCTCCATAATTTCCTATGAATTTCCTGTTGATGACCTGTGACCTAGATTCAGATGAACTTCTGACCATATATTGTAGCATTGTAAATGCCATAAATTGGACTGTTTATCTTATAAGCCAGTAAAGATCATGTACTAAATTTCATTGTGATACTTAACTTTGCCTCTTACGTTTTCACAGTATTTTAAAGTGAAGTACCATTCTTCATTTTCATAGGATGTTCTAAATTCTGCTCTTTCAAGAATTTACATTCTTGGACCATACAGTGACCTGTTTCACTACATGTAAGCCTTAAACTAAATATTTTTTTAAACAGACTGAAATGGAAATTTTTTACAAGGTTTTCTTAAGATTTGTGTGCTTTTAGGTGTAATTACTGCATTGCTGGCTGGGTGAATAGAGGGGCTTCAGAGGAGAGGTTTATTGGCTTTAACATGAAATTTGGAACAGCTGCAACCCCCACCTGTAAATTGGGGATGTCTGCAGCACATCTCTTTTGAGAGATGGAGGACAGATATCTATGGCTATGGAAAGTTTAGCCAAGGCCCAAGTGATGCCTCAGCCTCTGGTGTTAATTTCAGGGCAGTTTTACTGATGAATAGATGGGATCATGGGTGGGAGAAGCACGGGTAGCTGTTTGTCCATGTGCTGACCTCCTCCCTTTGTACTAGTCCAGTCAAAGTTATGAGTAAAGGAAATCAATACTTGGGGAATATTTAGGGGTTTGTAATATGTTACTAGGTCTTTAGTCCCTGCTTTCAGTATGGATGGATGTAGTTTCTGTCTTGCTCTTTAAATACAAATGTTCCATGGGCATTGAATTTTCACGAGTGAAATCTTGAAATGATATTTGCATGGAATATCTGCATAAGAATGGATCTGGTTGAAATGTTTTCACAGAATACAGATGTAAAAAACTGTTTTCTGCATTTTTTTCCACCCAGCTCTAGTGAAGTCTCAGTTTCTGAACAACTTTTAAAATCTGGAAAGAAATATAACCGTCTCTAAATGAAACATTTTGCAGTTGTTTTTTGCTGAAATCATGAGGCATTTTCCTCTGAGTCAGTCTTAGATTCAGTCTATATAATTATTTTAATTGCAGAAATATTCTTCAGTAACCAGGAGTGTAAAATTAAGGCGTCTTTTAGAACCCTCACTTCAAAAATCACATTCTTAGCTACCTTTTTTCACAGGAGGTTGAAGTAGCTGTGTGAGGTGTTGTTTATTTTAGAGCCACACGCAATAACTTTTCGTCAGACATGTGGTCTGCTGTATTGCCCATTGTGCAGTACGGTAAAGCATCATTTAAGTAAGTTTATTAATTTTGATGTGTTGCAAGCCTGTGCTCTGTGTGTGTGTGCGGATGGTTCTACATGAGAATGCACGTTAAGTCCCCAAGGGTCTGGTTCTGTCCTTTAGTGGCAAAAGTGCACAAAGTTTTGGTTGACAGTTCAGGTAGGAAACCTCAACCCCCAGTAGTGCCGCTTCCACAAATGATGCATGTACCCATCTCTCTTGCACATGTTCTTTGCCTACATAGCAGAATCGAAATGGCTGAGGAGGATGTAGGTGGAACTGCTGAGTAATGCTCCCTTTTAATTGAGGCCTGCTTTTGAGGAAGGGCCATAGATTGGACAGCTAGAGAAACTGGGACAGGCTTACCAGAAACAAGGATGGGTGCAATGGTAGAGAACAAAAAGAGGAATCATGGGCAGGGTTGCTGTTCTGTCAGAGCAGGCGTGAGTTCTTGTGTCCTGGCCATGAGAAGTATGCTTCACCTTCCCCAGCTCACTCTTAGATTTCAGTTTTAGTTATTTAACTGGCTACATTTAGTCAGGACCTTCGCTCCTTCACTTGCGTGTTTCTGAGCTCATTTCAAAGGTTAATAATTGATTCAACTTTTTTCTGCCTACCAGATGATAATCTCATTCAGGTTTCATCCCAGTGTTGATTGTTCCAAATAGAGCAACAGGCATGTAGCAGTACAATACACTTGGGTTTTCACGGTTTTCCTTTTTTGTGCTATCAGTGATCTCTTCTTCACACCCACAATGTGTAAAATGAAGTACTTCACTGTAGCTTGCACTTAGAGTTAAATCATGAAAAGGTACGTTAATAGAGTTGAGGTAAAAAGCTTTACCTGATTGTGTCATCATAATTCATTCACTAATTAATGTGGCAGTTGAACAGAGTGGTGTGTATCAAGTAATAAGAAAGCATACAAACTGGTGTTGATACTGAATTTTACTCATTGGTTGTTGGTGTCAAACCAAGCTTTGTCAATACTAGGTATGTTATAATTGTCTGGCAGCACAGCTGCCCTTGAGAAGTGTCATTCTATCTCTAGCAGCAAATTAGCTTCAAACCCAGCTTTTCAGATCAGAGTATTTGGCCCGTGTTTTGTACTTCTGAATGAATGCATGTATGTGATTGCTGTCCATACTGTTGGGAGGTTTATTTTGTTATGGGGGACCAGCAGGGAGAAAAAAAAATCTGAAACCTTCTCTGGTATATGTTGGTGTGCAATGACAGTTTTGGATGATGTTTTTTCAACAAGTGCTGGAGGGAGTGTGGCAAATTTTCTTTGAGAAAAAGAGTGAGAATGAGTGGCGGTGCCAGTTAAGATCCATGTCTGTCCTGCCCACTTGGCTGTGTACAATTAAAACCACAAAGAGGTGCCAAGGAAGTGGCAGGAGAGAGCACACGTGTGTGGTGCTTCCCACCTCCAGCTGGTTCAGGCAATACAGGTTAACAGCCCTCATCATGTTTCAGTTGCAGGTGTACTTTGTGCTACCAGGCAGTGCTAGGGAAGTGACAACTGCTCACCTTGCATCCAGGGAGCTGCCCTGTGGCTGCCACGAGTTGTGTGCATTGTCAGCACTAAGCTTGCATTAGGTCTCATCCTGTCCTGTTTTGCAGCTTTTCTAGCTAATGAGGAGTATACACACAAGTGAAGGAGGTTTTGAGGTTCTTGATATTTTTGGTGGTGGGAGAGCATCAAGTTCAGCTGTTAGGTCAAGAGGCAACCTTAATCCCATCTCTACAAACACAGCATACACATTCCAGATGCCTGTAACTGGGTTATTAATAGGATTCATGTCACCACACATTCTCTTCTGAAGTCATAAAAAAAGCATTTGTTAATTTTTTCTGTAATTCCGCGTATTTCTTCTTTCATTTTCGTTTTCTTCCCCTAGCTCCTTCCTTTCCTTTCCCTCTGAATTCTGGGCCTCACAAGCTGTCTCATTTTGAAGGTGACACATACCTAGATGAAAGGCTTGCATTAAGATGGAGTTTCTTGTTATATCAACTCTTGACATTCCAAAAATGTCAACTCCTGATTCAAATTGCAAGCAGGATCTGCTGCCAAGGCATTAGTTATTTCCAAGTCTTCCACTTACTAATAAGGCAGTACTGCTGTTTCAAGATTCAAGACAGAGTTGACCTGAGAAAATGCTGCAGAAGTGGATCCTAATGTTTCATGTCTCCAAGGTATCCCCTTTCCTTTTTTTGGAGGTGTTGGCTGGTTCACAAGATTAATCTTGATTCAGGTAATAGCTAAAGGTCATAACTTTCCAGCGTAGCTTCCTGAGCTTGTGACACATTGGGTGTCTCAGTGAAAATGCTGGTTTTTGCAGGAGCCCAATGGAGGCCAATAAACCGGACTGGGCAGGTTTAAAAGTCCCCATATCTGGATTTTCATATGACTCCATCTGAACTGACTCCATCCATGTTCTCAGCAAATAGTCTGCTTTTGAAAAGAGTGATGGAGCATAGAGCTGAATCTAGTCAGCATTAGCTCACTGTGGAGCTATCAAAGTATCCATCAAAATGATTTTGCCAAGTCCTATCAATTCATAGACCATCATTACAGAAATAATGTCCTGTTTTGGGAAAAATATATTCAGAGGGATAAATATTCTCTCATGAAAACCAGGTCACAGTCACCCTCTCCCACCAGGTTTGAGAAAAGAAATATTTCCTCAAAGGAAAGCGAAAGGAAAAAGATATACAAAACTATTTATTTAACAAACACACAAGAAAATAATAATAATGCTAATAATAAGTAATGAAGTCTCTCACTATGGAGAGAGAGAACTTGGCAGATTCGGATTCCTTCTGTTGGTATGGTCTCCCTTTTCCCCTTGCAGCTGGGCTGACGTGCCCCCCCCCCAGGCCAGGCTGGTGAAAGGGTCTCCCAGTGAGGTTTTGATGTTCTAGTGTCCTAAACAAGTCCAGAAAAGAAGAAAAAGAACCCGAAGTCTCGGGGGAAAAAAGAACAGGAGTCCGTTCCTCTCTGAAGAAGAAGCCGAGAGACTGAGCTGCTTGGAAAAAAACCAAACCGAGCCTGCTTTTCCCCTGCCTTTCTCCCAAAGAACAACAGAGAGGAGAGCGACCTTGAAACACAGGACTGATTTGAAAAAGTTCCTTCGGCTTTTTTTCCTTTCTCTTCCCAGCCTCAGTTTAAAGGCACAAAATTCATTTTTTTTCTTGCATAGAGGAGGCGATATGGGATAAATCATAAAGTCATCCCAAGACAGTTTTCTGCAACAGATTTAGGTGTGTTGTGTATGTAGATGGAGACAACTGCATGTGGTGGTTCTTCCAGAGACGGTTCTGTGTATGCACTGCACATGGTCCTGCCCTCCCAAGGGACCCTCTGTGCACATTCAGTGATGCTCATGGGAATCATCTTTTTGATGGTTATGTACAAAATAACATTGCTGCATGTCCTGAATGACATAATATATTCATATTGGTTATATATCATTTTACTTTATACTTATGTTCTTTTTAAGACTGCTCTCTTTAATCTGCATCCTTCTGCTGAAGGTTTTATATATTACTTGTTAACATCAGAGCACATCCATTTAATATATTTTATTTGTGGAGACTATGTTGTATACCAATTGAGTGTATTTTGTTTATGCCTTGTGTACATCTGCAGGTGTTTAATTTAGTTGTGCTTGTTGTTAATAATTGTAATTGATGTTGCAGATGTGTTTCCTAGCAAGAATAAAATACAAACATTGGAAAAGCATGCAAATGCTAGAAAATATAGGATGCAAAACAATAAATATGATTAAAAAGTGATGAAATTTTAATAATAGACTTCGGTTAAAAAAAAAACAATTAAGAATTCACTCTCAACATTCTTTTTGCCACTTCTTGTTTCATCTGCAAAAGTGTTGTTACCACTGTTGTATCACTGATATTCTCACAGGAGTTTTGACTTTTCTCCACTCCAGTGCATGATCTAATTGTTTACTGGATGCTTAATCGGAGTACATCCAAAGTATATGATTTTAGAGTCTGAAGTTAAAAAAAATAGCATTTTAATTCTAGTGCACTATAAGAACATATGAAATGCCCCTTACAGGCTTTCAGACCCTTTTTTTGTGCACTATTGGGAAAAAAGTATGTACTTTTGATCTCTATTACCTTATCTAGAAGCAGCAGCAAAGGTCAAATGTTAACTGTTTAATTGGGTTTCTCTAATTGTAGGATCATTAAAAATGACCTAATAGACCATGGGGTCAGATTCTTCTTTGTATATCAGTACAATTCTATTGATTCTTAACTGAGTTATTGCTAGTTTATTGTAGCATGAGAGCAAAAGCAAGGTCTTTGAGTCCATTGGTGGCAAGAGTAGAATAGTTTCTTTAAACATAGCCAGGCGACTTGGTGATGGTCAGGGAAGATCAGGGGTCATTTGCAATCTGAAAACCAGCATGCTTTAGTCCTGCATTTGTTAGTGTTGTCCGTTAATTCCTAATTGTCTGATTTAAAGGGAGATAGGTGTGGTGTTACTCCATGCCAGCGTGGCTGTCTTTGCTGCGGTGATGGTGCTCTCCGTGTGGTCTTGCATGTGCTTGTAGGCGGGTGATCCCCTGCTTGCACAATGGCGAAAGGGAAGCTACCCTTCTTGGTACTCACGTGGAGGTGAAGGAGAAGACCCTGAGGCACTTATGTCAAAAGCATGTAGGTGAGGGAAGGGGAAGAACTGGAACCTAAAGTGGTTATTGCTGAGTATTACTTGCAGACTATCCTAAAATCAGGGCAAGGTGCCAAGTTTTGTGGTGAGATGTCATGCCTTGCCGAAGTATGCTGTGGTGTGACATCATGTTTTATCTTTCCTGCCCATGATCCTGAGCTGTGCCTTGATGTCGTTGCAATATGGCAGTCTCTCCCTGTGATTTTACAGCAGAAAAGCAGACAGAAAACCAAAGTGTTCAAAGGGAGATTTCTCTGAGTGGAGGCTACAGGGCTTTCCCCAGTACTTACTCACAACTAGCTATTAGAGCAAGAAAAAAAAAAAGCCAGGAAGTCTGTGTGAACTTCCTTTTCCATCTCTTTCTCTTATAGATGATTTCTCCCTTGTGGGTACTCTGATTTCTCTTTGTGTGTCAGGGCTTTGGCTTCAGTCTTTCTTCAGTACACCTTGTGATGGATCACCCAAATTTGTGGGAACATAAGACCTTTGAGACAGCTTCCTCTCTGTCAAGTTTGGTTGAAGCTGTGCAGGAGTTACAATGTGGAAGAGCTGATAGTGCAGGGCTAAGAGAGAAAGCATTATGACGCCACACATTCCATATGAAACCAAAGCCTCCAAAAAGTCTACGAACATGTCTCCTGTGTGGGGACCCTAAGTTCAGAGTTTTTAATTTTCTTAATAGTTAAATTACGTAAAAATTGTGTTTAAACACAAAGCATTTTATTAAGTGCAAAAGATATCTCTTGTTAATCCCAATTTCATGTTCTCTTCACTGACAAATTAAAAATTCTTTTCAGATTTTGCCCGTCTCTTTCAGCAGTGGAGAGGAATAAGCTGGGTAACTGCTAGAACACTGTAGGCCATAGACTCTGTTGCAAAGCATAAATGGCCCTTCTACTTTGAAGCTAGGGTAGTATATTTAATTCAGCATCAAGGGGAACCTTGGACCTGTAAATATTAACAGAACAGGCCACAAATAAAGTTGGAACATTCAGCAGCACTTCACAATGCTGCAATGAAATATATGAAGTGCAGTGTTAGCAAATGTTTATATAAAACATGCTACAATATTACATTCTTCAATTATACCTCTCATCTCAGGCACTTATCTCTAGCTAAAGCCAAGTGGCTCACAGGTTTAAATTGCTCAGTATTTTTTAAGTCAGTGTGGTAATGAAACATGCTAAGCAGCTGGGTTTCGTGTGTGAGCATTTTGGGTATTTTTATTTTGGCCTGACTTACTTTTATCTTGGAAAACACAAAAATGACACAATGTCCTTCTGAGGATACAGAAAGAAAAGGCCGCAGTCTAATGAGCTTAATTGCAAGAGCTGATGTTGGTAGTTGCACTTAAACCTTCTCTTAAGCATTTGCATTTCAATTTTGCTGGGTTTGGAAGTCTTTTGTATATAAATACTTATATTATGTGAGTGTAAATCCTACACCCCCCTCTTGTCACAGCCAAAAGGGCTTGAATGACAGTGGATTTGCTGTTGCCATGGTCAGGGGCAGGGTGGTGGGACTCTGGGACCCTTCGCACAAGGAGCTGATGGCCTGCCACCAGGCTTGTCTGACCAAGCATTTGTGAAAGGATGGGAGTAGAGCAAGCTAATTCGTTGAATATCTCATGGCTACTGCTGTATTGTATGCTTGCTAAAGCTGCCCGAAACCAGTTCAGAGCAGCAGTGAGAGTAAATTGAGGCATGGCTTTTTTATAGAGATCTAGAAATCATAGTTATTCTCAGATACTTTGTGGTATGAGTGGGTTTGTTGTATTGGTTTTGTTCTTTGAAAAGCAAAAGGCATAACCTGCTTTTGTAGCTTGCATTCAGATAAGAAGTTCGTGTTTGCTGTATAGTTTGGAATCTTATGTTACTTGTCCTTGCATTCGTGATTGTAGAAGATGTCTCCATTGTGATTACAGCTATAGTTTACATGGAGGAATAGCATTAGGGAACAAATGAATATTGGATTTATAACTTTTTTTAGGATAGTTCATAAAACAAGACAGCCAGCTCTTCTTGTGACATTAGCAAATGCTCAGTGCCTTACCACTATTGCAAACCTTGGAAATACTGTGGTCTGGCTTTGGAGATGAAAGGTGGGATGCACTTTGTGGTGCTTCTCAAAGCAATATGGAAGTCTGGTTTTTATGGTCTTGATAGTAAGCGCATGTGCATTTAAGTGGTTTCTTTTTTATTTTAAATCTAGTGTCCTGAAGTTCCTATACTTCTCATCTTGACTAATTAAAGGTTAACTTTTTTTCCCCTTCCCTTACTTCTCACTCTCTTCACTCTTCCCTTTCACTTCCCACATTGCAGTCGGGAATAAGTATATGGTTCAGTGTCAGAATTCCTAAATTTTACTCCATATTGGGACGAGTGAAGCCAAAAAGTAGGTATTTCTTTATAGCTTGATACAGGAAACCCAGCAACTTGGTGGTATTTAGTGCTGATTTGTAGCTTCTTGATGCAGCCTTCCATGTTTAGCAGTGCTTTGCTAGGCATTGGTCAAATAGACCTCAGGTCCAATATGACATTTTAGAAATGTTGATCCTCCCACTGACTCTTGAGACAAAAGCATAGATTCAGTTTTACAAAGAGGAGTTGAATGCTTGGAAGGAACTGAGTTGTGCTACTTAGAAGAGCAGCCAGACAAGTGCAAGTGGATAGTTCAGGAGCTCCGAAGCCAAAGTACTGATGTGGGAAGTGATTTATAAGCTGGTTTTTTTGCAGGATTTATAGCCATTTTTTTCTCAAAGTGTTACTGCCAAACCCACCTCACACCAGAGAAAAAATTGTATTTCAAAGATTGTATAACCAAGAGAAAGAGACCATTATTATTTGTCTTCTATACTGATAGCTTATGGTGTTCTCTAAAGCACCTTCACATATCCCAGGACTGTTGGTGATCTGACAGTGAGTGGCTCTATTGTGAGGTTCTTCCAAAATAAAACTTTCACCTCTTCATGTGTACTTTGCCAGCAACTTTCAGATAGTTTCCTGTGACATTTGTAGGCAGTTTGATCTGTAAAATGTCAGCAAGTATGAAGAGAATTTCAGAAAACCAGATTAAACCACTGCGTTTGAGCTACTAGTACGTCTTTTTATCTCTGGTTCTCCCAGATGAGAGTCCATCTGTTCAGCAGCAAGACATTTTTGCTCCTGGCCTTTACCCTGAACCCTTCTGCCTTTATCTCACCCTCACCTCTTCTAGGTGCTCTGCCCCCATCCGATGACCCTGCTTTCAGGAAAGCTCCCTTCCCACAACTTTGCTTTCTGCTATTGTAAAACATAGGCAGAGCTTGAAGTACAGAGTTTGTTTTTACAAAGGAATCAAAACAGAACTTTTGACTAATCAACATAAGCAAATTATCAAGACCTATTGGATTTGGGAGCAATTGCTCTTCAGGTTATTTACTGTAAATATTAAAATGCTGTTTTGAAGAGAAAATATTTATGATTTTTTTATTACTAAAATTTATTACTAAAATAAATATGGTGTGCATATATGTGTTATTTCTACATGAATTCGTTTTCTTATGCCCCAAAGCAGTAGTATTTCCCTCACACATAGTCGGGATGTTTTACTGGGATCTGTACAGTGCATTCAGGCCAACCTTAATACAAATCAGTGTCTTCTCAGTAGAGGTGCAGCAAGAAATCATAGCAAGTGTGATATATTTTGAGTTTTTCTTGCTACCTTTTTATTAAAGAACAGTTTAATTTAAAAATCAAAACCAATGTTGTGCACTGATCATTAGCATGAATCATTTTGTTATTTGTGAGTAACTTGTTTTCTTGATTTTGGTGATTTGAAGCCTTAGGATTTGGGGGAGAGATAGGGTGATTTTATTTATGTTTTGCACAAGGAAGGTGATATTTTGTCTGGAGATGACAGTTCAAGTAACAGTTTAAAACTATTTAAAGACAAATACATGCTTGTTGTGTAAAAGTCACTAGACAAAAACTGTAGTAAAATGATCTTGAATTTGTTGACCTAACTTTATATAGCAGATAGCAAAGAAGTTTAATCCCAGAAATACACATTCCAATTAATTCTGATGATCTGGGATGCCACTGTTCCCTCGTTTTTAAACCATTCATTGAAAAGAAGGAAAAGAAAAACAAAACTAAGAATTAAGGTCAAAATGCTTTGACTTTCAATCTAGTTATTCCTCTGTGCAAAAAAACCCACTATTTTTTTAGATCACGTGGTTCATTTATGTTGCATTTAAGTTCCAGTGGCAAGAGTACTTGTTCTGATTTGGTGCATTCATGATTTTAGAGTAGTTTAGTCAGACTTTTGTATTTGAACTCAAATAAATAGGCGTATGGCAAGTAGAAGACTATTTAATCACTCTGCTGCCTCAAATTTCTTTTGAGGTCAAGAATTTGAAAACGGGAACCTATAGTGTGATTTGTGAACAGAATAGGAACAGCTGGTGCTCAGCACTTTTGAAAATGAGGTCACTTTATTCTTGGTTGAAATGTGCAAAATGGGTCATCTGGGCATAGGCTTAAGACAAAGGCTAAGCACGTGGCCATTTATAACCAAGTTGTCCATGTTTCCAAAACTAGTTGTTTAAAAGTATTCAGTTAAACAAGGAAGCACTGGGATAGGTCTGCACTTTCCCAACTTCTGAAAGCGTAGCCCCTATTAGGAAAATAACTGCCATGTATTTTTGAAGATCTACTTATCCTGAGGATGACATCATCCATATTTTTCACAGTCACCCCTCCCTCTGATGTCTTTCTGCTCATCCTTCACATAACCTACTTTAGGAAACACTGCTCTATTGTACAGTCCTTGGGAACACTGCCTCTGCACCAGTCTCAGTCCTGAGAATTCCCTGGTTCTGCCAGCAAAACAAAGGAGAAAATCTGAAATATTCACAAATTGCATAGCATCACTAGCAAAATCTAAAGATGCATTAGGAAAGATAACAAGAACTCAACTTACATTTGACTTTTGATTTTTTCATTATAAGTATTCTATTCAAAATATACATTCATTGTTGGCATTAAGGCCATGTTTTGCACTTTTGTTAATTGAATGGCTGTGCTAGCACATCTAAGATGATGGTATGAGTCACAGGATACAGGTATATCAGAGCTGGCAAATTTGAGACCTGATACTGATTGCTGTTGATTGTTGTGTGACATAAAAAATTTGACATAAGAACTCATGCATTTTCAATGTGAGTGTGCAGGTCTTGAATCCTAGACTCTGCCTCCAGTTATCCCAATAGCCTATACAAACTGGCATCTGACTGAACACCTTGAGTGTCAAGATCATCAGAAAAATTCAGATTGAAAGGGATCCCAGGTGATTGTAGTGGAACATCTTCCTTGTGGATACACACCCTTTCTCTCAAATGGAGATGAATCTTTGGGCACAAACAATGTTTTTAAATGAAAGTAAGTTCTGTTAATTTAATTGTGGAATAGTACATGCAAATCACAATGGCTTTAAGCAAAAGCTTGAAGCCCATGATAAAATAATTGTGCTTCTAGTTCAAGGACTACCCATTCTGTCATTAATGATCTTCCCTAGAAGACTACTTTGTTAATCTGGCCATTTATTTCTGTAATTACAAAAAATTTTATTGATTACATAATACTTCTGTGTCTTGGTTCTCCTTTTTTATGCAGTTTTGTGACCAGTTGATGGAATAACTGAAGAAAGTATGTAGTGACATTGCAAGAATAAATGAAGCAGAAAGGGTAAAAAAAATCCCCTGTTCTCAAATCCTGTGTATTTTGCCTCCTGAGGTGGACCTGTTCTGGAGTTAGTCAGGGCTGTATCTTATAACTAGCAGCAGATTTCAGATGTGCCCATGAGAATGGATCTCATTATTTTCTTGTAATAATAAGTTTAGTTTACTAAGGTAGGCTTGAAGATGGCGTTTGTATGGGTACATTTTGGCTAGTTTTTAACAAGAGTTGTCCAAAAGAGTGTGGAGGAAGACGACAGAGTGGTGATAGCAGGTGTACAAGGAATTCTGGACTGCAGAATACAATGAGACAGCTCCATGGATGGCAACGTGCTGCCAGGACTAAGGTGTCATATCCGCACACATTGTTGCAGAACAGTGTTGCTTGTATAGCACATGTTAAACATTTGGATTGGAGAAGTGTTTCTCTTCCATTGAAGAAACTTTCATTTGACTATATATACAGTGTGGTAAGTATTCCATGACAGCTAAGTATTTAGTATGAAGATGCATGACAGGTTGCATTTTTTTCTCTCTACCACAAGGTCCTGGATGTCTTTCAGCAGTCACAAATATTATCTCTTGATACCACTTGGCTTTACTACTTTCAGTTTCACCAGTAGAGGAAAGCACTTAAAAAGCAAAACATAAGATTCCCACATTGTATTTCTGTCTCAAAGGTTTGCCTTCGATGAATTGATGCTCTGAAGTGAATTAATCACTAGCTGGGAAATGGAACAAGGGTGGCTGGCATAGCAGAGAGAAGAAAAATTTTCTGTGGGATACCCAGATGAATGGGCCATGTCTGGAAGAGCAGTGGTGGTGTCTTGTTTTCATGACATGAATTGTGTCTCCCTTTTTACTTCATCTCAAGTTCTAGGAGATGGTTTTCAGGTCATGAGGGAGACTACTCCAACTTTTGCAATCACTGCAATTGGTTCTGGCTTTGCAGAAGAGGTATTAAAAGGGTAACAGTAGTGCTTACTAGTCATTTCACAAGAGGTTTTGTATTCCATTTCATCCTCACTTGAAACTGTTGCTGAACTAATAAAGATAAGACTTTGTAAGTTACTTCTCTAGAATATCATGTGTAGTTATTTCCATCTATGCAGAAATGCCTGCTAAAGAAGCTATGATGCGGATTCCATTTAGAGAAGAACCATTTCTGTCATCCCTGTAGTATCTTTTACCTGACCGTGTTTTTCTTTCTTAATCAGAAAGCTTTGTGTGTGTGGTATATGGATAAAGCTGAGTGCCCTATAATGATGCAGCAGCGATTTGGGAACTCTCTATTGCGTTATACATTTACCTTGAAACGAGCAGTTTTCAACTTTCTGCACAGCCAGGACTTGAAAGCAACCCTCCATCAAAGTCTAAATATTAATACAGGTGGGTTACAAGCCAATTCTAGTTGTGCTTTAAATAAAGTAATAGAAAACATTTAGACTCCATGTGTCCCCTTAGTGGAGCAAGAGGAATAGAGGTGCCTGTGATCTGCCTGGAGAACAGCTGCCGTCAGTGCAGGGGCCATAAAGCAGTTTTAGGGATGCCTTTAGAGGCCAGTGCACAAGCACTAAGTAGGGTGACTGTTGGGAAAAAAGAAGGTATGTTCCAGGATAAGACTTCTGCATGCTAGAGCTTCAGGCAGACAGTTGTAATCGAACCTTCCTGAGGGCACAGAGTGGGGCAAGGGGAGAAGCCCAGAGGGGATCCAGAGTTGCCTTTGCCAATCCTGACGTTCTCCGTTAGGCAGCAATGAGAGGAGACTGGAGCATAACCTAATGTGCTGCGTGTCTGTGCTGCAACAAGAAAGGTGCCCTGAACTGTACATTTATACATTTCAAACATAACCCACTTCCCACCAACTCTGCTTAAGTCAAACTTATGACACTTTGCTTCCTTAGGTACCTAAGGTAGTGACTGTTCTGATGTCTTCCCCTGTGAAATGCCATGTTGCAGCTTGCCATACTCAATGTTGATTGATGTGTCAAACCCCTTGATTTAAACAAAGTTCATGACGTAATTAGCCTTGTCTGTAATTTTGTAGTATTAACAGTCATAAGAAGTGTTACTGAACATCTTACCTGTACTAAAATATTTCTCACCTGCCCTGAACCTCCCCCTCCACATTTATGTTGACTGTAGCAGAAAAGTTTATGCAACAAGTAATGCATGTTTGCATGTATGTGTATGTATAGATATCACAAATATGCAGACATATTTGATTCTGCACTTTTTAACTTAGCTGTGCTTTTCTGGGGGGTTGTTCTGTAGTATTTAGTTTATTTTAGTGCAGCTTACTGTGATACTGAACACTGCATTTGCTTTGTCAAGTTTTTGTAGTGTTTTTACATTTTTAATTGAAATTTGTGGGGGCCTATATAGATTTCTTTGTCATGCATATAAGCACATTATGCAGGCTTAGTTTAGTCTATCTCCATGAGTCTTGTTTTAAATGTTCTCTGTCTGTCTTTTGCTTTTTGTGCTATGGGTTAAATCACATACAGGATGCTTTAGTTTTGATTTTGTGGACAGATGACTCCCAAACTCTTGAGACACTTTGTGATTTCCTTTGTCATTATGCATACTCATATGAGTGTATATTTCACAGTTTATTATGCTTTTATCTCTGAGCATAAGTCACTTGAAGTACTCTTGGAGATCAAATACAATGGTTTTTTTATGTTGCTACAGGAGGCTTTCATTCTTATTTCATTGAATTAATACTTTTTTGCCCAACAGTAATATTGAGTTCTCCAAATATTTGGTGTCAGATACTTTTGTCTTCGTCTTTTTCAAGAGTATTTTGGCCAACAAAATTGAGTCTTTGCCATTTTAAATTGTTTCTCAGAGTAATTCCTACGTATCTGTCACAGTGTAAAAATACTTGTTTGATTCTGAGGGGAAACAGTGGGGAGGACCTAAGAGACATCTTTTTAGGACCACAGTGATGGTGAAGTTTTAGTTTAGCCTGACCTCTGCTGGGTAAGTCTTGGACTTGGCTCTTCCTCTCTATCTCAACACAACACTGCTCTCCCTTTGTATTGCCAATAACATCTCCATGACCAGAAATTCTAGTCTTGACTCTACAAGCACAGACTTCACCTAAATTCAAGTTCCTGGTGTGCAGCTGAAGAGAAAATGCCCTTCTATTCTTATTGTAGTTATTTATTTGTATTGCAGTTGGCTGCCTGTTGTGTTGGGCACATAAAGGATTATAAATGCTGTGAAGCTTTAAACTCTATGTACTGAAAAAGAAGTAAGATGCAAAAGAGATGGAGGTACAAAATATATGCGGAGTAAAATATTCTGTATTTCATACTGCCAGTAAATTCTGTCAGTTAAATAATAGTGCAACAAAGAAGAATCCAGATTATTAACTATTGTTTGCAAGAGAAACCTCACTTTGGAATTTGGGGAGTGTGGAATAAATCATCCTTTAGAAGCTTTTATTCCCTCTTTTTTAGCAGAGTCATTACCTTCCTTATCCTTGTAGTTATGTGCAGAAAAGCTGAGTCAAAAACAACTTCTATAAATGATGCATAAATTGAATTTTTCTTTGTTTAAAAAATATCAACAAGGAAAAAAGAGATAGGAGTGATTCTTAACCTTCTGTCATTCAGCCATTGTTTGTTGATGAGAAGTTGTGTGTGTGTGTTAGAGTATGTATATAAATGGAGAAAACTGTTGGTAAAATAGATAAAGCCCATCCATTCTGAAATGAATAGTCCTGTCAGCAGCAAGGATGTAGTATGTTGTTTAGCATTTGGGTCACTTCTTTCTAGTGGTTTGATGTTAATCTCTTTTTTTTCCAAGTCGTTGGGAGAGCAATGGGAATTGCCTGTCTGCCTCCAAATCGCTGTGGCACCAGAATAGCGAGAACTGTGTTACCACAATGGCTAGTGAAGCCTCCCCATGGTGTCTGCATCTGCTTGGGAGTTGTTCAAGACAAAGCTGGGTTACAGACCTGCTACCTGTCATCACTGAGGATGGGAAAAGGTTAAAAATGGAAATGTGGGGTACCATATTCTCATATGTCAGCTTGATGAAGCAGTGGAAATGGTGTGCATGTTGTGGCACGCATTCAGTATGGATCACTGTGCTAGGTGATGGGGACATAAGTGATACTTGCTTTATGGGGTATTATGGAACTTTGAGAACTTGTTAAAAGCTGTGACTATAACTTGCTGATCTTTTTTTTTTTTTTTTCCTGAGCACTGGCACCTTTAGACTGTGAAACTAAGCTGATTTGTTAACAAGTAAAAAAGTTGGAAGGAAAAAACACAACCTTTTGAGGTCATTCTGGCTGCTTGTACTCAGTTGTATTTTCCTTTAAATATGTAAAATAAAGGATGTCCTAGTGCATGGGAAAATGGGGTTTCTCATTTCTAACTGAGCTTATATTCTTCATGTGGGAGGTGCAAGTGCTGGTATGAGGAGGATCTGGTTCATGGAGGTAAAGTGTAATCCCTGACTGTGAATTCTCAGGAGACATTATTTGTTGCCTGTGTAACTAAATGTATAGCAAGAAATGGAGATTGGTAACCCATGGAGGCAACCACTGGAAAATTATCTACCTGGGGTCTCATAAATTGTCTTGAGATGCTTCTTAATGAAGAGTTCTCAGGTGATACATGCCTAGACTGAGAGAGATTCTGGGTAGATATTAACAGGATGTTGAGTTAATTGCTGACACAGAGCTGGTTCCCCTTCTTTCTTGACTTCAAACCTTAATTGCATCCTGAGAATGGAGAGTGGACCAAGAAATAAAATTTAAAAAAACTCCCAAACAACCGTCCCCCCAGTGCAACTCCCTACCCCTCCAAACAAACAAAACTACCAAATCAATCAAGTGTCCAACCCCCAAAAAAGTTCTTGGGAATCAATTTTGGATAGCAGGTTGTGATGATGAAGTGAGGATGCTGCTGCCTGAAAGGAATTCTGACTTCTGCAGTAAACTGAGTAGAAATTCTTCCTCTCTATGCACCACCAGGTTGTCCTGTGGCTGAAAGTGCAGAGCAGCTTTTGGAGGCTGTGGATTCCACCCTGCTTCCAGTCCTGCCATCTTCCAGGCCAGCGGCCGAGGCCTGTGTCTGAACAGATGCTTAGAAAATGTGTTCAGGATGATCAGTCTATTGGTGTTTTTCACGCGCCATCCCCAGAGGGCCATCCCTTAATTTCCCATGGTCAAGTGAAGAGTTTGCTAGTTTTTTCTTGTTGGTTTGAGTAGCCAAGTGACCATTGTGCTGATGCTTCCTTGCTTGTAGGTCTCCCCTGGTCATAGACTTGTCCAATTTTGCTTTGAAGAAAAAGCATTTTCCATACACTTTCCCCCTTAAAAGCCAGGGCTTCATAATGGGTGGTGTCAGCGTCTACTGGGAACCCCCTCAGGATAGGTATCTCTCTCACACTTTTTCCTTCAAATTTTTTGCTTTTTTGTTTTTTTAGCTTAATTTTTTAAAATTGCATCAATTTCCCAAATGCTGCTCTCTCTTTTTTTTCTTCATAAATGTTTAGATCCCTTCCCCCTCCTCTACTCCCACTTTCTTCATTTCCATCTTGTTCTGGAAGAGCATTTCCCCTTTCTCATTATATCATGTGCTTTCCCCCATCACTGTCAGCTCTCCCCCACATCCTTTCAGGCAGGATAGAGTACACTTCTAATCACTCGTACTTTTTATCTTCTTTCTGAATCTTAAGCAAAGCCTTTCTGATCTCTCTGTGTGTTCTGGAGCAGAACATGCCACGATCAGAACAGGTTGAGTCTGAAAGCAAAATCACTGAAGCAATGATTGAGAGTCATCTTGAAAGTAAAAAGTTAACTTTGTGATTAATTATCTTCTTTACAAGAGCTAGAAAGTCCTTTCCATGTTTGTACATTTAAAGGGCTTGCATTTTGAGTGAGCTCAGGAGGTTTATTTGAAGATGTAAGGTATGGTCTGAGAATTTCAAGTGCATTGTTTGAGCACATTTATGTGTTTTGGAGTCTGGCATTTGTCACATCAAAACATACAAATCGCTCTCTGTGTTTTTGGGTTTGTTGGGTTTTGGGTTTGGGTTTGTTGTCTTCTCTTTTAATGGGCATGCAGGGGAATTAGTCTGAGAATCAGGATAGTGGCTTTAACAAACAGAAATAGTTTGTGTGAATAAATCCACAAGCAGCTCCTCATTCAGGCATTATTAGAAACACGTTTTAAATCACTTTCACCCATACAGTTTTGTGTGCGTCCTTTGGGTTTGTAATAGAAGGTGGCACAAAATTAACTCCCAAGATGAGGAATTCTCTTCCTGAAGAGGTTGTATGACGTCACATGTGGTATTCCTGAAAGATTATAATTTTCTTTTTTTTTTTTTCTCTTTTTGTTTTCCTTTTCATGTGCTCAGAATTCACCTGGATTTTTGTGGCAACTCTCTACAAAAGTATGAAATCCAGTTAGATAAAGCAGAAGTTCAGGATTAAGTTTCTAGCCAAAATCATTTTCTGCCTCTAAAAGTTTAGCTGTGTCTTAGTTTACACTTTCAAAAAGTTGGTGTTACTTTTTAATGGACATTTTATTTTTTTCAGCTAATAGCTGGTTAATGAATAGCCCTGACTGTTGCAAGGTTACAAGAATGATGCATCCAATACAAGAGAGGCATGGGGACATTTCCAGTGGTATGTCTACCTTGTTTTGTGAGACACTATCCATCATTAAATTGACATTTGAAACAGCTGGTGTTGCATGCTTGTCTTTGTGAGAGGGAGGAATAATGTCACAGGATTTTCTCTTCTACATCTTGGTAACAGATAATGAATATTAAATGATGCTGTTAAGGATGTGGGCTCCGACAAGAGACAGTGGAAAGACTTGCAGATAATCCATGTTCTTGATGACAGAGCTCAGGCATAAGATCACAGAGATGACAGACGAATGCCTGAATGTTGTGTCCAGATTTCAAGAACCTGTCCACCAGTTGATCCTCTTTTCACAAGGCTTTTTCGTATTGCTATTTGATATGTTCACTAGCAGTGAAAAAATGACAGCTTTTCATGAGCTTTGAGCACTGAGGAGCTTTAAGGCAGAACCACAGCAGATCTTTAGAACAATCTTGGAGCTTTTGCCATGGAGCAACCAAAACTCATTTTTCCAGAGTATTTTTATGTGCGTTAGAAATGGGTGACACAGAATGCTTTCTTAGTGTAATTTGTTCACTTACAGAAAGGTTACCCTTTCTAATCCCTAGAACATCAAAGTAGAAACAAACTGAGGGCTGGCAATCCCTTGCTACATAAATGGTTGGTTAGCTACTCCAAATCTTATTCCCAGGATGAAACTGTGTGCTCCTGAGACTCTCACCTCATTCACTGAAGTTGCTTAATCTGCAGCATTGTACCAGGTCTCAGCCTGACCTGAAAAACCCTGCTAGCTCCATAGTCTTCCAGCAGCAAGCCTGGGCTGCTAAGCTTGACAGTGTCCTTCTGAGCTGACAAGCAACTCGCAAGGTGGGAAGGATGAAGTTATACTCTAGACAGCATCGCCATCCTGGTTCCTTTACTTGAGGTGTGACTTTATCACTTCAGAATCAAGATTTGAAATGAAAAATAAACCTTTTCAAAGCAGTCCTGCAGCCCTACAGGAGTTTGTCTTAATTCTTACTCCTTTGTAGCCTGTCTTCCAGGTGTTCAGATGGTTCTCCAGCTAACATCCTTCCCACAGCTGCCTTCTGGTAGGGGCCTGATTCTGAAGGCAGATGCACTTGGGGGTCTTTGAGTCCCACCTCTTGCTACTGCTGCAGGTGACTGTTAAAACTTTTCATAAATGACTCTAAATCCATTTTAGAACCAGATTTTATCCCAACTGTTCCTCTTAGAAGGCTCTGCCACGACTCCCTGCTGTCATGGCTAGCAATCTTGGTCTCCGTTCTAGTCTAAATTTTCTGTTTGCTGAAACAGTGCAGTTTTCTGGGTGAGACATGGTGAGCATCTCCCCAGTGCTGGCAGACTTGGATCTTTACTGTTTGTTCTGCCTAAGAACATGCTTTAGTAAAGTGGTAAACTTCTATGGTGCAAAATTAGGTGGTTTTTTTAGGTTTACATTTTAGATCAGAGGAAGAATGCTTGTGACAGTCACATTAGATGCTGACTAAGTTTTTGGATGGAATCTGTTCTGTAGTGCATCAGCTGTTTCCTTTTAGGGTTTTTTTCGGCTTGTTTTTTCTGTGAGTGTGATGGACAAGATCTCTGTCTCAGACTTAAAATATTCCTGGTTTCTTTCTTCAAGCTCTTTTTTTTTTTTTTTTTTTTATTCATTAAACGCTTTATGCCCTCCATCTTCATGAAGGANCTCTGTCTCAGACTTAAAATATTCCTGGTTTCTTTCTTCAAGCTCTTTTTTTTTTTTTTCTTGCATGCATGAAGTGCTTAATGCCCTCCATCTGCATGAAGATGTTTTGTAGATAACTCTAACAGCTCCCTTAGGACTGTAGACTTTTTTAAATGGAGCGATTTAAACGTTTTCCACACAACTGGGCACTTGGGGCAAATGTCATTATAAAAGTCATAAGAATATTTGTTAGATATATTCACTGGTTTTTGTTATCTGTTTTTTCTTTTAAGACCTGTCTCTCCAGTCACAGTGGAAATTACAGACAAGTAAGGAGTTCATAAAGTTGGGAAGGTAGATGTTAATGAGAAAGAGAAACAGTAGACAGTCTTCTCTGCTTCAGTCAACAGGGTGCGGGTGTTGAGGCTGATGTAATGGCATTGCTGCTTTCCTACTCTGAGTTGTACATGCATATTTATAAACACATGCAAATCAATCAAAAATTGCATTCACAAGATAAATTAATAAAACAGAGATTGAGATGCAGAACAAGACAAAAAATTCAAATTCAAATCCTGCTCAGACTGGATGAAAGTTTTCATTTGAAACTAGTGTGTTGAGATTCTCAAGTTTCACATGAGGAAATACATGATACTGAATATTCTTGTAAGGACATATGTTGAAATTTGTGTTGTAAAATTTGAGACTTACATACAGTTGATTAGTAGACAAAGGCTTTATTTTATGGAGAGTTTGGGATTCTAAGGAAATTGTTTTCTGATTTGAAGCAGAGCTCCAAAGTAGTTAGACTTCATGTGGAAGAAAATCCTAAACCCAGTATTTTTAGATCACATGAATTACTTAATTCCAGCAGAATCAGACTGCTTTGTTTCAAATTTGACTGTTTAAATGTTTTAACTGTTGTTCTACCTAATGCAGCCTTTCAGAACAAACTAATTTGAAAGGAGAAAAAGAAACACTGCTTGTAGGAATGCAGTAACAGGAAGTTCTGACATTTGTCAAAATATTTCTCACTCTTTCTAAAATTAATATTTCACAATATCAGTATGGTTCTCTGATACATTTTAATATCAGTGGAATTGTATTCTACACAGTAGGATTTCTGCCATTCTCTGTGACTGTGTGTCATCTGTGTTTTGGGGAGATACTCCAGCAGTAGGTGGAGAAATGCAGGATTCTGCCTGTATTCTCCTGTCTATTATTTTCCACAAGAATGGTCAGCATCTGATGTCTAATAGACCATATTTTCCTTGGGAAACTCAGTTATTACTGGTAATGGTTTTTAACAGATCTTTTGTAGTACTGATGAAAATGGGTACATGCTGTTTCTGTCAGAACAGCGCTATTTTTAAATGCGTTTTCGGAATGTATGCTTCCTACTTATATCGTTGTTTATTCCAGCTACGTGTCCTTACTTTGTTCAAGTCTTGATGGTCTATAGGATATGGCAAACTAAGCTTGCTTTTGCAAAATTTGCCCTTTGTAGTTAAAACCAGTGCTGATAGACCTGAACTCGGATGCCATGAAAACAGATGGAATTTAGTAAGCCTTTTTAAATCCCTTTGAAAATTTCAGCTGTGGACTTGCTGTCAGGATGGTGACTGTGTCAGTCATTTTTGAGATGAGTGGCCATATTACCATGCAGTTTCATAATATTTGAACAATTCTTACCTATAACTGGTGGCTCTCAGCACAGGGGGTCCTGCTTCTCCATTGCCTGTGGCATCCTGCCTCCTACTTTTCTCTGAGACAGGACCTCCTCTGTCTTAACGGGGGCACTCAGTCAGGGTTTGGCATAAATTTTGGGGTTTGGGTTTGTGGTGTTTTTTTTTTTTTTTTTTNTTTTGCCAGAACTATCCTTCTGCAAGGTTAGCTCTCTAAACTAACTCACAAGAGAAGATCAAGCATAAATGTGGGCTCTCCTGGGGTGGTTGAGGAGAACAATAGATAGGCTTTAGTTTGATTAGCTTTATTATGCAGTTGGGCATCTATGATGAGTGCTTTGGCAAATGATGACTTGTATGTGCAAGGACTTCAATTTTCCTGTGAACAAAGGAGAAATATCACAGAATACCACCGCCATGGTGATGGATTCCTCATGCCATCCAAAATAGCAATGATGATATCCAACAGCATTTTAAGTACTAAACCAGAGGATCTAGCTAAGAACAGTTGCTAGCATTGGCTTTGTTTTCCGCTGTAGATCAGACTGGGATGACATGGTCTGTTTGAGGCTTACCCAAACGTACCTGTTGGCAGTGTGGCTGAACAAGGGTTGAGTGCTGTGAGCTGATTTTGAGCCCGTAGCTAAGCTTTGGTTTCTCCAGAGTTGTTCAAGGGAGTTTGATTCTGGTTCCACTGTAAACTCAGATGCTTTGCCTAATAAGATCACCATATTTTCTAGTAAGGTGTTAGCACGGATGAGTACATAGTTTCCATCATATGCATCTGTTGTGAGTGTTTCAAGGGCAATATGGGTATGTGTGGTCTTTTTATTGCCTGTTTAACCCTATCTCTCTCTTAAAAATGGAAGATTTCTGGCATGGGAGAGACCATTTTGCATGAACTATTCCGTAAGGTTTTCAAGGTGCTTAAATTTTGAAATAAATAAAAAATAATCTAACAGGGCCAAACATACCTGGAATATATTGTATATTAGGGGCTGTATAGATAGTCCAGAGGTCACTGTGACCTGGGCAGGTCTGTTAACTGCCTTGTAACTGCTGCACCATAGCGCTCAACACAGACTGCAAAAACTATGTGAATGGTCAGAGAGTTTCCCTACATGTGCAATGTGAAGCTGAGCCAGGCACATTTCTATGGGTTACAGTCACAGCACTGAATACACCACAGGTGTCTCAAGTAGCTTTCCAACATCCTGACCACTCTCTGCTTTTGAATCAAAGCTGTTTTTCTGGTGCCATATAGGGAACCTGACAATTAGCCTGCGGGAGTTAGATGTTCTGGATCTCTCCTGGAGCTTTTCTTGGTGAGTAGAAGAATCTAGGTGTGCCGTTTTAGGAACTCCTGGAGTTCTTACTGGTGAGTGCAGGGTCTCAAATTTGCTTCTTGCTGTAACAAATTTGCTTGATGTTCATCTGCTGGTTCAGTTCTGGTTGACATTTTTAAATTTGCATCTGAGAGAGATTAGAGTTTGGAACAAATCGAATGCCTAGTCTAGTTTAATCTTTGCCATGATCTTTCCTATTTAGCACTAAAGGGGAAAAGAGGGAAAACATCTATAAGCTTCCAGCTTCAGAATTTTAGTATTTGGGCAAATCCTATGTATGGAGATAGTAATTAGATGATTCCAGGTTTTCAGTTTATAGAAACTATGTGGAGAAAGCTAAGGAATTCTTTGATTTCAGATACTGCAGAAATATGTGAGCATCAGATTTTTTGTTACTTTCTTTAAATACAAACAAGAGATGCCAATAAAAATTATGGCTTTTAATTATAGGCTTATCATCCTTAAGCTAATAGTTGTGGCACATCTTCTATGGACTGTGCAATTGGGTTGAGCAGTTGCTAGTTTAGCTGTAAGCTATTGTCAGTCAACTTGTCCTCCCTGGTTGATTGCCGAATGCTTCCTCCTGTACTTGAAAAAAAAGAAAATCATGAATGTTTAACAACCAAATGTGTGTGGATGGTCCCAAAGTAAAACAACAAAACTGATAAAATCATGAGGCTTTTTTTTTTTGTTTTTTTCCACAGGAGCTTTTAAAATAGAAAAATAGAAATAATTAGTGAGTATGTAAAGCTGAAGATCACAAGGAGGAAGTGATCTCATGTTCCCATAGCCTCACAGGTACAATTGTATCTGAATCATGTTGTCTCAGTCTGAACTAGGCTGTGAACTCCTTGGGGCAGTGCTGGTCTTCCAGACACAGCTGATGTCACCCGCTAAAGAACCATTTCCTTATGGGTATCAATGGCGTTAGTGAAGGAAATACAATTGCCAGCATGTGAAGATCTTGTGGATTAATGGCAAACAAAGAAACCAAAACAATACGATGTGAAATTGATGTATAAGCAAGAAAATGCTTTGGATGCAATATGATGGTATGGTGTTTTAAGAAAAACTTTGCACTATCTTGCCTTGTATCTTCTATACTGAGCTTTGGCTTGAGATTTCCTGTATGCCAGAGGTTGCATGACCATAGGAATCACCTGCTATTGCTTTTTTTATATTGCCTAGTATGGGGAAATTTGACTTATAGAGCAGGTTTTTTGTTGGGTTGGTGTGTTTTTGTTTGTTTGTGTTTGTTTGTTTGTTGGTCTTTTTTTCCCTCCATGCAGCTCTTTGTTTATTATGAAAGGGCAGTGCCAGTGGTCTTGTGGATTGTGTGTGCATTTCTAGTGTGTAGTTACAGGATGAGGGAGCACTTGTGTTACCATGCAGCAGTTCTTAGTCTTGCTTAAAGGAGTAGCAGTTGCCTTTCAAATTTGGTATTATTCTGCTATGTTACCTTCTTGATCTTTTTTTTCCATTGTTCAAGCAGGAAGTTTCCATTTTGTTCAGCTTAGCTCCAGTAATGGATTGCATGTCATAAAAGCATTTGTGCAGCTTCCTTAAGTAATTAAAACGATGAGTGAGCTCATAAAGAGAATAATATTAAAATTGAGGCTGAATCAGTGGTTAATTGGCTGCTAGTCCAATCTCAGCTTGCTTCGTGCCGGAGCACTGGAAGAGAATGAGGTCATGGTGCTGATTCTTGACCACAGCACGCTGCAGACCTCCCGTGTCTTACCAGTGGTTGCATCAGCTGTGTCACAAACACCGAGTTACTGTGACACAATACTGCTTTAGCTTTCTCCGAAACATCCATCAGCTTGGCTTGGTTAGGTTGTATGTGTTGCTGATATCCGTGGACCATGAGACATACCAGCCCTAAAAACCAAGATGCTCATTTGTGAAAAAAGCCTTTAGCCCAGGTTCAGAGAAAAGTTCAAATTCATCCTCAGGATCCACAGCAGGCACCTTTTGTTACCCTGTGATTTGCCTTTATAAACGAATTCTTCTGCTTGCTTGACACCAAGTGAGATGGAGAATGTGGTTTGGTTTAGCTCTCTGATTTGCTCTACAGCTTTGGTTTTCAGCAAACTGTGCTGATCACAGTTTTTACAAACCACGTTTAGGTCATAGAACCTTCTGCATCTCTTCAAGATAGAGGTAGAGGGTTTTTCTACCCTTCTTGTGCAAAAATATTTCCTTTATGGTTGCCTTTTTAGACAATAACTTCCTCTTAAAGATATGGCAAATCAGCCAAAGTTTTTTGACAAGTTCAAATTCTACTTCAATAGCAGCCAAAGCGTGGGTATTTTGTTGTCGGTCCTTTGTTTTACCCTCTTAAACTCTAAAAATGAAAAAAACAAAAACATCGGTTCAGTCATGAAGTGAATTTAAAAGTTGTGTAAAATAAGAATATTGTGAAGTTTTATTGAAGAAGGGGGTTGATTTGGTTGCAGCAGCTGTTCAGATTTACTTCTGGCATCAGCAGCACACGCCCCATCATGCCGCTGCCCTGAGGGAGGCAAAGGAGTTTTCATGCCTTTACCGCTTTTTTTGGAGTACCAAGCCCCAGCCGTGCCCTCACTTCGGGTGGGAGGGTTTCTCCTGACGGCAGAGTGCTCACAGAGGAATGGGATGAAGTGCCGTTTACTATAATGTAAAATCACCAACCTCAAACGAAAACACAAGCCCTACGACCTCGAGGGCAAAGAAACCAATCAACAAAAAAACTTTTTATTTTTGTTTCTGAACTCCCCCTGGCTGAGATTTTGGCCGTTCCTGAGGCAGCAGTAGCACACAGAGGTACATGTCCTGTGGGAATTGTTCCTGCCTCCGAACTGGCAGGGACGCAGGTGGAGAAGAACACTGCTCTGAGTGTTGGTTGAAAACGTGTCGTGCAAGGCGGGGGGTAACGTCGCATCTTCCGACTAGGCGAATATTGCTTTCCCTTCCTGTTTCGGAGGCCCTGAAACGTTGCCAGCTTGGCTTTTAAAGGATGGGGCCGGGAGCTGCCGGGGCCGGGCCCCGCGCGCGTTGCCGNGCCGTGCTGCGGGGGCGGCACACGGAACCCGGCCTCTGCCCACAGCCCTAGAAAGCTGCAGAACTTAGTGGCAAAGCGAGTAAATCTGGTCTATCTAAGCACTTCCTTTGAGGTTCTTTACTCCCAGCGCTGGAGGGCAAAAGAAACAACGTTTTTAAATAGGTTACAACATTTCAAAGCACATTTAAAACACTGTGAAACGTCTCTGCCGTCCGTCTGTGTTATTCCCAACTTTTTTCATAGTTGTCCTGCTGCAGAATAGAAATTTAAATTTTCCAGACTGGTGAGTGAGACTTCAGGTGAAGTCTTGATCGGCTTCTGCAAAGCTGTCCAACGTTTTTTCCCACTTCTAGAACGGAACTAGTACAGTAGAATGGTATTAGTGTCTACACTCGTAATGCTGGAAGTGTCTCCTTCCAGCCCCAGTAAGATGCAAGTAGACCCTTACTCAAAATTTTCCTAGAGTTACAAGCAAAGGTACTGTTAGCTCAGTAGGTTAGAGCATGGTGCTGAGAATGCCAAGGTCACAGGTTCAATCTTTGCATGGGCTGTTTCATTAAGAGTTGGATTCGATGATCCTTGTGGGTGCCTTCTAGCTCAGGATATTCTGTGATTTGCTATTTCAAGTGGCTGCTTCTGTGAAGATACTTTCACACTGTACTACTGGTTGTATCACATCTCAGGTTGAAAATTACAAGTCAGGCTGTTTTAGGAATTTTAGATCTTAGTCTTAAAATCTGGGACAGTCCCTGACAGATAAATTATGTGTGCACAGTACACCTGATGTGTTGGACTTGCTGTACATGTGAGATGAGACTCTATGCATGTAGTAGCTAGTTTCCAGACATCAGGCGGCCTGAGGTACCAGGCGTCTGGAAAAGTGGGCCATTACTTAAAAAATATGGAAAAAGTCTTTGCATGTGCAAGCATGCATGGGGCTTAGGATTTCTGTGAATAATGTAGTAAGTCTGTTGTCACACAGTATCATCCTTCCTTTTATTCCCCCTTTCCCCAACAGACTTACTCCCTGTAAAAGCTGAAAACAAATTTATGCCTTGGATAGTTGCATGGAAAACTCAGTTGTTCCTTGAGGGGCAAGGAAGTGTTCCTTGGGTTATCGTGTTTGTGCTATCCTTGATTTTCTCCATGGTGGAGAGGTGAGGGGATAAAGGTTTTGGAATAATTTCAAATAGGTTCTGGAGTTGTGTATTTCACAAAACTTTTAAACAGGGTATTCACTGGGGAGTAAACCAAATACTGTTGAAAAAAATAAACCACTAATACAAGTGTTTTATTCAAACAGTAATGTTTGCTGTAAAAATTCCTGTGACTGCAAATTTGTTTTCATTGAATGTTCCTCTAAGTAGTCACTGTTTCTTGAATTTTAATCTAGTATTTAAGGCACTCTAACTTACAATGCATTTTTTTTTTCGGTCTTTCTTAGGAATGTATAGTCCTGGGTTGGAATCATCTTCACAAATCCTTGCCTAAACAGTAAGATGGGCTAGGGCAAGATGTTTCCAGGCATCTTTTTCTATATTTTGTGGTCACTTTCTGGAACTTGTTGCTAACTTTGAACACCTGTGAATAAACAAACCAGCAGACCATTTGAAGAGCATGGTCTCACTGATGTCTACACTTGCAAAATCAAATGACTGAGCAGTCAAAAGATAAGAAAGTTGTTTCAGAATTCATCTCCCATGTAATAACTCGAGGCAGCTTGCAGTTCATTCTATTACTTGGGAGCTTTCAATGGAAGCAATACCTTATTTTACAGTATCATCAAAAAAAGGGTGCATGCCAGACAAAGACAATTTACGTCCCATTTATTTTCAGCATTCTCCTAATTCCCGTTATTTGGAGTAAACCCCTTATTCTGACAGACCAGCTTCTTAGTTCCCTTAATCCTGCAGCAAAGTGATAAGCCCTTATTTGTGACCTCTTAGGCTGTTGCTACAGGGAATACTGTGATATTAGAAAGCCAACGTGGTGACTTCACTGTTGGTGGAAGCCACATTTGAAGGAGATGGCTCACTCTGGCAGCCTGGGGGAGAGTTTGTGTACTTTTGGTGTTCTGCAAGCACTTCCTAAGGAGCAGTATCTGGCAAACAGATTTGCATGATATCTCTCTGCCTAGGTGATGAATTATACAGAGGGTCCATATGAGAGGAAAATATGTGGTGACTGTGTTTTACAAGGTAACTTCTTTCAAGGGCAGAAAGTATCTTAACAGGAGGAAAATGTCACTGGGAAGTTACTATAGGCTTTTGCATTCTTAGTCTCCAGTGATACCATGAGGAATACTAGAATTGTATCCTCTAAAACCAAGAACTTCTTACTCTGTATACCTGCCTCCAAACTTTTCTTTGGGAGTTTGCAACCCCCAGACTTTTCTTGGAAACACTAATTACATCTAAACTTCCATTGAAAAATGTTTGTCAAGAGCAAGGCAAAAGACATGTAGATAATTTTCAAACCACTGTGTCCTGAAGTAGATTTTTAGGCTCTTGTTTGTAAATGGAAGTATGAAGGAGATGCATCCAAGACTCTCCTGTATTTCCAGACATCTTACATGTGTGGATTGTTTTTTACATTTCAGTCTGAGCTTTTATGCCAGGTTCCAGAAATGAGTACCTAAAATTAGGCTTCTCAGTGAGTCCTGATTTTAAGAAGTACGGAGAGTACAGCAGCACTCAATGGAGATAAAGGGAACTGAAAACCTACATCAGTTTTGAAACTCAAGCTGTGACTGTTAGAAACAACATATGGCAATAGAGGCCACATTTGACTCCTTTAATATCTCTGCCTTTTACCATAACAGGAAGTTTTTAGAGAAATAGTACTTGCAACTCTAAATGTCAATGGTTATGTGCTGTTGAAGAGTGAAGATACTGGAATCCAGAAAAAAAAATTAGTAGAACATTGATTCCTTTGTTTAAACATTTACTTTTTGAATATGTTAGGGAACATATGATTGAACAATGGGAAGACACATGCTTGCCTCTAATAAAATTAGTATTTTATTTTTACTGTTGATTATTCCATTTTTAACTTTCACCTTTTTATGCATGATACAAAAGGTCATACAGAGGGATTTAGCAGGATTATGCATGTACAACTGACTCCATTGATATAACTTTTGGAAGTTGTATAAGCTAAATCAGGTAAAAAACCCACTCTTATTCCAGGATAAATGTATGTTTACATAAGTATAATTACACTAATATAATTCTGTCTGTAAATTAGCTTTTAGACCAAAGCCCTGAAGTCAGTTTCCATCTTAACCTCTGTTACACAGGTGTTCCCCAAATTGTGTTCAGAGACTGTACCGAACTGGATGCTGCGTAACAACATTCCGTGTTGGAATAAGTCAATTAAACATAGTACGAGAAATTAAATATCACAGTTTAAAGAAAAAATTCGCAAGCCTTTTGCATAGGCTTTGCAGACCACGCAGGACATGCAGAATGACCTTTGGGCACCCTCATGTTTTCAAGTTCTTGTGGACTGCACCTTCTTTCTATGAAACTACACATGCATGTGTGTTTTGAAGAGGTTCTCACAAAGCATCAGAACACTTCTGAAGACAGTATTGGTGGTGACATGCTTAACTGCTTTCATATGCCTTCATTCATACTGCCCAAACCAATAACATGCTTCCTTAGTGATGTTGCATGTGCATCTTGTTAGTATGCACACTACTAATTTACTCTCAACTTTCTTTACTGTCCTGTAAGCTCTCACTCTTTTCCTAGCTTTGATCTTTCATAAAAGCTTAGAAGCAACCCTTTGGAGATCAAACTAAATTTGTTTTTAGCTATTCTGCCTGTTCCAGGCACTGGGAGGGGAAGAGGAAGAGGTGTAGGATGTGGGTTCCAGAGCCCTGTGCTCTGCCGGGGATGCTCCCTTTGCTGGGTCATTGGCACCAGGGCTTAGGCTTGGGGCTGAACGTTTGTTCTTTCAGGCTTTTAATTGAGACTTTGAACGGAGGCTTTCACTGAATCCTTTGTGTGGCACGGGGTGAAGGTCAGCCTAGAAAACAAAACAAAGGCAAGCACCAAGTGGATGCAGAGCACATGCAAATCAGCTGTCCGAAAGCAACTGTCCTTTGTTCACTTCTTTCTTCACTATTATGTGCAGCCATTTCCACTTTGCTTATTCCAGCAATTCTGTAGGCCCTTACTTTTTCCTCAGCCTTTCTACAACTGGATGTACTAATTTTATTTCTTACCATTTGGTAATTATTTTTGCTTCCATTTAGCCCCACTAAGCATTGGGATTCTTTTAACAAGTTTTCTTTCACCAGGAACATCTCAGATGCTGCAAACAAAAAATCAGCTCTTCCCTCACATTTTCTTTTAACCTTTCCTGTGTTCTTTCTTACTTATATTGTCTCTTGTCTTTGTCTCTAATCTTCTGCTGCTGCTAATTCAATCTTTATAGCCTAGATTTTTCCTTAGGTACCCTCAGCATCAGCTTTTTAAAACTTGTAGCTAGCAAACAGGTGGGAGAAACAGCAGAGGTTTCAAAATGCATCCCCTGCAGGTGTTTCTGAGGTCTGGTCTGTGCAGCAGTTCCAGCCTCTCAAAGGGTGTGGCCAGGTGAGGAGTGGGACATGTATCATTCTCTTCACCATGGACAATGCAGTGTTTACCGATGATCAGAAATGCTTTTGAAGCAGAGAGTCTTGTCAGGCTCCGACTCTGATCTAGACACTTGTTACCCTTCCAAGTAGGAGGAACTATCATAAGATCTGGAGGCTCATAAGGTCTGGGGGAATTAAAATACTGCCCGTGGGGGTAGCTTGTTGAAAGAATATGACGGTAACTATAAGGCCTTTTTTCTTATGCTCAAGATTAAGGACTTACACATGGTGACAAGATAAGGAATCACTTTTGTTGTTGTTTTTTTAGTGTATGTTAAGAAAATACTATCTTGCTATGGAGTAAAATGTAGTAATTCAAAGCTTGGATTTATATGTTCCCTAGACTTTTAACAATATTTTTTTATATATGATTTTTTTCTCTGTATCCAGTGGTTACTTGTGAAATCTGTTAGAAATTATCTTAATTCTCCTTTTGCTAGCCTTTTGGTTTGGTTCAATAAAGTTGAGATCATCATCGGCTCCTGGGATCGTCCCAGGAATTTAGCCTTGATACCCTGGTTTAGGTCTCTTTATACCGAATAAGGCAGCAAAGACATAACTATTTTTATGTGCTCTCTTCTTTCAGAAAACTGGGTCATAGCGACACTCAGGGAGCACAGGAACTCTTCTACGCTCTAGTGCTTTATAAATGCTTGGTGAAAGTCTAAAAGAAAAGTCTTGTCAAGCTCGGTTTAGGATGCAGAGGAGAAAAAAGAAGAACGGCTGCTTCTGGTCCGTGGAAATGGTTAACAGTGTTTTGTGCAGCAGGGATCAATACCAAATGTTTGGGTTTTAATAGCTATATTAAAACTGAAGGATGGAATGGATAATGAAGCGGTAACCCTATCTATCAGATCACAGTTGTTCAGGTTCATTATGACTGCTGAGGAGGATTTCAAAAGGCACTAGCGACAGCTGAGTGAAACAGCTGAGCAACTGCAGATTAGTGACATCAGCAATGTAGTATAAGGCAGTGCAGTGAACACTGACAAAATAATGCTTAAATATGTTAAATTTCCTGCTTTTTTAGGAGCATAGTCTGTACGTTTCTGAAGTCAGTGGTGAGTGTGTTAGATGAGTCAGGAGTGATAACTAAAAGTCTAAACTTAAGACTCAGTAAATTAGATATGTAAGAAGTCATGCGAGAAAGATCTTTCTGTGAAATTGATAATTTCATCCTTTTGGATACCATGTTTGGTTTTATGGTTCATGTGCAGGGAGATTTTCAGATTCCTGAAATTTCACTTAAAAGAGCTGTAGGTAGGGAGGTTATTGCTGTAATGGTAGCAAAATGTCTGTTGTAGGTTTTGGTTTACTGCTTGCTGTAGTAAAATGAGTGCTCAGTAAAATGCAAAAGCAAAAACCATGTGAAATGGAACAGAGGAAACCATTCATCTAGTGAATTGTTTAATTATGGGAACCCCTGGTTCCAGGTACTGTCATTTTTTTGGGGAGGTAGATTTTGGTTGTTGCATTTGCTAATAGTCATATTCGTTGATAGAAAAAAATGACAATCTGCCTGTCCTCGAGGATCTCAAAAGAATGGTTTCTGGCTGGAACAAGGGCATTTCCCCTTAAGGTGCAGTATACACTAGTGGCAATGTGTGCGGTTGGTTTTCTGATGCTTCCTCTAAGATGCCTGACCAACATGAGGGAGGCAGCAGATTTGGTGAGTTGAACTCTTGTGCCATGGCATTTTGTGTGTTCCTACTCCCACGACTGATCCTCACACACGTGAGACCAAAGGACAGAATTTGAAAGTATTTGGAGCCACTGTGGGAAATAGGTCACTGCATCCACTACATGCAGGTAGAATATAGAGGCAGAATATACTAGGATAGCTTTCTGATATACTGGGGTGTCAAATATTTCAATTTCACAAACATTAAAGTACAGCTTCTTAAAGGTACTCCAGCCATAATGAAAACTCTGCTTTCCACCACAGGGAAAAAAATGACCCAGTAAACTCTCAACTGCTAAGTCTTTGGAGTGTCTAACCTGTTCTTTTTAAAACCACTTTGGCACTAATTTAATTGATTCCATGCTTGGCCTTTTCATCAGTTCTCTCTCCTAGCCAGGAAAAACTGGGCTGTTAAAGGCTGCTGCAGTACCATGGGACTTGTGTTCAGTGTTGCAGGTTCTTATTTTAACCTGAAGTTATCTGCCAGTCATCACTATTGGTTTGAAAAGCTGTAACCACTGCAGTACTGTCTTTGGGATGAAAATCTTTTAGTGGTTACAGCAGTCAATATAAATGAGAGAAAGTGCACTATGCCACTGAGTTGTTTTGCTAATTATTACTTCACCTTTCAAGAATTTTAGCTGCTGACTAGATTCTTGCTGAATATTGGCTGCAGCATCTTCAGCTACACTGCAAATGTGTTCTGGCTAAGCTGAAGAGGATAGTGAAGAATATGTGGCTAAGACTTTCAACAGCCATGTTCTGTGCTTTCAGGAGTGTTTGAAAATTAATATTTTTCTCTGCCTTTTTAGAATTTTCACCCTGGAAGAAAACATCTAGGTTTATGATTGTTTGTTGTTTTTTATTTCTTTTGTTTCTTATGTGCTCCCTCTCTCTTGCCAAATCTCCTCTAGTGTCAGATTTTTTTAATGCTTCTATCTTTCCTTGTGTTTACTGTTTGTTGCCAGAGAACAGGCAGGCTTTGTTTTTGAGGGGGTGGGGTGTTGATGTGGTTGATTACAATATAGTTAACATTAATTGAATTAATTTCATAGTAGCAGGTTTCTATGAAAAAAACAAACCCAAACCTTCCTCCCTTCCTGTCTTGGGTCCTAGCGATAAAATCTGTTAGAAATTCTTCCATGTGGTTTAAAATAACACATACTTTCCAGTCAGCTATTATTTAGAGAAGCCTCTTTTAGTAGTTGAATTCTAAAAAGACAGTTGTTTTGCCGACTGGGCTTTTGAAGGAGGGAGTTGTGTTGATTGGTTTATTTTTCTTGTTAAGACTTGATGGGTTCATTCAAATGCTGTTTCCTGGTTTGTTTTATTAGCAAGTGGATTATGATTCTGACCTGTATTACGTAACATATAAAGTATAGTTTGTTTTTCGTTTTAGGTTTTGAGATTATTTTTAAGAGTGTGATAAGTGGAGATGCTTAAAAAATGGACAAGTGAGAAGAATTGGATGATCAAAGATTCTTAATCATATCCACAGTGTGCTGGTAAAGATCATGGTCTTGGGAAGCAAACGAAGGAATACTTGCTTCAAACTCAGTTGCAGGCAACATAAAAATATAACTGGACCCTCTTGTTCAGTTGTAGGGTGACAGTGAGCCACCAGTATAATACAGCTGTGGGGCAAAGAAAGCAGGATATAGGGTGGCATATTTCCACTAAAAGTAAGGAAATTTCAATTTCCTGGTACCAGATGCTGTTGAGAGGTTAGCTGGAGCACTAGAATATGGTGCAGAATTCTGGTTGTTTCTTTTAGAGGAAAATTATTTAAGTTAGAGAAAATGTAGAGGAATCCTCCAGAAGGATTAAAAGGACAGGAGGAGGAGATGTATGAAAGAGCACTAGAAGAGAGTGCTCTTTTAAAAACCGGTGGAATGAGATCTGAAGGAGGGGAGGTGTGTTCTCTGCTAATACATTGGGGTGTAAGCATACATTGGAGTGAAAAAAAAAGGATATTTATGCTCCTAGACAACATTAGCACAAAGACAGATGGGCATTACTTATTGGGATATTACTGAGCTTAATACCCTGATCATGCTTCCTCTTGTGTTTTCTTAAGTGATTTCTTAAAGAACCAGGAGATTTGTTCAGGTAAGTCAAGTGGAACTTATTAGCATATTACAAGTAAGTTATTATTAGTGGAGCACTAATATGTCAAAATTTCTAGTATTAAGAGATTTTCTAAAGAAATGTAAGTGTAAGTCTGATGTTCCTTAGTCTGGTTTCTTCTAGAGCCACAGGGTTCGTGAGTTGTGTTCCTGCTGTAGTGTCTGGGTGCTTCCTGCTTTGTGAAATTGGTTCTTGTAGTCATAATGGTAGATGACTGTAGTCTCTGCAGCTACAGACTGCAATTGCTGAGTGCGGATGGCTGATTTTAGCCTCTGAAATTTGGGATCCATGGTAACTGGTACAGGCTAGTCTGAATTATACTCTTGATAGCCTTCCTAGCCTCTTTAGACCATATTCTTTTTCAATCTTTTTTGATTCTCTCTGTTGTCATGTGTGTGTTTGTCCATTTCAGCATACTCCTTTCCTCCTCTTTTGAGTTTGCCTGTACTGATGGTGAAAAAGCTGTAGCAAAGGAAGGGAATCTCAGGCCCTGACTCAGGAGTAGTCAAGGGTTTATGCAAGCTAATGTGAAGTTTGACAAAGGAGTCTGTGTTCAACACCATGTGAGTGCAAAGGAAGAAAATGGGATCTTTAGATGAGAGATGGAGATTGATGTCAGGCTATACTGTATTTTGTACTGGTCTATTTGGACGAACGTGCACGCATGGAGTTGTACAGAGTTGTACAGAGAGAAGCATATGGTGTATTCGTACTGTACACTGTCAATAAGACAGCTTTTGTTTCAGTACTAACCTCTGTCATGAGCCAGGGGGGAGATGTGGGATGGAGGACCAGAGTAGCCGCATTGACTGGGGAGGAGTATTTTGGCTGGCCTTCCTCCTGTGAGGCCACGCTGCAGTAACATCACTGATGATGGCAGCACTGGTTTATCCATCAACCAAACATTCACATTTAGATTTTCCCTACTGATGATCTCTCCTTTCACTTTTGCTCTCTGCCATGCTTGAGTTATCAGGCACTTCTTGCTCTTCTTGATCACAGAATATGCTGAGTTGGAAGGGACCTACAAGGATCATTGAGTCCAGCCCTTAGGCCCATACAGGACCATCCCCAAGAGTCACACCTTGTGCCTGAGAGTATCACCAAAATACTTCTTGAACTCTGGCAGACTTGGTGCTGTGATCACTTCCCTGGGGCACCCAACCAACTTCTGGGTGAAGAACCTCTTTCTAATATCCAACCTGAACCTCCCCTGACACAACTTCAGGCCATTCTCCCAGATTCTGTCACTGGTCACCACAGAGAAGAGATCAGTGTCTGTGCCTCCTCTTCCCCTCACAAGGAAGTTGTAGACCATGATGAGGTCTCCCCTCAGTCTCCTCTTCTCCAGGCTGAACAGACCAAGTGACCTCAGCTGCTTCCAATACGGCTTCCCCTTAAGGCCCTTCACCATCTTTCTTGCCCTCCTTTAGACACTCTCTAATAACTTAATATCTTTCTTATATTGTGGTGCCCAAATCTGCCACAATATTCAAGGTGAGGCCTCACCAGTGCAGAGCAGAGCAGGACAATCCCCTCCCTCGACCGGCTGGTGATGCTTTGCCTGATGCCCCCCAGGACACGGTTGGCCCTCCTGGCTGCCAGGGCACTGCTGACTCAGATTCAGCTTGCCATCAACCAGGATCCCCAGGTCCCTTTCCATGGCACTGCTTTCCAGCATCTCATTCCCCAGTCTGTCTGTACATCCAGGGTTGCCCCGTCCCAGGTGCAGAATTCGGCACTTTCCCTTGTTAAACTTCATATGGTTGGTGATTGCCCAGTCCTCTTAATTTGCTGAGGTCTCTCTGCAGGGCTTCCTTGCCTTTGAGGGAGTCAACAGCTCCTCCCAGTTTTGTGTCATCTGCAAACTTGCTTAGTATCCCTTCCAGTCTTGTGTGCAAGTAATTTATGAAGATGTTGAAGAGCACTGGGCCTAAGATGGAGCCCTGTGGAACCCTGCTAGTGACGGGTCACCAGTCTGATATCACCCCATTCACTGTTACCCTCCATGCTTGACCCATGAGCCAATTGCTCACCCACCACGTGATGTGTTTATCCAGCTGTTGTGCTGGACAGTTTGTCCAGAAGAATCCTGGGAGAGACAGTATGGAAAGCTTTACTGAAATCCAAAAAGATGGCATCAACTGGCTTCCCTTGATAAACTAGGTGGGTTACCCTGTCATAAAAGGAAATCAGGTTTGATAAGCAGGACTTTTCCCTCATGAAGTGGTGCTGGCTGTGATCAGTGACTGCATTCTTTCAGGTGTTTTTCGATACTTCCCAGAATAATCTTCTCCATAACTGACTGGCGTGCAGTTTTTCAGGGTCCTTCTTCTTGCCCTCTAGAAAATCAGGACAATGTTCTCCAGCTTCCAGTCAGCTGAGACCTCTCTGGATTCCCAAGACCACTCAAAAATCATTGAGAGAGGTTTTGCAATGACATCACCAGCTCTTTGAGGATTCTTGGATGAATCCCATCAGGGCCCGTAGAATGTAGGGATGCAGCTGCAGCAGCAGATTCTGCACAATTTCAGCGTCAGTTGAGAGTTGATCATTCTCGCAGTCATGGTCTTCCAGCTCAGGGCACTGAATAAAGGGCTGTAAGCTCATGAATTTGAGTAAAGGTATGCCTAGGTGCGTGTAAACATGAGATACATGTGCACTGTAAGTACATGTGCACACTCAGTACATTGCAGATATCCCTAGGCATCATTCCAGGTATCTCTAGATGTCTCTGTAGGGAAGAGGAACTGTCTCACTGAAAGAGCTTGCAGTTGTATTAGTCTGTTCAGAATAGTCAGTCTGGTCCCAAGCATATAATTTGGGTTTGAGAGCTAGAGAAATTTGTTAGAAAGAAGAGGTGTTTGTGCTGCAGTATTACCTTTATCTTTCTTCTGCCAGTGTTGTAACTTTGGTGATAGTAGCATGACAACTGCTGCAAGAATTTGTACATGTGTGTGAAAACAGTGCAGTGTGCACAAGCATAGATATTTAGCTTCACATGAATGTTGTCTGGTGCAAAGGGAAAGCAGAATGGAGCTCTCATTTTTTTTCTTTCAGTAGCTACTTCTTGTAATTCACTTCTAAGCCCACAGAAATTTTTGTTCATGGGATTAGTTTCATTGCTGTAAAGTAGGTGTGTACTTAGCAGACAACCAATCAGAGTTTCTGCAGAATGATCCTGGGGGACCCAAACATTGCAAAAGCCAGGTTGCATTCATTAGAGGCATTGAAGCTGATCCTGCAGCTCCAGGGAAGGCAAAACTGTAAAGTTGAAGGAAAATTTCCTGGAATGAGGCCTTTCGGGGAACACAGAACTTGATGTGTGTATGGCAAAGTCCCAGCTTTTCATATTGAGATTGTGGCTACTGTGTAACTACAGGTGTAGCAAAGTACCTGGTTTACCTTACAGTGGTGAATTACCCTGCTTATGGCTTTGCTGCATAACAATCACCATAGACCTGCAACCAAAAGTGATGTTTGTTAGTTGTATAACCCAGCTATTGCTGTCTTGAAACACTTACATAGACCTATTTTAGGCTTGGTTGGACTCTTTTACTGCCAGGGTTGTTGTAGGGCCAGGGTTGCAGCATAGGGAGGTGGTGACTTTTTTATTTCATTCACTTCTGGACATCTGGTGTGTTAATTTAGGGAAGCGCCTAGGAGGACTGCCTGTTCCTGCACAGGTGAGTCCTAAAATGCCATGTTTCACTTATTTTGATGACTAGATCATGATCGGAAATAGTTCTTTTACAGTAAAGGCACTTTGGAATGTTTCCTTCTTTTAAAAGAAAATCTCTGATGAACTAAAAGTGTTTCTCCAAAGTAGCAGCATCTGTCTCATCACACAGTATTCCTACCTCTTCTGTGTTTTTCTGATACTTTAGCTTAGCATCTCGTCACCAAGCAAAGGAAAACCTAGCACTGAGATTCTGACACAGTGACCTCTTTCTGAGCATTACCTTCTTTGTCAGTAGCAGCAGAAGCTGAAGCAGCTCTACTGGCCCTAAGCACTTGGAGCAGTTTGGCATTTTCTTTCTGGCATGATTTCAGGGCTCACTTTGTTGTGAGCCCAAATGGTGAATGGGATGATGAAAAATGAGCTTGCAAGGACTTGTCCACTGCTTCTACATTTTTGATAAACAGTTTGCAGCAGCACAACTTTGATCCAGTGTACAGCAGAGCTGTTTGTTACATGCAGGTCTGCAGCATTCTTCATGACTGGCAAAGGAGAGTAAATCTTTCGTGTTAATCGATAGAGTCAAAACTGGTAAGTGTCATGATACATGGTGAATAATTTAAGAAAATACTGTTCTGTCTAAGTTTGTGTATGCCCACATATGTCTGTGCGTTTGTGTTTCTGTGTATTGGGGGAGTGGTGTGTTACATCAGGAAGATATGTTAAGGGTAATTTTTTTGTCTTGACTAGAGGGTTAAAGCTTTAACTTAACTCGTCTTCGCTAGTGCATGTAAATAGCTTTCTTGTCCACTTAATGAGAAGGCAGGCTTGTTATCCTGTACAGTGCAGCTGGGCACTGTTCCAGAAGCATAGGCACTTCATTTCAAAGACAAAGAAGCCTTCGCAGACACAGGGAGAAACCTGGAACATTGCGCTGTGGATTTTTTTCAAAGCGATGACTCATTTCAGTTCACAAAGGATTCTGGGCAGGGTAGTGAGAAGTCAGGTTGGCTGATCCATTCCTATGACTTCACTTTGCAGAGAGCCAGGGAGAAGAGGAGTGACACTGCAGAATCCTGAGGCACTGCAGTGGAGAGGTGCTTTGCAAAGACTGTGAGTGCCTTCGGAACAGGGGGTGGTGTCAGAATGCGATTCCAGCCGTTCCATGCAAACAGGGCAAAAAGAGAGATGTATTCAAAACACTGTGTGGGAGTTATATTTGTAGTCCCTTTTAGATTCTCTACCTCCACCTCCCCTGTAATTTCTTAACCATTTATTTCTCATGCTTATGTGAGAATTGAGTGAAATAGTGTTCCTTTCAGGGGACCTGTGTAGATAACTGCTTTCTTTTTTTCAGTATGCCCCTATTTCCTGCTTTAAGAGGTGGGTGTTCAGCATATTAATGCCTGAAAGCATGCTTTGTTTTTCTTCTTTCAGGTCCTGTGGCACTGAGCTATGCTGCATTCAGCCAGCTTCCACAGTGATATAAAGCCCAAATTTGCACATTGTTGTTACATCACAGCTACTCTGGATGCTGTACTGGAGCATGGAACCAGACCATAAGGGTTCAGGTAAGTCTCCCTTTTTTAACATATTGTGTGCCAAGAATATAGACAAGGACGTTTATTAAAAGATGCATTTGAAAAATATTGTTTGGGAAAAGACATTCTAAAGCACACAATATATTAAAAAACCACAATTCTCACGCTCTTCAGGATAAGCAACACTACAGAAATCTCAACTGAATCCTCTGGAAAAGTTCCGTGCTCCAGCAGAAATTTTTATTATCATAGTTGTAACATGTGCTGGGATATCACTTTGGACTCTGGGGCAGCTGGCCACAGGACATGAACAAAGAAAAGGAAAATTAAATCACAGCAAATACACAGAATGGATGCATGTAAGACAAGTCTTCTGACTGTGGGCAATTTAGCACCTGTTTCTGAAAGTTAGTGCTACTTGGTGAACCTGGAGGTCATTGTTTTAGCTGGGTCTGAGTGATTAAAAAGATCAATGTACATAGTTGAAGTTAGTAACTGGTAAGGAATTAGAAGTTTGTTTACAGAGGCAAGTGTTTGTTACATGGTTATACTAAGTTTGCTGTGTTTTCTTCAGTCTATTTAGATTTGGAGTGGTCACATTCTTGGAAGCATTCATTATTTGTTTTGGTGTGACTGCATTTCAGAGGTGCAGAAGAAGCTTGCTGGTTAGTGAATGAATATGTGTTGCTGCATTTGTTGAGCCTTTGTTTAAGCTGCTCTTAAATAGGAATAAATGGACAAATCTTTAATGTATTTTTTTATTGTTGTTACTGGTCCTCTGATGTGTGTCTAGTAAACACAACCTGCAGATTTTTTTTATAAAATACTCCAGGAAATACAGCTTTAAAGGAGAATTTAATCTTGTCTGAGAACAGTGCAAGCAACACTTCTAATTTTTTTTGTTTCAGATTTTGCCAGTGAAATGTGATCTTTTCTGTGTTAGTGTGCTAGTGCAGGTTCAAGGTGTGTCAAAGTAGTCTGATCGATACCACAGGAATCTACATATTCTTTCTTTTCCCTTGTGTTGTTCAATCAAATGTGAATGTCTAACTTAAAATGGCAATTAGGTGTCCTTATGACTTCACATAATAGTTCTGCTTGCTACATCTATGTAAGTATTCTTTAATTAGCATAATTCAGTCACCTAAGGGTTTGAGGCAGAAGGGGTAATTGTACAACCCAGGCCAGACGTGTAACTTCTGCAGCATCTGTCCCTTTTTTAAGTAAATCTGAAAATGTACTTTTTCTAGAAGAGACTTTTCTCTTACAGTATTCTTAAAAAAAATTATAATATTCTAGGCTGAAGAGCCCTCTTTTTGCCCATTACAATTAATTTTGGTTTTGTTAGCTACATTTTGTTTGAAAATGACCTTTCTGTAGTTCTTCCCAGAGTGAAATCATAGATGAGTGTTGATCAGAACAGGCTGTTGGCAAGAAATTTTTGTAGGGGATTTCTGTTGCAACCACCACTATAATCATGAAGTGTCATGAAAGTGACTCCAGTTTGATGTTTTCTATGTAATAATGTAGTTCTGTAAGCAGCAAAAGTAGTGGAGTCAGAGTTCCCTTGACATGTGTTTTAGACTGGGTTCTCTCCTGTCTAGTGAGAGGTGACTGTGCCTGAAGCTCTGTACAGAGGGAACATGCATAGCAAACACTTGTTTTAGAATCACTGTTGTCTAGTGATTCTAGACAACTAGAATCACTTGTTGAGGCTCAGCTTTTCTGGCATATGCACACAGACATTGTTATTGTGCAGGCCCCGTTTTCCTGTTTTGTGGAAACCAGGCTGAAAATCATGTGTAGAGGTTGTGGTGATCTGTAAGAAACAAAAGGTTAAAAAGGTGTTGAGAATCAGAATGGAGACATGAAACTTTAGCTTCCTGTATTTTACAGGATGCAAAGTGGAATCAAAGGGTCTCTTCCCTATTTCAGGGAAATAGGGCATATAAATTCTAATATAATGTGGTTTTGCATTGTAATTTCTTTCCTTTTCCTTCACAATGGTTATACTGAATTGATTCCATTTATAAGAGAAGAGGTGATTTTTCAAGTAATCTTTATGCAAGTTCATGAGACAAAGAGTTTGACTTCCAGGTCACTTCTTTCCAGCAGTAGAATCACTAATAAAAATTCCATCAGCAGTATGTAGCTGATAGTTGAATTGCTGATACATGGTGCAGAATGTACTCTGCCTCATCTTCTCCCAAAATGATATTACCCAGACTTGTGACAACAGACACACTAGATACACTGGCACAGGAAAAGTTATGACTGGTATAGGTTCAGGACATGTGAATTTTCATTCCCAGCTATGTTAGACCATTACTTTCTCATCTGTATGTTAAGGATAGTTATAGTTCCTAGTTTTTCAAAATGTTTTGAAAATCACTGGAGAGGAGTGCTGTGTAAGAGCTAAGTGTTTATTTTATGTGCTACAGAATCTTTTCTTCTAAGTAATAAAAGTAATTTTTTCTTCTAGGGTAGTGCTACAAATCCCCAGGGCATAAATTAGGATAATTCCCATTCACTGTTTGTTATGTACTTAAACAAGAAGTCTAGGAAACTTTCTTTTTTTTAAATTATTTAGGGAAAAGTTTGGAAAGGCACTGCAGAAACAGGGCTAAAACTATATATATATATATATATATATGTATGTATATATCTTATATTTAAACAAAGCATGCAGTCAGCTGGTGAAAACTGCTCTCTAAGCTCCAGTTTTCATTTAATTGGGAACATAAACATATGAAAGTTGAGGCTAGTAATTTGATTTCAAAAGAAAGCTGCGTGAGACAAGCATCAGTCAGAGCTAACGGGAGCCATATGCTAGATGTTTTATGTAAGTGATGTGGTCTTCAAAAAAAATTAGGAAAAGCCTATTTGCTTTTTGTTAAGCACAGATCTTTCCTAAAGAAGTCGTAGTAAACCTTCTGTTCAACAGGCTAAACAGTATTGATATGCGTAATTGATGTTAATATATTATATTATCTCAAAGATGCAAGATATTTGCTGGTATTGTGCATCCAAGAAATTTGTTCACTTAACTATAACCACACAGTGCATGTAATTTCCTAGAGCCACAGGATAGTCAAGATAAAATCTGGCAAATTAGAGCCTCCCTTAGTGAGGGGATTTTGACTTTCCATGATTAGGTCTGCGCAAAATGTGTGCTAGCCTTTTTAAACAAGAGCTAGTAACTATCTCCAGGGGACAGTTGTGAACAACAAGCTATAGAGATTGTTCTGTCACAATGGAGGTGAAAAGAGAGTTTCCTTGTAATAGTGAAGAGGGTTCAAAAGTCCTCAGTGGAAAAGAGTAAGGCTTAACTGTCAATAGTCCCTTACAAAACAAAGGCCCTCACATAAACTGATATTTGTTGAACATTTGTATTACATTTAAAGCCACTTAAATTATGATTTTTATGGACAATTATAGTAACTTATACTAAATTAAATGGTTGTTAAGTTCCCAAATATTTGCAAGCAAGGACGTGTGGTACCCTGACATGAACTACAGTGTGCTTTGCTAGAGATTGTGTTAACAGTAAGGAACCAATACTGAATGTTTCGTATTGATGAGTTATGTGACGTATAGTTAGTATTTCAGTGGAAACTCCTGGATTGTTCTATGTGACAAGAGTGTAGCTGGCAGGGGTCAAATGTGCAGACTGAATGTTTTCTGCACACTAACTGAGAAAGCAATTCCATGCTGAAGGCCTCCTTTGGAAGGAAGGATTGTGCAAAGTTACTAAAATCCAGGCAAACTTTAGTATTTCTTAACTTCTACTTAGCCAGTTTTATGTTAGCAAGTCCCAGCTGGAAGTGATCCTAGAGGTGGATCTCTGCAAACTCTTGGCTGTCAGAGGAGAAGGATGGGCTGCTCCTGAGAGTGAGCAAAGCAATAGCTTTTGAGTTTCTTGTCCAAATATCCCTCTGGGGGCAGCTGTAAGGCTGCAGGGCAAAGCTTCATATATAAAACTCCTTGAGTCCCGTTCCCACTTTAGGAGGCTGATTATGGTATTAAGGCCCATTCCTTATATCCTAAGCATTGTTCCGGTTAGCTATGAATAGATCATCCCTGTGCAAGGGATCCTCCCTCTCTCCCCATCCTGGCACCTGTGGCAGTGTAAGTGCATAGCTGGGAGCAAGCATGGGGATACTCCTGCCAGGATGCTTGGTTTTAAGAAATTGCCAGTCTTTGATGATCCAATTGAGGAAGTTGCTGCCCTTCACCTGGATGCCCTTAAAGCTGCTCTATTCCAGGCAAAACTAAGACACCAGAGAGCCCATTTCAGTGCCCAGTGAACCCAATAAGATTAAATCTCAACTGAGGCCAATATACACCAATCTGTTTGACATTGCACTGAACTTAATTTAGTTGTGCTCACCCATGACACTTAATTTCTTAAATTGCTTAGCTAAATCTGCATAATTCTTACCATAGTTCTGTTGCTTCTTAGACATGAAACTAATTATTAAAGAAACTGATCCCCTACACAAAGTACATGGTGACTGGTTATCAAAGTTGGTCAACTTATGTGTCTGGCTGATTACAAAGATTTGGCTATGAACAAATTTAAACTGACAGCATATGTAATTATTAATAAATAGTAATGTAATAACTGGGATGTTCTTTATTTATTCTCAAATGATGAGGGAATAAATGTTGTTTGCTCTCAAGTGTTGTGGAAGCATATCTCTCCTGTTTTCTTGTAAGCCATGTGTGATCTTCTTTGCCATCATCTGTAAAGGATGTGGCAGGGACTTTTAGGTGTGTATGAATAAAAAATTTCCAGAGAAGGTTATATTTTAAAGTCACAATTCTGTGGTCAGGTAAGAATGAGGATCTTGGACTGCACTGTGTTGAAGCTGGAGGAATGCTGCTGTGTTGGGAATGCAGTATTGATCTGGGCAGGCCTGATTAAACAGAAGCAATCAGAAGACAGCATAGCACAAATGTGTATTTTTAAATCATCATTGTGTCTTGGGCAATGTGTATCACTGTTGTACAACAGATCGTACAGCTGGTGATTGAAAAATATTGCTCGTAAGTGTCACTGAGACAGTTATGCAATTTGCTACTCCCACTTGTTCTTTTTTTTCCTCCAAAAGTGCCAAGTATAACGCAAGATTAAATTCACTTTGAATATCGGTTTTAGAAGCTCCTTCTCTTGTTTAGTAGATGTAATAGGAATATAGAATTACTAAGGCAAATATTAAATTATCTGAATTGTGGGTGAAAGTTTGGATTTCAATTAATTCCAGTAATTTGATTCATGGTTTGATCACAAGGTATTGCTCTATGACAGCAGAAATAGGATGATTTTCCTGAAATGTCAAACCTATTTAGGTAAAACTTAATCCCTGGCTATTGATTGACCTGTGGCCAGAATAGGATTCATAATCAAGCACACCTTGTTCTAGCTGTTACTCTTTATTTTTCCTTTTCCACTGGCAAGGAAAATCTCTAGTCTGCTGCTTTCTTCTATTTGACATCATTGGGGAATGTTACCACTTCAAGAGGAGGTACAGAGCAGAATCAGGAAGTGTTTTTGTACTTGGATATACTACTTTAAAATGCACTTATATATATATATATATTGGTGTAGTCATGCTAGTATTATCAAATTGTAATTTCTCCTATAACTTTTCTTGAGATCTGTCAATTATTTTTCTCAAGTATGGGTTAATGAATTCTTTGTAAAGACAACATGAGAAAAGTTACAACAAAGTTAATTTTCAGGCCATTCAGGAACCATTGAAACTTTCCTTCTTAAATATATGTAGTTTGTACAAAGACATTTGACATGTAGATCCAGGAGAGGTTTATTCAGGGTATCAATCTTAAGGTGTTTTGATGCTTTTGGGCCTCCAAAGGGTGTTCTGTGCTTTATCCGCTGAGTGAAAATGTTATTTATTAACTTAGCAGCATTTTTTCTGATGTTTGTCATTATTAATAAAAAATACTGTATCAAGGGGAAATGATGGGTGATCCATATGCTGTCTTGAAAGGGGAGTGAAATCTTGCCTATTACTTCCAGAAAAATACATGTGACTGTTTGGTGTGTGAAGTTACCTAGTAGGATGTTAAGCGTGTCATTTTGTAACCACGAGTGCTAATATGTTGGCATTTTTCTGAATCTGTCTTTGAGAAACTATGTCTGCATAGTATGTATCTTCCATTTTCCAAAGTTCACCATGTCTAAGTTTTGAAATAATCTGCTAGATGGTTCTCCGTTGTAAGAGTTTTATCCCCAGCTCAGTACAAGGACTAGAGAGCTCTGTGAATTTTCATTACTTGTATCTCTACATCCTTGTCCTACGAGCAGATTTTTAAACAAAACACTTCACTGCACATCTGTTGTCTTTTTACAGGTGATGTATCACCCATCAGCATGTCTCCCATCACTCAGTCACAGTTTATTCCACTTGGGGAAATCCTTTGCCTGGCCATCTCGGCGATGAACTCTGCCCGAAAACAAGTCACACAAGAAGCACTAATGGAGCACCTAACCACCTGCTTCCCAGGTAACCAGTCATTAATAAATCATTGGTCAGATGAGTGCATGACTATAGACAGGCAGTTAAAGAATCCCCAGTTTCTTCTGGATGGGGATATTGACTAATATGGGCATGCTAAGCAAAAGTAAAAGGAGACAATAGGGTTCTAATCTTAGAACCTTTTCTTTATTCTTAAATATATGGAGAATTGAGTTTTTTGATAAGGCTATTCATGTGAGATGCATTTTGCAGGGTTAATTCCTGACTTTATATAAATAATAAAAATTACTAGAGGTACTTGAACAACAAACTATTGGCCGGTTTCTTTTTTCAGATGGTATCATATTAAGCTTGTTTATGATTTTTGTCACAAAATAACCTTCTTTATCATCACTGTCAAAGGAGTCTAGGGCTTCTTTAGTAGTCATGGAGTACAAAGCATGATGTGTCATAGTCAGAGCAGACTTATTTCACCTTGTGACTTTCAAGCCAGTTGTATCTAACTCATAAGAGCTCTGTTGGCATCATTCAACCAGTTCATTTTCCAGTCTCCATAGAGATAACTGCATGGAGGTCTCTGTAGAGAATTCTCTCTTGAAGAGCAGGTTTCCCACATACTCCGTGTCTTCTTCCATCTAGGACAGGCTCTAAATGTGTGGCCTCATGCAAATAGTAGAGTCTAGTGACAGTGATGTGCCTGCTTCAGGGAGAGGTTATATTTAAACTGATAGGACAATGTCAGCCTGCTTTCCAGGAGTTTTCAGATCCTTCTAGACACAATTCTGTCTTTTGCTTCTGTACTGCCCTTGCTTGGAAAAAAAACCAAAACCCCCAAATATTTAAAGATAACTTGACAATTCTCTTGATGACAAAACTAAAAGGTTTGGAGCGCCATAAATACACTTGCTGTGTTCATAAATGCTGGTGAACTGCTCGGAAGACATTTTTGTAAATATTTGATAATATTTCTGAAATGGTAAATGGAAAGTCTCTTGGATTAAAGATACTGTAACATCTAAAAAGTAATCCTATAACAAGAATGTACTCTTGAAGATGCTGCTTCTGTATTGGCCTTGTGTATTTGGAGCTGGTGAATCATGCCAAATGCATCTTTAAACATTTTAAATTGTGACACAGAAACGTTGGGCAGAGGTTTACTGCTCAAGAGAGCACAACTTCATTTGTGCCTGGGCAAGATGTTTAACAGCTCTGTACCCGAGTCTACAATTCTCTAAAGTAGTTGAGAAACTTCACCATTGTACCTATTTTACAACTGTAAAAAGCAGCTAATTAAAAATGCTTCAGTAGGAAAACTACTGATGCCTCTGTCTCATGTAGGCAGCCTAATGGCTGTGTTTTGATGTCTGGAATTTTTTTGCTTACATTTCAGAGCAAGAGATACTTAAAGCCTTGAAGGTTACATGGCTTTTGCTATAACTGCAACTAAATTCTGAGATTTTAAAATGTAATTCTGGATTGAGAGCTGTGTTTGGAATAAACAATTTTGTCTGACATTTTAATAATTGCACACTGAAAAAAATTACTGCAAGCATGTTTTGTAAATACTGGCTTTCTGTCCCAGTTCGTAGTTTTGTTTATCAGGATTTTTTTTAGTTTGCCTGACTGATTTTTGAAAAGAGTGGTGAAAATTGTAAGGGATAGAATACCAAGAAGAAAAAGTGCACAATCATAATTCTTTTTAGTTCATTTTGACGATTTTTTTCCAAGTCATCTTTTCTATATAGCTGTGTACTAGAAGAATTCCATAGATTTCAAGTATTTTTTCAATGATTCTGTCAATATTTTTATATAAACATTATTGCATAATGGAAATTATAATCTATCGATGACATCCCTTGAGTTTCCTGGGAGCATGATTGTCAGTTGACTTGGTGTGTTGTGCTATTCTTGTTAGATAGAACCAAACATAAATAAACCAAACCAAATAATTCAACAGGCTGGATTATTTTGTAGACACT
>WEIV01023724.1:160801-187661 GCA_013390005.1 Calyptomena viridis
TTACTTTGTAATTTATTGACCATGGCTTGAATCCCATACATTCAATATAGACTCTTTGAAATCCAGTAAGAATGTAACCTCTGTTCTGTATTTGGCAACCAGACCCTCTTATCTGTATGAACCTGGATGAAGAAAACATCAAGCCTTAGTCTATGCAGCCTTTACTAAGGATATTTTCCCTTTTTTTTCCCCCAGTTTTGTTCACATTTCATTGTCCATATTTAAATAATTATAAGATGTTCAAAATTTCAGTGTAGAAAACACGAGTATTGGACTAGATTGCTTTTGAAGCGAACAGTTTTCTGAAAGCTGGCAAGTTCCTCTGATAATTCACCTTTATAAATGTTCACTCTCTAAATATGTGAAATTATATGTGTAGCACTTAAAAGAAGTGTCTTACATTAGCAGAGTTCACTCTAGGTCAGTGTTCTTTGTGAGCAGCAAACAAGACATAATCTTCTGTCTGGAAGCTCAGTGGATGGCATAGTAGACTCTCTTGAGATACAGAAAATGTACATGTCTGATGATTCAGTGTCCAGACAGTTTCTGCTTTTGAATTATTAAACCACTACATAATCTTAAATAACACCACTGCTGTCATGCAATATTTTATGTGCTGGAGTCTCTAAGCTACTTGGTTTTCTTCCCTTGTTTCTATTTAATGGAGGAAGGGAGACCATAAGGAGGCTTCTGAATGCAGGAGGGTAGGTTGTATATAGACATGATGTGGGCAGGTTGCTATAAAGAGAAGTCTTGAGAAAGCCAAGAAATCCGTATTTAAAATACGGACAATGGGAGGCAGAGTAATGTCATTGCTCCTGTCTGTCATGCAGGAAAGGATAATTGAGTTTGGGTCTGTTTCTACTTTTGTAAGTACCTGAAAGAGCTCGGAGCAAAACCCTTAGCTACCCTTAGCTGGCAATGCTGGGCTTCAAAGATCTGCATCTGCAACCATCACTGCTGGCTTAGTGAAGCACGGGGATGTCCAGTATGCTGGTAGTGGTAAAAGTGGTGGTCTTCAACTCCAGAGAGAAGGCTGACACGACTAACTTTACAGCATCGTTGACTGCCCAGGCACACTGATTTTTTTTTTTTTTTCTTGCACATTCTACATTCACGGGAGTTAGTCAATTAATGTAACTACTCTGCATCCAGGGTTTAGAGACTCACCCAACACATTGTAGCCATTATGGTTTACTGGGTGAATAATACATATTATTGGTTTTACCATGTATTTGCAGTGCATTTTTGCCTAAATTAGTGTAAAACATCAGAACATTTATTTCAATGTCTTTCTCTAACTTTTCTGTAAGCTTCCACGAGAAATGTTTTCATCACTTTTATTTTTGTTCTGATGTTTTTGAAATAGTATGTTAAGAATTTTAAGTAAAATAAGGATGAAGAACCAAGTTCTCACAAAGGTAAGTACGTGTTGAGGTATTTATTTGTAAGCTCCTGGAAAATGCAATGGATCAGGCAGGCTGTTTATGTAGAGGAAGGAAGAGAGGTTGGCTGCTGCAGAGCAAGTGCACCTCCGTTGGACCAGGGCTGGACCCTGCAGTGCATTTTCAGCATGGGATGGAGAAACAAATGAGCTTGAGTTGCACAGTCATCCACTTCTTGTCATGATGTAAGGCATAATGTAAAAGGGGTGGTGTTACCCAAGCAGACAGAGCGGCTCCACTGCAGGAAAGAAGAGATTAGAGGACCACTGGTTTTTAAGGGAATCAACATCACTCTTCATGTTCCTGTGCTTTACTGAAAGCTCATGTAGAGGACAGCCTGCTCTCAGGTTGCCACTGCCTCACAATCCAGAGGAAGCTCACTGTATTGTTTAGTTCAGTCTAGAGAGATTTGGAATTCTGGACTAGGGAGGGATAGTCCTTTTTTTCCCCAGCTCTCTGGATTTCAGCTTTTCCCACCTGTTGCTATTTTTCAGCATGTTAGCTCATCCGGAAGTTCTGGAGGTCTTTGTTACTCTCTCTAGGATTATTACATATATCGTGGATACCTGCATGGAAAGGGGAGAAAATGCACACTCCTGATTCTCCATATTTTTTGTCCCATTTTAAGTCTCATTTATGCTCTCAAATTATATTGTATCTTCACCATTCTTCCTTTCTGTGCTTGGATTTGCCCTCATCTTTCAGCTCTATGGTCTGTGCATGAAATATATTTACTGTCCCCACGTATTTCTCCCTAGTGCCTTCTGTGTTGTAGCTGCTTGCACTCATGTGGCTATGTTATTCCTAACACTTTGCTGTTTCCATTGTAAGATTTTAGTTACAGATATGAGCAGTATGGTCATGTCAGTAGGTTCAAACAACATTCAGAGTTAGACATAAGAATATTTACTATGTTGTCTGCAACCCAGTTGCAAGAAAGATGACGAGTTAAGGAATCAGTACTTCTCTTTTTCTTGCTGCTGATCTTTTGGTGGAGATGTTGCTGTCATCCTCATGTTTGCTTACACAAGGAGATGAGTGAGCTTGCAGGCTTCAGCCTCTGACATATTGGAGAAGACTTGGTGACCAGACATTATTTGCTACTGGAGATACTGTGATTGTGGCAGGTACCCGTGGTTGAGATTTTTCTATGAAGTGTTTTTGTAAAAAGCATAGATTTTGTTGAAATGGTTTTTTGCATGCATGGAATTTCTGTTCTTGAAGACAGAGTTTGACTTGACAAGGTCCTGACCAACCTGATCTAGGTTGGTCTGGATACGATTAAGGGTGCTGACCAGAAGATTTTCAGAGTTCCCTTCCAATCTAAGTTGCTCTCTGATCTTTTTTTTTTTTTCCCCCAAAAAATTACTTTTGTTTAAAAGAAATAATAATATTAACTTGTTTAGTTTAAAATAGACCATCCAAACTTTTGAAAAACATTTCTCTTGTACTAAAAATGTAAACCAGACCAGTACCCAGCATTAAATTGCATTTTAGTTCAACAAAATGTATTGATTGAAGATAGCTTTTTCCACTGAAAACTTGGAAGTATTCTTTTTTATAGAGCATAAACAGACTTTTTTAAACTAGCCTGTGAACTGAAGTTCTTGTTTCCTGTGCTCTAGATGGAACTTATTTCTATACACAGTGTGCTAACTTAGTATTTTATCAAATAAAATATCAAATAAAGTATTGAAGACTTGGTCCTGAACCACTGAACCCAGCAGGCATACTGGTGCTAGGAAGGACCAGGCGCACAATGCCAGGTCTACCGTATGATACTGATGCAGGCTTGTCGTATTTGTCCCTCTCTCAGGATGCAGTGCGTGCGCTTAGGTAGTGTCCTTCACATCTCACATAAAGGGCAAAGAACGCTGAGAAGCAAATTTTTAGGAGATAAATCCGTAACTTCTAGCATAATAAAAAAGTGTGTTTGGGTAAGAAGAACATTCAGGATGTATCTTTTTAGGAGCAGCCAATATAGCCGAAACATATTTTAATGGGAGAGCAAGTCAGCTCAATCAGGTTTGTGATGAAAGGGCAGTTTGAGGGCATGCTTTTTTTTTTCTGTCTAGTATTCTTCTGTGGAAAAACAACCTAGGCATCCAAAGTAACAAATAACCACTGCTTTATATGTGACAAGGCATTATAAGAATAGTTCTGGTGAATTGGGATATAAATGTTTAGTTGAAAGAAGAATAAAAGTGAAATGTTTCCCCCGACACTCTTTGATTTTCAGTGATTCCATCTTGTACCTTATGGTCACCTACACTATGGAAGTGTCTAGAAGTTCTCTCCTTTTTTTTTTTTTAGCACTTCATTAATGGCCTACTTTCTGTTAATAATTGATACATCTGAAGGGTAGGAGATGAGTGCAGAAACAAACAGAGAAGAGAATGCCTAACAAAATGCTTTACTAGAGTTGTTTGTTCAGCATATTCCAGCTTGTACGTTGGAAAAAACAGCTTTTTGTTGGGGAGGGGGAAACCAGAGTGTCCTGCACAGCTTTATGCACTCCCTGATATGTGTTTACTGTCTTTTCTAGGTGTTCCAACACCCAGTCCAGAAATCCTTCGACATACTTTGAATATGCTTGTACGGGAGAGGAAAATATACCCAACTCCAGATGGTTATTTCATTGTAACCCCACAGACTTACTTTATAACACCATCTCTCATAAGAACTAACAGTAAATGGTACCATTTGGATGAGAGGATACCTGACAGGTCTCAATGTACCTCTCCACAACAAGGAACTATAACTCCCTCCACCTCGGGATGCGTCAGGGACCGAACACTACCCAAAAACCACTGCGACTCCTGCCATTGTTGCAGAGAAGACATGCACAGCATGCATGCATCTACCCTACAGAGGAAATCAGCAAAAGACTGTAAAGACTCATACTGTCCTCCCTCATTATGTCAGGTCCCACCTACTGAGAAAAGTAAAAGTACTGTCAATTTTTCATATAAAGCAGAGACGCTTACAAAGCCTAAGGATGTAGAAAAGCAGTCTAAGAAATTTGGACTCAAATTATTCCGATTAAGTTTTAAGAAGGACAAGACAAAACAGTTGGCAAATTTCTCTGCCCAGTTTCCTCCAGAGGAGTGGCCGCTAAGGGACGAGGACACCCCTACCACTATACCTAGAGAGGTAGAAATGGAGATTATCAGGCGCATTAACCCAGACTTGACTGTGGAAAATGTCATGAGACACACTGCACTAATGAAGAAACTTGAAGAAGAAAAAGCTCAACGAAGCAAAGCAGGATCTTCAGCTCACCACAGTGGACGAAGTAAAAAGAGCAGGAATCACAGAAAGTCTCATGGGAAATCAAGGTCACACAGCAAGACCCGGGTGTCCAAAGGAGACCCATCAGATGGCTCTCATTTGGATATACCTGCTGAAAGGGAGTATGAGTTCTATGATCCCTTGACTCGATCCCCACGGGAAGGCTGTTTTATAATAGAACACAAGGGAGATAATTATATAATGCACAGCAATCCTAACATGATTGAATCTCACTTTCCCATGACACCAGAGTGGGACGTGTCTGGTGAGCTGGCCAAAAGAAGAACTGAAATGCCTTTCCCTGAACCTTCCAGGGGAAGCTCCCACTCCAAGGTCCATCGGAGCCACAGCCATACACAGGATAGACGGTCAAGGAATGAGCGGTCCAGTAAAGCTAAAGAAAGGTCTAGATCCATGGATAACTCCAAGGGACCTCTGGGCTCAGCAACTTTAGGCACGTCTGAAGATATAGGTGAAGGCTGTAGTCCAGATGACCAAACAACTAGTCAAACTTACATTGACGATAGTACTTTAAGGCCATCTCAGTCGCTCAGTCATCAAAGGGCTCTGATTTCATCTGCAAGCTACAAAGAGACTTGCATCCCTGAAATAGCTAGTGGCAGCGTAGAAACCCCCGGTTCTTGTAGCCTATTGGAACAAAGCAAGCCTACAGAGAATTTGCCATCATACAGCGAGCTCAACTCCTGCACAACAAAATCTGCAGTCGATGACTATTTTCAGTGCAACACGTCCAGTGAGACTGTGCTTACTGCTCCATCACCACTGGGAAAGAATAAAGAGGATCACGATGTGCTAACGGGGACCGATGGGCTCAAAAAAATGACTCCCACAGAAAGACAGTCTCAACACCTTGCAAGGGAGCCTGGGGTGCACAAGGAGGAGTCCCCAAAGGGCCCAAGCAGTGGTTCAGCAGTTGCTGGACAAACTCCAGAGGTGATCGCAAATGGGAGGCTGGTTCAACACCACAGCGCTGAATCAAGCAGCCTTGATAAAAGGAAAGAAATATTTAGCAAGGATACACTCTTTAAACCTCTGCACAACACTCTTTCTGTGAATAGTTATCATAAGTCTAACACACCTCTGCTAAAGCCCCATCAAAAGACCCCCTCTGACACATTGCCAGTCAGATGTGAGAAACTTGAACAAGCGATAGTAACCTCAGTCACACAAGTCATGCCTGTTTCTCAGAGACAGCAAGAGACAACTGGAAACCAGGAGGCCTCCTTTGACTACTACAACGTATCTGATGATGACGACTCAGAGGAGGGAACCAACAAAAATGCTGAGGAAGAAAAGAACAGGGATGATGTTGGTACAATGCAGTGGCTCCTAGAGAGAGAAAAGGAGAGGGATCTGCAGCGAAAGTTTGAGAAGAATCTTACTCTTCTCACCCCAAAGGAAACAGAAAATAGCAACAACCAGAGAGCCACCCACTCAGCCCGCCTGGACAGCATGGACAGCAGCAGCATTACTGTGGACAGCGGGTTCAACTCTCCACGGTAGGACTGTCACATTCATTGCAGCTTTACAGATTAGGAAGTTCTGTTTATATTTACATATGTGTGATATCGGTGACAGAATGTAGGGCTGTATTAAACAATTTCACACATTTTCAGACAGTATTTTCTACAGCTCTGGAATCTTCTATTCAGATGTGTGAGTTTCCCACCATACCATAAGAAACCAATGACCATTTGCGGCATTGACTCTGTATTAGTTCATTTTCTGTTTGCTAAAAACCTCCCTGTATCCTTTTTTTTTTCTGTATTAAACGTGCATTTGCATTTAGAATATTTAAGTTACCATCAACAAAACTAATGAGAAAACTAGGCATGACCAGGTGGCATGATCTTTGGCTCAGACAAAAAAAAAAGAAATTATATTGTTTTGTGTTCAGGCTTTTTTGTTGCTTTTCTTCAAAAATTTTGGAAGTGTGTCTAGTCACCATTCCAAACTGGTGAGACTGGAACAGCCACTCCCCCTACCATGCTTAAAGTGCTTGGGATATTGGAACTTCAGAGGTGACTCAACGCTGCATGAGCTGAGAGAGAGGTGCCTTGCCTAAGATACTTGGGAAAAGAGTCCAGATGTTTGTGTGTGGTGGTGCTGGTTAGTGATTTCCATTCCAGGGATTTCAGACATCATGAAAGTCAGTTTGCTAGAAGTCTTACAAGTGTAGGGAGGAGAGAGTTGCTGATGTGTTCCCTGCCCTGGAGATTTCACAAGCTCATTTTTAGATTAAGAATACTTTACTTGAGTCTTTTTCCTTGTCTCTCTGACCTTTGGCAGTCCTAGGTCCTTGACGGAATGGAGCTTGACTGGTTTTGTTTGGCCTGGATAGCAACCCATCAGAGTTCAGAACAATGACTCTAAGAATGCAGAAATAAGTTACCGTAGTAGTTCTCTTATAGTGTCTTACTTAAGCTTAAATTATTTATTGCCTGTGGTTAAAAATAAAACCTCCAAGACTGGATTTGTATTAGGTGAAAAAAAAGGAAGGTTGAGGGGTTTTTTAACTTTTTTTTTTATTTTCCCCTGTAAATGGTGTTCTTATTCTACAAAAGTACATGAGTTTTTTTACATCTATAGCGAAGACTCTCAGAAAGACATGTGAAGGATTTCCTCTTTCTACACAGGACTAAATTTCATTTTCAGTTGAAGTGCTGTCACTCTGGAATACATTCTTTTGGATTTGATGGCTACTCCCACTTGATGTTAATGACAAGGCAGCAATTAGTGAGCTTCATTCAGCATGCAGTGATTATCAAACTAGAGCAGGCTTTTAGCAAATGTATAATTTTTCTGAGCAAAAAATTTGAAAAATAATTTGAGTAAATTGTACCACTTACACTGAGTCTACCCTAAAAGAAAAACTTAAAGGTTTTGAATTTGTGTTATTGATTGTTCTGCAGATGCTTGGCATCTTTATCACATAAAACTGTTACATGAAGCTGTTTACACTGTTCTTTTTTAAATGTAATCTCTTTCTTTAGTTGAAGTGCTATTCTTGCAGCCAGTTTTTGAGGGGGAGTATGTCATGGTGTTTGCTTCTTGCTCAGCTTGTCTTACTCTGCAGAGTATATGAATCACCTTCAGGATAGGATATCAACTGGACTAAAAATCAGTTTTTGGAGTACTTTTGTATGCTAGCTGAACATCAAGCTTGTGTTTCTGGTTAATGCAAAGGTAGACATTTTCTTCCTTAAGTATTTACATGAAAGCTAAAATTTCTGTTTATGTTAAACTTAGCTAGCAAGCAAGCAGAATATGGTGAGAATACTGGATTTAGTGCTGCTCTACCACTTTGTTTAGATCAAAAGCGAAACAGATAAGCAGCTTCCAATAATGTTTGTACATCATTTTTTAAATTTTATCTTATTGTTTACTTATTAGCAAATGTCTTTCTCTGACAAAGTCACATAAAGTAAACTTAAAAAAAAAATCTCTAGGGTTTTCTTGTGTATTCATTTTGTGAGAACAGCATATAGTCTGGATACTTCAAAGGCTTTTTCATGAGCTTTGCCTCAAAATTATTAAATTTGATAGTTTTACTGTGTTTTGGTCAGTCCTTGGTATAAGTCCATAAAAATAAATTGAGCAGAAAGCGAATTCAGCCCTTTGGCTATAATTACTATGCTGTCATTACTTTCCTACCTTGTAACAAAAAATGTACACCACAGCCCTTTCCCAGGATATACAAAATAGCCATCCAACATCTGTCTGGTAAGATTCAACTAGATCTGACAGCATTGTTTAGCAGATGCCTAGGGAAGAGCGTAAAACCAGGACGTGCATGTAGTGATGTTCCTCAGGTATATTCTTCTAGCCTCCACTGATAATGTAACTTTCAACTTCATGTCCCCACTGATGATATTACTCTCTACTTCCCAAGGTTGGATGGTATCTTTTCATTCAGACTGAAGTGTGCAATGTTGCTTGGGGAACCAAAATTACCAATTCCACACTGTGAAAGAAAAAGTATATTTTTAAAGTGTGACAAATTGGAAAAAGGACAGGAAAAAAAAACCCAACAACAAACAGATATAGTTAAAGATATTCGCAATAGTCATTTGACAAAGTATTTTGTGTGCAAAATTTGTGAACATATCAACCACCATTGGGAAGAAAGCCTCACAATATTTTGTGTATTGCTTTTATGCAAGTTGTATGTAGTAAATGTTAGAGAGATTAATTTTATTCCTTTATTTTTAGAGCTTATGTAAGACTGTTGCTCCTTTGTCATCTGAAGAAAGAGGTGGTCCTAATTTTGGCATTACTCTGCATGCAAAATTCTCACTGCAGTCTTTGTGTATACATGTGGTAAATGGTCAGTTTGTAATATCAGAGTTGAAAATGTTTGAAGATCTGGAATTAGTGGTCCCATACAGAACGATACAATAGTTTAGTTGATAAGGTGGTGTTAGGTCATAGGTTGGATTTGATGATCTCAAAGGTCTTTTCCAACCTAGTTAATTCTGTGATTCTTTAATACTGAATCATCTCTGAAAACCAAGATTTGCATCTAGTTTCATTAAAAAGCAGAGGGAGAGGAATGAAAAAATGAGCAACAGAAGTGCACCATATGTCATTGCAGCTCACAATGTGCATCACCCATTGTAGCTGTTTGGAGCTATGGACAGTCATGTAAGACAATGATATAGGACAATCATTGGCAGAAGATTATTAGTACCATTTTGATCAGTTTAAAAGATATGTGGGAGTTTTCCTAAAAACATAATTGATGTTCCAGATTCAGTCAGTTTAAGATGATTTAAGTCTGCCCTAGAACTAGACAAGATTTTTATTTCTTCCTTTATCCTATACACTGACACATTTCTCCCCTGCCATATCCAAAGCTGTGCATTCCTACTCTTCTCCTGATGCCAGCACTAACTTTTTTTTTTTTTTTCTGAGGGCTGGCATTTAACTGAGAGCAGTCCCTGATCTGGCTGGCTGCAAGGCTTAGCATCGGGGAAGCAGCAGAAACATGTGGCAGGGTCAGGTCCACACAAAACAGGCAAGAGCTGCTCTTTTCAGTAACAGGTAAATTTAGGCTGACTTTAAACTGACTGTAAAACTCTTGTCATTAGTGTCTTTGTTTCTAGTGCTTATTTACCAGCTGCATTCAGTCCTCTAAATATATTCTGTAAACATCTCCATAACAAGTGGTGATGTCATTTTACGAAGAAGTAGGGATACAGGTAAAAATGATACACAACCAGGGGCCACATGGCTATTTGAAAGCAAATCTCTCTCTGCACGGGAGCTCATTATTTGGTGATGAAAAGTTATTAAAGAGTGTAAAGAGAACCGGAAGAGTAGTAGTGATAAAACTGGTCCTAGTTTTTTAAAAGCTGTAGACTAAAATACAGGCTCCTTTATGTTCATAATTAGATGTATCATTAAAAGGCTTAATCTTTAAAAGGGCTAAGTGTCCTGTCACTACCATGGATAAACAATATGTTAGAACTAAAGGAACATTGTCCATTTTGTGATGAAATAGCAGCACTCGTTGTTCAGGGAATGATCACAGACCAGGCACTTAACATTTCTCAGTGTCTTGGTAAGTTGCAATTGTCTCAGCTGCAAAGCAAAATTAAAATGTTGCATTTAGAAGCACTGTGGGTTTAATGTGAAATAGGACTGCTAGTTAATATTTTGTATACAAAAACATAGGTAGAAGAGGATTCAACAGAGGGATGCTATGTTAAATGATTGCTGTCCTGGCTCTGCTTAGTCACAGAGCTGATTCGATGAAGCTACTTTGTGCAAAAATGCACCAGTCAGGAAAGAAAACTGGTATGTTCCAGGTGCAAGATGGAAGCTATTTCCTTGGGTGAAAAATCCAGATGCTTGATACTGGTTCAGCTTACAATTTTTGTGACAGTTTCAGCTGTCCTTAGTGCTGTACTTGTGTGTTATAGCATGATGGCTGCTGAGCACCTCTGGAACACATTTTGGAGGAACATATGTGTACTGTCAAAATGAGATGGTTCATTGATGTGACATTACATGCAAACACAGGAAACCTATTATAAAACGGTCTATTCTCCTTTCCTGTCTGGTCGATAGATATATAGGCATGTCATATATGAGTGTGTATATATATTTCTTTTCCATTCCAGTACTCGTGAGAGCCTGGCATCCAACACTTCAAGTATTGTTGAAAGCAACAGACGTCAGAACCCCGCTCTGAGCCCTGCACATGGTGGCGCAGGCCCAACCTTCAACTTCCGAGCCACTGCAGACCCACCCACAAGTGAAGCTGAGAAACTGCAGAAACCTGCTAACTGCCTGCAAGCCTCTGTCACTAGTGTCTGATAGTCATCCTGCCTCAGATCATCTGTCTCATCCTATACAGCAAAGTTTACGACACTGGGACTGATGTTTACATCTTTGGGGAAAAAATAAAACAAGCATCTCAAATACAGTTTTAGTGTTTACTTAAACTGTACTGCTATGTAGTAGGGGCAACAAAGAAATCTTCATTTCAAGGTATTGCTTTTCACATTTGCGGCTCCGTAGCAGCAGAATAGCAGTAGGGATAATATGTACACTTCTTGCTTCACTTAATTGTAACTGAGCACATATATAAAAGTCTAGACACTGTAAGTGTAATCTGCATTTTCAATGTCCATGCAGTTGCCAACTTCGTTTAAAAAAATGCCACAGATGTGTGATGCCCCTGGTCAGAGGCTAAACTCTGCTGCAGAGTTGATAATTTTTTACTTCAAAAACTGAGCCACTGCTGAAAGTAACCAGCCAGGATCACCATGAGGAGAAACAATGCCAAACATGACAAGTGATGACCTCAGCTCTATCTGTGAATTATTAATACTAATCAGTCATTTTCACTGTGCATTTTTGCGACACGATTTTACAAATACCTGTTTAAGCAAGTAAAAGGAGGTTTGGGTTTTGTTTTGATTTGCTTTTTTCTAAGTATGGAGGGTGGGAAGGGAGGCAACTTCTCCTTTTGTTTCAAAAGTAGGAGAGATGTTTACTTAGTGAGACTTGCTACTTGACCTTCCATAGTCACCAATGAGGGAGGAGGTGGGCCTTTGCCAAGAAGGGGAGTGGGGAGGGAAGGGGAAGATTTAACTGTCATGGAGCCACAATGTAGAGTGACACAAAATATATCAAATGTCTTCATTATAATTCACATATTTTAAAAAGATAATCTAATTCTTGTGTCACTTCTGGTATTGCAACTTGCCATTAATATGGGAATCAGGATAACTAATTTCTTGGAACAAAAGTATCCTTTATGATATAAATGACAAGTATGGCCTGAAGAATTGATTTCTTTCTAGTGGAAGGACATAAATCTATTTTATGTAGCTTATTAAATAGAGTGCCTAAATTAGGCTATTAAAAAATAGCATACAGTGTAGTGATTATCAGAGAACAAAATTTAGAGAATTATAAACTTCTGGCCTTTTTATTCAGTGGATGTTATTTGCAATTTAGCATTTCATGGACATGTCTGGTTTCTAGAAATTAAATGTGTCCACTTGGTTTGCAGTAGAAATCTGAGTCCTGTAGGCACAGTACAACCTAATTGCTCTCCCTAAACTGTTACTCCAATGTAATTAGTAATATTCTAATTACTGCAGAGTAAATTCTACAGATAGTTAAACTCCAAGAGTAATTTTTAGGTATAGGGTCACAGTCTGCTCTGTTACTCATGCAACCTGGTAGTGCAACAAACTGACTTTTTTTATTAGAACAGACAAATTGGTGGAAGAATAACAAGACACTAAAATGTGCAACAGCCCAAATTGTTTCACGTAAAAGGGATGTTCACCCTGTCTAGCTCTTGTAGAATACAGGTATGAAACCCAACTGTACATATTAAAACCAGTATTTTCATCAGGTTCTGGTGACATGTATTACTCTGTATACAAAGTCATTTGAGCTTCACTTATGTTCTCTATTGTCATCAGAAGTCTTTACTGAAGATTCAGCCTTATGTTACACTGTTGAATATAGTTAATTTACTTACCAAATGGCTTTCTAACAATCATTTTCCAGTTCTGTCAGAACACCCAGTCAATGCACAGGTCTGTTTTCATTGATTTCAGTGTATAATTTCCATTTCATAGGAGCAATAAGACCTTTCAGTGCACATAAAGGAAATTATTGTGCTTTTGGTTGGTTATCAAAGTCACTTGGCCTTTAGCCTTCTGCCTTATCATACCTTCCAAGATGTGCTCTAATTACCATATAATGCTTTGCATGATGCATCTTATTATTCAGTATGTATCTCCAGCCGTACTTATTCCATGCAAACTGTAGAGTCAGAGTTTTTGTGGGGAATTGTCATATACTATGCAGTGGCTGACTGTGATTTTGTTTCTGAGATGAGCTCTGACATCAGTAGTGTGTATCAATTCAGTAAATAAAAATGTCAAAATGATAAAATTTACAGTGATGATCTGAAATACTAACAGCAGTATTAAAAATGTGAAGAGCAAAAACATATTTCACCTTTGGGGAAATAATTGTCATAAGCTAATCAGAATTTATGCAGGCAGCTGGTTGTACAGAAGACATCATTCCAACAAAATGTGGTAGTACATACCTATAAACTGTATAGTATGTTATTTCCTAAAGTTCCCAGAGACCAGCAAACAACATAAATGTCATATTAATGTTAACATGGCATTGTACCAATATTAATGTGACTCTTGGAATATGGAATGTAAACGAAGTTTCAAATAGAAACGTTCTAATCTTGATTTTTTTTTATTTTCCTTTTAAAATTAATAATGGAATATAAGGAAATTCCATCTTGAGGTTCTGGTACCAAAACCACGAGAGTGGAGCTTGAGTGCTTTATGTCACCCTAATCCTTTGATGAAATCATAGCCTTGTATTACGTGGTTGCTTATCTATCATTCTTCTAATGTATCAATTTAAAGGTTTACAGAGTTAGATTAGGTTGAATCTGTGTTGTGTTCAACTGTAAAGGGTCAACACAAATCTGTCGGCATTTTGCACACTTAATATGTATTATTATAATACAACATGTTACTTTTATGGTAATTTTTTTTACACATATAACTACCTCCATGAATTTGATGAGATGCAGCAACATGAAAAGCATATTGTACAAAGCAAGGTTAAAAACTTTGAAGCATTAGGTCATGGCGTTCTCTTGTGTGTCAATGCTTGTGTATGAAGTCATCATGTTTCCATTGCCACAATTTCCTTCTACAGTGTTAAAAAGATGGCTTTCAGATGAGTCACTTAAAGACTTTGACAAGGCTGCATAATTGAGATAAAAGTGAAAGGGAGGCTGAAACCTTCTGTCCTCTCCCCAGTTACTGCTAAATTTCTGCCTGGTAGAACTTGAAAATATATCTGTAATTTAGAAAATTAGAAACATCTACAGTCTGTGAAATATGATTGACAGTTTGGGGTTTAACAGAAGACACTCTGGGTATTTTCTTGGCAGCCTTCAGATACTTTGGGCCCTATTCTGCCTCCATCTTTGTCAACATTAGTGCGTCATGGTTTCTCTGAAGTGGCAAGGGTGTTAGAACAGCTCTTCCTTTAATGGTATGCACTCTGGTCTCTAAATTGTGTGCATCTAAAACATTTGCTCCTATAGAAATTACCAACAGCCTTTAATTGACTTTGCTGGGAGCAGTATTAGGGTCCCCACTCAAGGTATGTGCCTATTGTTCAAAATACGTGGGCAAGTTTCCAAGAAAAATTAAGCTGGCTTTTGAAAAGTAGCCAGCTGCAACAAGCCACCTTTCAAGAGGGAAGAAAGAAAGATTTTTTCAAAGACCAAAGGAAGAAAGTGGCAGTTGAACCTAAGCAGATCACATTTATATACAAATCCCGATTTATGAACACCTTTCAGCAAACCTAGTACCATTATCCTGATGCAAATTAATATACAATCATCATTTGAGCTAATTTTACTGTTTTAAGTATTTCAGTTAAAAATTAGAAGAAATCATTTGCCATTTGATTGCCTGCACCATTGTAAAATGACTGTTACATGCAAAATAATGTTCACTCAACTTTAAAAAGTAAAAAGGTATTGGAAAACAGACATTTTAATGAAAACCATGGCCCAAGTGTTTGCCAGCAGTAGTTGTTTTTAGAAAAGAGAACAAGCAAACCAGTGTTCAGAGGCCATCATAAACACAGATAATACTTTGCACTTAAATCACACCTTTTTGCCTGAGGGCCTCAAAACACTTGACATCATACCAGCTAAGCCTTGTGAGCCTGCAAGGTAGGCAGAGTTCACTGACCCTACTTTTTGTCCAGGCCCATTGGAAAAAGCAAAGGCCAAGAGTCTGAAGACTAATTTATTAACCAGTTGCTTTCTTAAAGTTACTGGAGTGATTTTAATAGTTAACTAAAGTGTTTCATGCTTATACTCTGAAATTATTCTTTTGATGCATTCACTTCTTTTGAGAAAAACTACTTTGCAGCCCTGCAGACACTTTTGGATTAGCCGTGCCAAAACCGAGTTTTCAGTCATATCAGTACTGCTGGCAATGGTTTTAGAAACAGTTATGTTAATCAAAAAATTGTTTTTCAAATATATTTTGCAGTGCTTTCCTCAATACAATCGTTCAAATTGTTGTGCTGAGAAAGCAAATAGCACTCCTAATCTGTTGTCCTATCCACAGTTTACAATTCTCTTTGCTCTTCTGAAGAAAACTGTATAGTATTAGAGAGAAAAGTTCTATTTTTTACTAAATTCTTTAAAAAAAAAAATGGTATATATCTAAAATGTTCCCCCCAGCATAAGTGCATCATTACTGCATGAGAAGCATGCAGTGGACCCACTGAAAGCCAAGCTGGTGCTAGAAGAAAACGGGACTATCACACTTCTTATAGCGGCACTCCAAATGTTGGTTTCAGTTACGCGAGTGTAAATCTGGCTTAACTCCCCTGATCTCCCGCGGATCTGAGAGAGATGGGAATGGGTCGTTAACTCCATTGAAGCTCAGTTCTGAGCTGAGGGTTTCCGTGTTCCTCCCCCTGCCCCGAGACACTAAATGCAGAGAAGGAGCAGAAGGCCACGCGCACACGCGTGGCTCTGGAAGGGCAGCCCGTGCTGAGTCCCTGCTGAAACGCACAGCCACCCAGCTGGGATGCCGTGACAGCCGCCACGTGTTCCCCACCTCAGAAGGGTGATTTTCCATGTGGTGCACTGCCCTCATGTTGTATAGCGGTTAGAGCCACCCAAAGGATACCCACCCAGAAGTATGAAAGGGCCCTTGGAGTATTTGGCACAGATGTTACTTTTATATGTGGAGGAGATTTAAGTTTAAAGGGATCATAATTCTGCAGGTAATTTTCTGTGAGTGACTGAATGTGGCTGTTGCATTAGGTTTAAATGAGTTAATAAATGCAAGTGGGACTTACTGTATGTTAGAAGGGAGTTTTGCAGCCAAGACTGCCTTGTATAAATGTGTTTGCACTGAAAAAAAAAAAATTAAAAAATTATTTGGTCGCTGGTTGCTGTAAAGATCATCCAAGATGGATGTTCTGTTTATATTGTATAGTATTTCATATGAAATAATTGCAGTTCATGAAATGTCTTCCCTAACGTTACTGATTTATAACAGCACATTTGTAACATGGTTTTTATTGTGTCAGTGTACCATATTGTAAATGATGATTACTTGTCATGCTTAGTATAATAATTTAAAGGAAAAAAAAGGACAGGGATTTTTGTAAGTCTATATTTGAAAGTCCCTCCATATGGTAATATTGTGTTCATGTTGTTTATGTAGTGTTGTGTGAAATATCCATTTTGGATTGTGTTACTTTTTAAGATATTAAATAACATTTGGTTATATGTTCTAAGTGGATTCTTTGCACTCATCGGTGGTTTTTAGAAAATATACTTACATTTCGTTTGAGAGACTATACTTACATTTCCATTTAACATGCTGTTTCTCTCCCTCACTTAGGAAACCTTGCACAACAAACCAAAAATCTCAGAAAAACAGAGAGTCATAACTTGCTGTGTTCCCCTACACTTTATAAAAGCTCTCCAGACTGTTAAATAAGAGTTCAAGGGAGAAAATTCACCAATTTTGAAACATCCTGGTTTGAACTGGACATGAAGGTGACAGGTGCAGGGGGAGTTGACCTCCACTGAATTTGGGAGTGCCCAGCTGAGGTGCATCCAAGCTCCAGGAAATGAGAAATCCATTGTTGCCAAGAGCAGGTCCCTCTTTTACTCTCCTCTTCATCCTCATGAACCAAAGGAGGACCTGGTGCGCCCACCCAAGAGAAAGGGCTCTAGTAAGGAGTTTTTTCATACCAAAAAAACTGATCACAGCTGATGGGAAAGGCCCAAGTGGACAATGTAACATGCAGGTGCCATTCGCCCACCCTCTACAACAACCTGACAGAAGGTTTTGAGGAGGTTTAGGGTTCAGGAGATTTGCCAAAGTTGTGCCATGAGAACTCCTGTTTGTCAAGGTCAGCTATGAGTATTTACATCTACAAAATAAAAAACAAAGCAGCATCTCTTGAAAGTAGATGCTGTCACAAGCACCTTGGCTTCTCACCTGCTAGTGGCACATACTACTGCCATGCTATTTGTAGTCTTTGCTGGTTCCCCTTCATCCATCTGCTTTCTTTGTAATCTATCTCCATGAAATTGTGCATGAAATTGTGGGGGGGAAAAAGGCAAAGCCAGGCAGGGTTTAGTTAGGGCTTTATGTTAGTACTGTCCTAGTGCTTTGCACAGGCAGTCAGTTTTGGGTGTTGGTCAGAACAGACCTTCAAAGCCTTTTCATTATTGCTGGAGAAGTTTGCAAGCATTGTTTCCCCCTCACAGAGAGCTTTGTTTCTGTCCTTATGGTGTGCTTGTATTTTAGGCATTAACTAGAGAGAAACTAAAATCATCTCACTTTGGACTTTAAAAACTTCCTTGGAAGCCTGGCTTGAATTCTCTTTATACTTACTCTGCTGACAGGTAAACTGAAGATCTTGAGCAAGACATCTTTTTGGTTAAACATGGCCTATTACATATAGAAAATATCTAGGGCCATTACTTGGCTGAAGTAGTACTCTATTGATTTTAGATCATGCCTTTCTGCTGATAGCACTGAGTGAATTTCCATCCCTCTCTATCTACAGATATCTTACATCTATAAGATAACATTTTCGAAAGATCTTCTCTCCAGACTTTTCTTCTATCAGCCTCTCAACTCTTTCTTTATTCTGTTGTTTTCCTCACAACTTGTTTTCTATAATGTTCCACTGAATCCCCCCATCTTCTGTTCTTTCTCAACATTTATTTTCCTTCAGGTTGGTTGGTTTTTTTTACATGTTACTTGACATGAGTTGTTCTCCTTCCCTTTTCTCATCCTCTCCTCTCAAAATGTCATCCTAATCCTGTAGTGTCTTTTTCCCACTTCTCCAGTACTTTGCCTTTTTCACTATCCTTGCTCATCAGAAGGACCCCAGAGAAGAAAAAGTGGTCAGCTGCTTCTGGACAGGTTTTCCTTTCAGCACTTCCTTTCAAGCCATGATGTTGCAGGGTTTTAATTTTTAAAAAGTTTAAGGATGTAAATATGCCCCCACTTTCTAGCCCTCTCTGTTCTCTTCCTCCTTTTGACTGCTGCTCCTGTGTTTTTGACTGTGTGCTTTTATGTCCAGCATCTCTGTTATTTGAGAGCTCAAAGAGGAGACCCATAACCCTAAAAATCACTGGAATAACAAATCACATTTATCTTCCTCAGGGCACCAAGCAAGGCCTCAGGTAAATGCTTAGAAAAGTGATTCATCCAGCTGTGCTTCACAGAACGGCTATGAGGAAATTGAACTCTACTTACCAGCCTTTCCTAAACTGCAGGGAGGGAGCCCAGAGCTCTCTCCCTCCCATTCACTGTAGCTGGTATTTGAAGGGAGGAGGGGGGGGTTTGTAGCAGTAAAAGATGCTGAGACTAGGATAGCTGCCCGTGTGGAGATGGCTGAGCTTGCATTTATAAGCAACTTCCTTCTGTGCCTGTAGGTCCTCATGTTTTGCAAAGTATTTTTAGCCCAACTGTCACAAGTGATGAATAGGGACTGAGAATGGGAAATCCCAACTACTTTTTTTTAACATCTTTTTTTTTTAATCTTTCATCCTAATAAGCACATAAAACATAACCCTGTTCTTCCAGCTATGTGAAAGTAAGCTAACACAGTAAATAAATCTACCACCATGTTTGCGCGTACACTGAAATACTTACATACACTGCTTGCTTGCTTGCTTAGGGAAACCTGAAACCTTTTGTTTTGAATTCTCTCCATTTCTCTCGTCCCTCTGCTTGTCACTGATAAAATTAGACAGGTTGCCTAGTAAGTGCCAAAGAGGGCCACTCTGGCAGAAAGCTGCAAAAGTAGCAGTTTCCAACATGTTCAGTAGTGCACTGGAAGTGAGCAGACAAGCAGGAGTCAGCAGCTTCTCCCATGGATGTGGGCTTTCCTCATGCAGAAGTTAAAAGGTACACTAGCACTGACACCTTAGCTGCAAGCAGAACTGTGCTCCAACAAGGGCTGTCCTGGTTGCCCACACTCACCGTGCTGCAGTTCCAATTGCAGTCAGTCAGTCTCGGCACAGATGGGCTGCACCACTTGCTGATAAAACTTCTACCAGAGGATGCACATCAGGAGCACAGCCACAGCACTGCAGAGCTTTTGGATCTTATTAGCTGGGTTTCTGTAATTAACTTTAGAGAGCAGTTTGTGCATTGGAGGGGTTTGAAAGCAAACACCATCCCATGACCCATGTACCAGGAACCTGCCCTTGCTATGTCTCCACCATGCACATACCACTTGGCAGTGACTTCCAGGAGTAGTTATCAAGCTCGCAAACTTGGGGACTCAGGAGTGCAAACCTCCAGGCTAGATGTGCCTTAGGATTGTGGGCAGTGACTGGGATGAGGACGGCAGAGAGGGGCATTTTCTTTCTGCCTATGGCAGGTGAATGCTGCCCCTGCCTCCACAGCAAGGCCCCCCCTTCCCTCCGCATTGCAGTTCCTTCTGATTGCCCAGTAGGCTTGAACCAAACTTCCAGTTTTGGCTTCCTCCCTGGTGAGCTGTGGGGCCCCAGCCCCTTGCTGCAGCTCATCCCCAGCAAGGGGAGGCCTTATAGGGCTCTTTGCTGTCCACTTTAGTGCATGTCTGTGGCTCGGGCCCAAAATGAACCTGCCAGAGAAGTCCTGCAGCATGTTCAATGCTGGAGCAGTTTAACATGCTTCTATGGGACACAAGCTGGTGATGACTGTCAGATACTTTTAGCTAGTCCAGCTGTAGCCCTCATCTAAGGCATGACCCTGGCAGAACTTCTTAGTAAAACAGTAACCACCTATTTTTCTCTTTTTCCCCCCTTTTCTTCTAAAGGAGTGCTGAAACTTCCCAGGGAACTTTGGTTTGAGGCAGAGGTCAGATGAAATCTGTGGCAGAAGGATCAGAGGAGGCATTGTGAGTAGGAGAGGGGCAGAAGCCACTTTGTGAAGTGGTACAAGCACACAAAGCCACCCTGGTGACCAGCCCAAGGAACAGAGGTGCCCAGTCCACAGAGGGACCCTGACTGGAGCCCCAGTCACTCGCTCTGCCCCATGGAGGAGAAGGACACATTCAGCCCACAAAGTGGAAGAGGAAACTGAAAAAGCTCCTCACCTCTGTTGTTCTGCTGTCCCTTGGCTCCTGTATCTGGCAGGCTGGCAGCTCCCTGGGAGCTCTCCCTGGCAGCATGGGCTGTTCTAGTTTCCCATCTTCTCCTCCCCATTTACTTACGAAGAAAGTAATTTTATCTTCTAACCATAGTGTTTTATTTGTGAGTACTCACCAGTGGGCCCTGGAGATTTATTATTAATTCATGATGAAGAAACTCAGGAGTCCTCAGACCTAAGGCAGACAATATACTGTTCCTCCTTAAAGACAGACCCTTTGCCTTTACAGCTTTATTATTATCTATAACCCAATATGGAGAGACAGTGTCTCTCCTGCTTTGCTGTTAGACAGCAGATAACAGTTTCACCAAATCACAGTTTGTATAAGAAGAAAATTAAAAAGTGAGAAATCCACATATTTTTGCAGACAGAAGTAAAAAAATAAAATCCCAGAAAACTAAATCCTTACAAAAAGACAAACAGCTCTGAAACACTTCCACTGCATTTAAAATATTTGCCTGGAGATGAGTGGATTTTCCTGATCCAGAAATTAGTGAAAGACTATTGCCTTAGAATATTTAGGCCACTGCAGATTTCAAAACTGTTTGACTTTCTAAAAATTAGTTGCTTGGGATGTTGCTGAAGAGGAAGCTGCATTTTTTGACCCTGGATTAGTGGGTCATCGGGTCCAGTCAGTTGAGACCACTGGCTTCAGTCCCAAGACAGAGCAGAGCAACTGAGTTAGTCCCACATCAGGCTAATAACAAAGACTGTTGGCATTTATTCTTTGTTAAAAAAAAAAAAAAAAAAGAAGAATGTAATCTCTGGACTACACTGACATGCAGCATGTGAATTCTGTGTCTCATGACTGCTGCCTTGTGCCGTGCATGTGCCATGCAGTCTGTGGTGCAATCCTGGCATTGGTGTCCATGAATAGACTGGTCAGCAGGCAACCAGCTTCTGCCCAGACTTCTTCCAAATTGGGATCTCCGCAATTTGAGGGGAAGAGAAGGAGGATAGATACCTTTCTCCAGAAGGAGAGCAAGGCAATTGAAGTATCAGGGCTCAAAAACTCAAGAGAGTTCACCAAAATAAAGAGGATAACTCAAAGGCAGAGGAATGTGAGGGTGTGCTTCAGTAGCAGGGGAGTCATAGTTGGGACCAGCAGTTGGAGAAGAAGGATGTCAATTCAAGACAGAAGAAAAAATTCTTCACATTAAGTGAAGGCCGAAGGATCCTGGGCTCCCAAAAGCCATCTGAGGCAGGGAACTACATGTGCCTGCCTTCATGGATTATACAGACCTAAAATAAACAGCAACTGATACTGGAATGTTCTGACGTGTCTGGAGTTGTGCTGTAAGGATGTGGTGTCCCTGAGCAATGTCGAGCCAGGAGGCAGGAGGAAGTGCAGCCACTGAGGGCAGCAGGGGCTGGCTTCCCTGGAGGTGCACTATTTGCAGGCAGAGTGGGCTCCTGGAAAAAGCCCTGTGGGAAGGGATAAAAAGAGATCCCGACAGGGGCCACCTGGCAGTGCTGCCATGGGGACTCCTCCTCTCTGCTGCTCAAGTGCAATGGCCCTCCTTACTCTTGGTTAATCGTGGTCTGCAAAACAGCTTGTCATGCTTCACCCACTAGGTAGGAACTAAGCACATCTTGCAAAACTGGTGAGGTGCTCAGCACTCCTGTAGGTATTTCCCTCTGCTCAGGCAGCCCCATAAAACACAATTCGTAATTGCTTGTCTCAATCCATCAGCCTTCCTCCTCTCCATATGCACAGGAGGTTTCTGCTTCTGAAGGCTTTGGTTATCCTGAAAGCACCCACATCTGTCTTGGAATAAAAGCTTCTCCTTTTTTTCCCTCCATTCCTATCATACATGCAATAGCTTGCAGTTTGTTCCCTTGCAAAGGCTGCAGAGCACTTCCAAGTTTATTTTGTGTCCTAAAAAATATCTCCTCTCTCCAGCAAGAGAAGGTCTGTGATGCATCCCAGATATTTGCATAGGGCAGCAGTCTCCAAACACAACAGATTACAGGAGAGAGATGGATGAACAACCAACAATTGCTTTTCCTCTTGCCCCTTCTCAGAGGAGAGAAGATTTGGTACTGGCTCCGTTTGCCACACTGGTATATGAAACATTTTAAACATCACTCACAGGCAACTCCATTTCTAGCTGTGATTGTCATGGGGAATGCAGAACAGTTTTAGATTATTATGTAAGATTAATTTTATATCTTCTCTTTGTTTACCTAGTGCCAGTTCCAAATTAGCCATTCCTGTCCATTCAAACAAAAGAAAAGCACTGGCTGTTCTTTGTGTGCTCAGTACAGACTTGGGCTGCATTTGTGGCTCTGTCTGGTTGCCTCCTTTCTCCCATCCTTGCAGGATTTTTGGCAAGGACTGCTTTTTGAGGCTGGGTTTGTTACTGGCCAGCTAGGGTCCTGCTCCCTGGCTGAGGCCCTGGATGCTGAGCTCGTTATAAAATCACTTACTTAGTCTTAGGATGTGTTTTTTATATGAAAGCTGCTAGGCTAAAGAGGGTTTCATGCTGCAATGACTACTTGTGCTCAGGTACAGAAGTACTGTGAATGGCTATTTCCCACAGTGAAGCTGCCTACCTGCCTTATTATTTAGCATGGTGGCTAGGATGGCACTGTTAGGGCTGTCACAACCCATGCTGGTGACAAGAAGCAGGGCTAGTAGTGCAGGGTGAACACAGAAAAAGAGCTCCTTTTACATAGAAAATTTCCTGTGCTTCATCAGCTCTATGCTGAAAATAGGGCCAACAAAAATAAGATTTTTTTCAAGAAGAAAGTGGCTTAAATACGCGGCTTCACAGAGACAGTCAAGCAGCTGAGCAACTCTTCACTAGATATCTTTTTATTTAGAGACTGAAACTGGTAAAGACCTTGTCCACTCTGCCATGTTATCAGCAGCCTCAAATGAAACGCTCAGCTTCCTGTAAGGATGCCAGAGCTTAACATTAGTGGGAACAATCCTTTTCTATGGACAAGGGGGAAAAACCCTCAAAAATGTCATCTATAACAATCTGTGCTGACAGCTTTTTCTGAGTAGTCCATATAATTCACAACAGGAAAGAGATTTGTATCAATGAATTACTTTGGAAGAACAGACTTCGACGAGGCAAATGGGACCAGTCCCCCAGTCCGCACTTTGGTAGAAGGTAATTTCTACAGAATGCATCCCAGTGACACCTCATACCCACTGGTGTGTGGAGAGAGGCAGGGCAGGAGTAAATGTGGGAGGAACAGCACCGAGAAAGTGTGATGACAATCATGGTGGCATCCTTTTCCAAATGGGATGAGGAGCTCTGGCTTGTACTGATTCATCGCTTGTTTGCATGGCATTGTTTGTAAATCTGCTCACACTTCCTAAATGGTAACCCTAATGGCAAATTACAAATCCCTCACAATTTGTCATGTATCTGAATGATTTTATATATTTTTAGGGGGGAAAATAACAATTTCCTTGACTGTTTCAGAACAGCAACCCTGGAGATGGTGGCTGTATGTGAAGTGCTGTATGTGAAATCTGCTGGATATTGCCTGTTGTATTGGAGCAGACCTGGCTCTCATCGAAACTGATTTGGGAAAATCTACCCTTGATCTCAGCTCCTTGCATTTTCCATCACACGGTACCGCAGACATTTTCGGAGGTGCTCAGGCCATCTGCTTCAGACATCCCCAAATGCAGCTGTCCCCTTGGCATCAAGGGAACCTCCTGCAGTTTGAGGGGTCCTTCAGCGAGAGCTTCATTTGGAACCTGTCTGCAGCAGGCATGGGGCAGGTCTTGAGGACAGTGGGGACACATGGCTGTGACTGCTTGGCTCATCTCACATGACAAGACACTTCACCTGCTATGGAGCAACTCTCTTCAGAGAGCAGGTCTTGTTTCAATTGCCTCAGCTCCTACACCCATTAATTCCTCCATCCTCCTCCTCTATATTAATTTCCTAAGCTGCTCTCGCTGTCTGTGCAGTGTCATCTGCACACTTACCAGCTGGTTACTCATTTTTAATTGCCCTCAGAGGACTTCTTCAAGAGCCATACCTGCTTTTGTGTGGGTCTTAATTTGTCACTGTCCAAACTAGAGCAGCAAGCATTTAAAATTCAGCCTCAATGAGTGTGTTGTATTTCTTCAAATGCATGATTAATTGCTAGGCCTTTACAGGCTGCATTCAGCTATTTCTGCATAAAACAGAGTCTGTCTTTTGCTGGAAAGCTCCCCACATCATGAATATTAAGTATCGTCTTGTCAGTGGGACTTGGGTTTCTTCATCGCATTTGTTCTTGCAGAAAGAGGTAAGAAACACAAAGAAAGCTCAGAAGTCTCTCAAGTTTATTCTGTTTAGAGGGGGGAAAATAGTTATTTTTCTTTGTCAAAACTGTTCTTGTAAGGAAATATTTGAGACTAGGGTGGGAGAGGATGTTCCAGGTCATCCCACCCAGTCCCTGCAGCAGTGTAAGCAAGCACGTTGCATAATCCAGCTCATAAACTGCTTGAACTCTACCTTAAAAAATATTAAGGGTTTGGTTTTGGGGGAGGGTTGTCCTCTTTCACAACTGCTGTGGGAAGGCTGCTTTAAAATTCTATTTTTAAGCCCAAAATTGTTTCTTTGCCCTCCATGACTGGGCGAGGGGTGCTTTCCCTCTCTCTTACAGCGTCTTTGCAGCTGAGAAATGTGTGAGGTGTGGGATGTGGCCAGTGGGGTTACGCCTTTCCCACCCCTTGCATCCTCATGGACAATTAATGAGCTGTCAGCTGAAAACCACCTTGCTGCCTGCTCTGGCAAACACAGAAACAAAATCTTGCACCCCAAAGCTTCACCAGTATGGAGGATGTGGAAAGAGTATCAAGGGAGAGTGATATTTACAGATGGATGGAAGGATGGATGGATGGATGAATGAACGGATACATAGGCAGGCAAATAAGCATTTTCAAAGAATTAATTTTGAATTTGTCAGAGCTTCCTTCTGCCTAGGTCTCATGTAGAGGGTGGGAGGTGACTCTCAGAAATCAGAAGCAGGCCCCTTCTGAGTTACTTTGTTATTGTCATGGCCTGCAGGGGTAAAACTAGCCTGAATGGGGCAGCACGTAACAGTGAATGCCAATGCAGTTGTTGTTTTAACAATGTAGGATGATCAGCATGTGAGACCAGTGAAGAAAGGCTAAAACTGCCTATTGTGGACACATGGCTCAGTTGCATACATTTACATGGCCAGGAGTCCTTGCATGGAGTGAGCCTGGTGTGAGCAGCAGGTCGGCTGGGCATTCGACAGAGATTGTGGATGATCCTCTGCAAGCCCTAGCTGTACTCCACAGCCTTTGCAATGGCTGGTGCTACCTTGGCCTCCTTTTTTCTATCTCGCAAGAAAGCAATGCCAGTGTCTCCAGTCAATTTTGAGGCTTAATTAATATTCACCCAAAAATATATCTAAGTGCTGAATAATGTTTTAGTGTATTATTAATTTCTTGAGTACGGAAAGCTGCTCAAGAGCTGTCAGTGCCCACTCCTGCAACCACAGAAAATTGGTCATGTGGGAGATGCCCACATAGTCCCAGCAGAGGATGCTGATATTTTAGGGTTGGTTGGCTGCATTCCCTTGGTGAGGGACACAGGAACATCTCCTGTGCATGCACCTGTGCCCCTTGCTCCTGAAGACTGCTACAATCCTGATATTAAAATACCTTGTTTGCTATGACCAAGGAAGGAACAAAATGAGCTCCCCAAAGCTCAGATAAGCGCTGATCTGTGCTGGTGTGGGAGGTGGGCACTGCATCTCCCCCATCTCAGCCCACTCTGTTCAGCCCTCCTCACCATTTCTTTGCTGCCTGTGACTGCTTTATTTGGAGTTCCCCTGCACCAACAAAGGCCCCAGTTGCTGGGATACCTGACCCAAGGATGCTGTGCTCAAACTTGAGCCAAACTACAAGTGAACACGAGTAATGAAACAAGAGCTGCATCACTCACCCTTGCTGCCTTCCACTCTCTGCTTTTATGTACGTGTTTTGTTCCCCACCAGCGGTATCAGGCTTTAATGACAGCATAGGCAACTCGAGATGCAGCCCAAGTCCTGAGTGTGGGGAGTACATCCAGCTAGTTCCTGTTACGGGTCATTAAGGGCCACGTACACACGTGGGTCTTGTTGAGCCCACTCATCCTCCTGTGGAAGCAGGAGTGAGCAGGTTCGCTCAGGTTGCTGCATCAGGCAGCGGGTTTGTGGTACCGCACGAGGAGAAATCTGCCATAGAGCAAAGGGTAACAGCGAAAGTTAAAGAGGACAAAGAGGAAAAGCTGCAATGAGAAACACAGAATGAAGGGAAAGTCCCGATTCTCGCTCTGCTTACTTAAAATCCTTACTAAAACCAGGTTCTCCCGAGTCCGCTGTTGCCGGTAGGCCGGCAGGGGGCGCGGCCGGGCCGGGCACGGC
>WEIV01023724.1:187667-299939 GCA_013390005.1 Calyptomena viridis
TGCGACAGCCCCGCTCGGTCCTGCCCCGGCAAAACCCGCGCCCCTTTAGGAGCCCGCACCCTCGCAGCCTCCGCCTTGCAGGCTGTCCGACCCGAAAAATGGGCAAGCGAGGCCGTAAAAGCAGCGTGTGAGCAGATCCGTGTCTAGTTCTGGGCTCCCCGGGACAAGAGAGACATGGGTCCAGTGAAGGGCAACAAGGTTGATCAAGGGACTGGAGCATCTCTCTCACGAGGAAAGGCTGAGGGAGCCGGGCTGTTCAGCCTCGAAAAGAGTTGACTCAGAGGGGATCTCACCAATGTCTACAAGCATCTGAAGGGAAGATGTCAAGAGGATGCAGCCAGGCTCTTCTTGGTGGTGCCAAGCGGTAGGACAAGAGGCAACGGGCAGTAACTCATGCACAGGAAGTTCTATCTGAATATGAGAAAGAACTTCTTTACCCTGTGGGTAACCATGCACTAGAACAGATTGCCCAGAGAGGTTGTGGAATCTCCCTCACTGGAGATATTCAAGAACTATCTGGACACAAGCTTGTGCCATGTGCTTTAGGATAACCCTGCTTGAGCAGAAAGGTTGGACCAAGTGACTCACTGTGGTCCCTTCCAACCTGACAGATTCTGTGCTTCTGTGATCTCCACTCCCAGGGCCCATAAGGCGCTTCTCCCCACCCTGCTGTTGCCTGTCCCCAGAATCATCCATAGAGCTATAAATACCTGTATAAGGCTTGAGGATTGCAGTGTCCAGTCAATGGTAATTCTGGAATGTTCTTACTTTTGGGCACTCTTCAGTAACCTTCTCTTAATTTAAATGTGTTCCAATATATTAAAAAAAATGTTTTTCCATATAGGTGAAAGTTTTCTTTCAGAAAGCTGTTAAAGATTCCTTATGTTAGAATGTTAGAATGTTTATGTTAGAATGTTAGAATGTTTAAAATTTTTCTCTTCATTAGGCCATGTTTTATTAAAAAATTCCCATTGAATTTGCTGCTGCCTGCCCTCTCTGCCACAGCCCTACAGGGACAAGGAGGCGGGGAAATGTTACATAGGGTTTTTCCAGTGCTCTTCAATTCCCAGTGCCCAGAGCTCGTTTGGTCTGTATCTTCCCCTGAGGTGTGGGGTTTAACACTTAGCTGTTAGAAGACAAGAAAGTGGACCAACACCACAAAATCTTTTCACTCGTCCTTTAGTTGTGAAGTCCCCATACTTATGGAGGGCTCAGGCCAGTGTCTGGGCTGGGGAAGTGTCTCCATGAGGCTGCAGTCTGTGCAATGTGGGCTGCATCCTGAGGGATGCCAGAGGACTCATCCCCCAGGCCTTGGCCAGCCATGCCGTCTACATGGTCCCCATGCTCATTCATAAAAAGGCACAGCTTATTTAAGTGTGAAATTGCCAGTTTTGGCACTGATACAGGGAGCTAACTGAGGCTGATTCCCATGCTGTCCTTGGTGCAGGCAGTCCCTCAGCACACTCCTGTTTGCAGGTCCCATGTTCATGGAACATGAGAGGACCATCTCCAGCGGACCTTGGCAGTGCTACTGGTTCAAAGGGAGTCCTGCTGTGAATTAAGGGACTCACTGGCATACCTGAACTGATTCTCCTCATCTACTCCCTGCCTCTGTGGTCAGTTAGCATAAGGAAAATAAGATAAATTCTACTGAGTAGATTTGGAGACTTGTTTCTATGAAATTAGTCTCTTCCAAGAACATCATTGATTTGTGAAGCTTAAAGGGGGAGTAGGGCTCCTTGTCCTTGAGGCTTGTAGTGCTTTTTTTTAAGGTCTTGTTACCATTTGCACCATTCCCCACTGGGAAGTGAGGGCTCTGGAAAGCCTGAACCAGTGACAAGTGTAACACAGTGGGCTTGGAGAAGTGGGTCTGGAAAGAGCATCCAGGGCTCACCTATCTTCTTAGAAGAGGAAAATGTTTTGTGATGTTCATTGGCTAGTGGGAATTACATGTCTCGGGATGATGTTCAAGAGGTTAAATATTGAAGTAGATTTGGAAAAATGGACTGCATATACCAGCTACAGTATCTCATGTGATGTATTTAATGTCCCTAATTTACATGCTGACAAGTTCACCATTTCTAAACAATGTTATCATTCATCTTTCTGATAATTAATCAGCACAAGCTTCAAACAATGTTTATCACACTTTGATGCAGCAGAGACAAGAAAGGAAAGGTGTTTTGGGGCAGGTTTTAGGTTGGCTTTTTTTCTTAAAAAAATCTTACAGTATTTACAAAAAGGTGCATTTTTTTCCTAACACCATTCTTAGGATTATTCACTCATTCACAATTGGTCATTGTATAAAAACATAATTCAAAAATAGGTTTTAAAATACACACACCTCCATTGCATAGTATACAGAAAAATAGGCGAGAGATAAGACACTTGATTTTTTGAATAAGAACGTGAACTGATTCAGAGGTACAACATTTCTGCAGAAGGATGACTTTTCAAAAATAATGAGCTGTAGTTCTTCTGAAGCTGATGAACTTCTTGCAGGTCTACTATCAAATTTCCTTCTTGCAGACCAAGTATCTTTTACCGTACACACAATGCTTGCACTAAGATCAAACAGATCATATTGCAATTAGAAGATTTACTCTTCAGTATCTCCATATGGACATTGACAAAAATGAGTCACACAAAGTACTCACAAGGATCACAATTGATCACAAGGATCAGTGTTGGTTTCATGTGTCATTGCCCATCTCTGGAACAACTCAATAGACCCAATTTGTTATTTCCAATTTCTGCTTGTGTAACTGAGAAGCTGAATATACCCTTATACCTTTAGAAACTTTTCTTCTGTAAGAAGACCTTGGGTTCTGTTCACTGGTAAGAATTCAAATGACAGGCTGTGGAGGGATTAGCAGGCACTGATGGTATCTATCCTGTTGACTTTCAAACAAAACTTGGTAATTTGGTTATCTTGCATGCTGATATTTTTTTTTCTTTTTGCTTTAAAAATATGCTCCAGTGATTTCATTGAACACAGTCCATTAAAGAGCAACAGGGAACTCTGAACAATAGGTGCTTGTTTTACAGCTACTGCAAATGCTTCGAAAGCACTAAATTGCTTTTTATACTCAACAGCCTAATAACAAGGACTGTTTTTTTTTTCCCCAATTGATTTGATGGTTCACTTGAGCTTTAAAAACACATTACATAAATCTTTACAGCTATTACAGAAGTCTTTTGTCAGGTTTAATCTGGTGTTTGTCTTTTTTTCCCACCATGTAATCATTCACCCTTAAATGCACTGTACCACACATACCTGGATCATGCCTGACTCTGGATTCGTACGTGTAGTTAAGTCCTAGAGGTTTGTTTCACGTGGGGAAGGACCTAAATCCTTTCGAAGGCAGTTTGTCATGAAAGCTCCTGGTCCAGAGGTATATCAGATAAAACACTGGGCACTCCCAAAGGCACCTCCAGTAACAGCTCAATTCTGTCCTGCTATTTAACTTAACTTTACTGTTACAATTTTGTTTGTGCTTGATAGCCTGTGGTGGAAATAATCTCTACTAGTAACTGAGAGGGTGGGAGATCTATCTGTGTAGACTTCCCTCCCTGCTGCAGAATGAAGAGGAATGTACTGGTCACCAGGCAGAGGTGTAAAGAGCAAGAGCTGATAGAAAAGCAGTAAGTGTTGAAAAACCTGCAGAAACGCAATTAAGTACAAATCACCAAAATCTCAGCAGATGATACTATCTTCACCAGGAAAAGCAAACAGGCTGTTAGATTCCAGGCTTCCTCATCCTGCTTTCTCCCGACCCTTGTGTGTCCAGATGCCTTTTCATTTTCCCACTGGTTTTGAAGTGGAGGATTCTGTTGCTCTCTCCTTTCTCAACCCTCCCCACTGCTGTGGTCCATGAGGAAGGCCTGGTCCTGGAAGTGTGCAGTGCCAGAACTCTCACTGGGGAGAACAAAGAAAGTCTGAGAGAAGTAGGATGCTCTCACTGTTCTCCTGCCGACCCACCTCTCTCGGCATTATGGTCACTCAGCAAAGCTCTTGGCTCTTTGAAGAACAGGTCAGTTTACACTGGGCACTGTAAGAAGGTGGGGCTTTGCTGTTAATGGAGCTAGAGATGAAGGAATGAGTTACGAAGAACCCAGTTAAATGTAGAGAGGTCTATCTCCACTCCTGAGATTCTCAGTACCTGAAACCCTCAGTGAAAAATGCTGTGTGAGATGTGTTTGATGCTCAGAGGTGCCCACGTACACTCACCAGAAAATTTTGAGGATAGCCAGCCAAGATTCTGTTCTCATTGCCAGGGCTGTAAATCTAGAGAAGCGAGACCAACTTCCCTGGCTGTGTTTGGAGCATGTTGTTGTTTGGAGCATGTTCATGTTACAACTGATGTTAACGCAGAATGGGTCAGATTCACGCCTGCTGGAGCACAATGGAGGAGTAGGGGATAGCACTCTATTAATGAAGCTATTATTCAAATGAAGAACTTTAAAAAAAACCCAAAACAAATCAGAGAAGGATGGAGTTGCTGGTGACACTGACTGACATTGTTCCAGGATCACAGTAAGGAGATCTGCTTGGTGAACAGGGAGAGCAGAGCTAGTGTCAGGATACAGCTGCTGCACGGGGGGAGCAGTGCCATGGGGGCTGTGTTCCGGAGCATGCACTCCACCCTGGACCAGGAGCCATTGTTGGGCAGTGGCTGTATTCCTGCCAGGCTGCACATGATGTTGTAAACATCCACAGATCTGATGGGAGGTGCTCGGTAGTTGGATCGGAAATCTGCAGGCAAAAGAGAGGAGTTGACATCGTACGGCTTGGGGCTCAGCACTCAAAATGTGGGGCACTGAGGGCAAGGGCTCCTCTGCTTTTCCTGGGACTTACCCAGCCGGCTGGGATGGGGCATGCTATACAATTCATAGCTATATGATAACATAGCTAAGCAAAAACATTTCAAACATTTTATTAATTATTTTTATTTCTAGTCCAATTTTATTCTAAAAACAAACAAAAAAAATCCCACATTTTTAAGTACAGGAGCTACTTTACTGAGTGTGCTTGGTAGATTTAGTAGCCTGACACAATTGTATTGCACATTTTGCTCTGCGTTTAAAGGTTCAGATGAAGTGGAAACCAGGAATTTAGCATGGGCTCATCAGAGAAGTGAATGAGGTATGGTGCAGCCTTCCCCAAAAAAGTGCTCTGCATTAATGAGTCCGAATCCACCAACAAAAGAATTCGTGTGTTCCAAATAAAAGTAAAAATTTAGGCCAAAATTTAGGAAAGTAGAGCAAAGGGATAGAGTTACTGTGCTGGAGCATCAGAGAGAGGCCAACTAAATCCCTTCACATCTCTCTGCCTTGTTTCTCCAGCTATAAAACAGATACAGAGCCAAAAATCTTCCATAGTGAGGAAATCCTGCCATCTATTTGTAATTTTTGGGTGTCACAAAGTGCCACATAAGGGTCCTGACATGCCAGGGGCTGCAGGGCTGCAGGGGCAGAGACCATGGGACTGCAGGGGGGCTGGAACACCAGGGATGGTGGCATTGTACCTGGTCCATACGCGAGGAAGAAGCCTCTCATGTCCATGAACTCATTGTCGTAACCATGCCACCCATTCTGCCAGGCCTCCTTCTTCCCTGTCCCATTTTCCCAGAAGGGCAGCTTTTCCCTGCTCTGGGTAACAACAACAGCAGAGAGTGGTTAGTGCCTGCCTGCCACACTGTGCCAGGGTGCTGCAGGGTGCTGTGTCTCCATGTGCTGTAGCACCCATCGGGTCCCCCTCTGTGCTGGTAGTTGCACAGGAGCTCGTCCCCAGGAGGAGTGACCCTCGGCTTAGCAGTAAGTAGCCATCTTTGAGCTGAGAGGGGAGGGCAACTCATCTAAAATTCTGCCATGAGCCTAAAGTGCCACAGCCATATGTGACAAATGTAAGCACAGTGCTGTCCCTCTCCTTTTGGATACAAGCAGCACTACCCTCCCACCCAGCACCGTGCAATCCTGTGGATTTGTTGGTGTGTTGTTCTGCCCCATATGTCATTGACACCTCAGAAAAAGAAGCCATTTTTGCTCCATTTGACTAGTCAGCCTAAAAAATAAACAAATATCACCGCTACTATATACTTTCTCATTATTATTTCCTCTCCCTACTTGTTTTAGTATTAAAGCAATTAAGTTTGTTTCAGGGAACACTGGCTCTGACCTAAGACAGTCCCCCTCTCCCTGGCCTAGACCACTCTTTTTTCCTTCCTTGCTCAGTGGATCTATGCTTTATTAATTTGTCATTATAAATTTTGTTCTTCCTTGCCCATATTGCACTTAAGATGTACTTTTAAATTCCTTTCTTACTTTCTCCTGCTTCATATTAACAGCTCTTACCAGACTACCTACAACAGTGCCATACCCATCAAAGCAGCAGTCCATAGGGGTTGATCAAAATGCTGGACCAATCCTGTCCATGAGTGTCACCTGTCCCCTGCTCTTTAGGGATAGCAGCAGTAGTGGCACTCCAAAAAGCCCCAAAAGTGTGGCAGGAATTTCACTTACATGTAGAACATAGCTGACAGTTCATCAGACCCTTGACATTAATTTCTCTGATGGCTACAGAGTAGGAGCTACACAGTTCTCTAAAGAGGTCAGGTCTAGACTTCCCTCTCAATCACAGGAGCACAGAAGATGCCCCAACAGAGTTTCCCCCATTCCCACCTTGGGCAAGTGGCGCTGCAATTCCTGCAGATGGTGAAGCAGATTAACCAAGGATGCTTTTCCTTTTACAAATATTTTTTATCTTCCTCCTACAGAAAGAAAATTGACTGTGCACTGAAGACAGCAGTATTTATGACTAAGAGGTGTAGGTCTTCCAGCTACTTTCCAGGGGAACTCCCAGAGTATTCCTTGTGTTTCTTCATACGCAATATTCAGCAGAGGTACCAGATAATTCCAAAATACTACAGAATGGATCAGGTTGGAAGGGACCACAGCAGGTCATCTTGTCCAACCCTCCTGCTCAAGCAGGGTTATCCTAGAGTACATTGCACAGGATTGCATCCAGACAGTTCTCAATTATCTCTAGTGAAGGAGATTCCACAACCTCTCTGGCAATCTGTTACAGATTAAATTAAACAATTTTAGCTGAAAATTTATTTTCTTGTCCCCCTCTGTTTCATCTATTTCCCTGTTAGAGCCCAGAGCAAGTCAAGAAGGAAACAACTCCTTCCCCTCTTCCTACCACAGCACCTCTTTATGCCGTGGCTCTGCTTACTGCAGTTCCTGGGGACTAACTGTGCTGCTCACCATCAGGCAATCTGTACAGCATTTTCTAGCATCAGCTTCAGATAAGTCAAGCTACATAAAATTTGCAGTGGTTCCTTAGCAGTATCATGACATTGATGATGCTACACCCCTCCACGGTACTGGACTCAGTTGCTTCTCAAGGAATGTCAAATGTATTTTTGCAAATCAAGGGCACACAGGAGGTATGTGTGCCCTTCCATTACCCTCTCAGACACCAGGAGACACCTGCTTGCAACTGTGAAGCCAAAGGCACAGTAATTTTGCTGCTAGTTTGTTCAGAAAACACACTATTTGCTTTCACAACTGCAGCTGAAGTGAGAGCTCATGAAATGGTGTGACATGAAATGACATGAAATGGTGTCACTAACAGCAGTAGGTTGACGGACAGGGCTGTGCAAGCATCCCAGTGCTGCCCAGAGCATTAGGCCTTACAGCAAACCCCATAAAATCTTGGGGCTTCTTTGGGGCCAGGGCACTGATATGCCTGCTTGACAAGTCCAAATGGGATGGAGGACTCAGCCAAGACATAATTTTTCATGCTCAGCCTAAGCCTGGGCTCAAAGACAAAACAGGCATGTCTGGGACTGCTGACAATGGACTTTTCCCTGCATGTGCATGTTTACAAAATGTACTGCAATTGCTCCCTAAATCCTGGGAAGGTGCAGTGGGATGGGTACAGAGTGAGCACGCAGGCCTGAGGGCTAACACCATAACTCCTGCACACAGGAGAGCAGCCGGGGGAAATTCTGCTCAGAGGATGGGGACCACTCATGTGGAGTGAACAAGGCTTCATTCAATACAGCCAGAGGTGCGTGAAATTCCTCCTCATCCTTCTTTAACTGAAGTGTAGATGGGCTTTAGTTTCTTGGTTTACCAACACAGAACACACAGAACCCCAGCTCCTTGCTGAGGAAAACAACTTTCCAGATACATCCCTTTTTTCTCTTTCAGAAGATGACCAAAAAAAAATCCCATTTTTCAAGCAGCTTAGAGCTATCCACTAGCCAACAGAGAGTTAAAACACCCCTTGAGCATGACAGGGAAGAGCTGAACATCCTCTCTTCAGTGGTTTGGGCAGGAAGTATAATAGAAGGCTCAATTATTGCTTTAAAACTGTGACAGGAAACTTTCATTTTCATATCCCATTCATGGATAATGAAAATGTACTGAAGAGAAGGAAAATCTGACAGTATTAATGAGAGGACATTCTTGAAAATCAGAAACAATGGGAAGGAATGGGCAGAGAGACAGAAATAATTACCACAGTGGCAGTGTTTGCTGCACTGTTATTAAGGTTTGTCAGAGCTTCAATGATTTTTGAAGCGTTTTTTTTTTATTTTCTACAGAATATGTAAAAATGTTCTGTTTTGAACTTTTGTACAAAAGATTTTAGTTGTAATTTTTTAAAATCATTTTAGCAAAAATGTTTCAGATTCCTACTTTATGTGTCTAAATCTTAACTCTTGCTTTTTATATTTTTTTTAACCAGAAATGTGGTGCTCACCCATCTGTACCCAAATGTCACCAGGTTTTTTTAGAGGTGCATTTTTATTCAGCTATTGAAGTTTTTATCCTAAATTCAGGTTGGCTAGTGAGAGGTGAGGTGGTGTGGACTATCCTGAGCAAAGCTTGGTGAGCAGTAGCTCTGAAGGTCAGGAAAGAAGATGCTCAGCTGAGTTACAATAATCTGCAAGGCAATCATGTGCAATGACTATGCTGGGATACTAAAAAAAAACCAAACAGGACTCCTTGGTTCTGATGCCAACTTCCTGAATTCATGTATGGCTTTGAGCAAATCACGTAGTTCCACTCCTCAGTTTACCTAGTTAGAAGACATATAGTCACCTCATCCTGTGAGCTGTGCTGAGCTGCAGTTAGTTATGTGATACAAGTACAAAATAACAATAACAACAATTTATAGTAAGAAAATAAATTAGTACGAAAAATCTCTTTTTGTGTGGATTCTCTGTTTAAAAAGTTCTCAGATTTTCAGGGCGTGGACAGGGCATCTGTGAGGAGTAAACCCTCCATCTGACCCTTTTGAGACTGGACGGCTTGGGAGAAATGGGGCTTTTTTAGGACAGTCAGGGGAGCGGGAATCCAGACAGATGACAAAGTTGCCACAAGGTGCTTCTGAATGGAGGGACAGTAAGGACTTGAAATGGAAACACTCGTTTTGTGTCTGAGATGAAGGTAGATAGCAGGGAGAAGAAGAGTAAAGCAACAGAACTTGAATACAAAATACAAGAACTACTCCTGCTTTATGACAACAGAGAAAAAAGAACCGCCTTGACTATTATTTTTATCTACCTTCAAGACAGCTGCAATACCTTCAAGCTCCTTTAAGCGCACAGCGATATTTAACATTCATTTTGCAGCCAGCCCATTGACTTTAACTCAATGATCAGCATAGAATGGTAAAATTTTCTAACTGTTTTCATATATTGGACCTTTTCACATTCATGTGTAAGTATTTTGCTTCTATACTTTACCTCTACTATGAACCATCCTTTCTCAGCCACCAGAGTTAGTGGAGACACAAATTTTCCTTTTTTGTAGAAAAACCTGTTTGGAATATCCTGTATGTTATAAACATCCATGTGTTCCACAGCTTTCAATTTTTGATATATCTGCAAAGAAAACAAATGTTAGGACACCATATGGCTGTAAAGATGTAACAATAGGTAAGATTGGTGCCAATAGGTACATTGAAACACCTGACTTTGCAAAATGGCTAATTCCCCTTTAATGGCTAATCATCAGCACATTCAAACTAGGACTTTGCTCGTCCAAAAATGATGGCTGGACAAAACCTGCTTATGTGGTTTAGGAGATTGTAAAAACTTGGATCATAAACATATAAGAATGCATGAATTCATGTATTATATATATTTATAATACACACACTCACAAATACATGCATGTGAGTATACCGGCCTACGGAAATAGACCAGGAAAATCCACACCTTCACAGGAGACAGTTGTGAAAGCAAAGTGGAGAAAGTTGCTCAAAGGCACCATGTAGATTGTGTATAGATGTCAAAAAAGGATATTTTCTTCAGCCTCTGCCACTTATTCTCTCTTCATGTACTTGAGTGAAGAATCAATGTCGCCTTATCTGTGTTTCTTACACTTAACCAGACAACTTCTATCAAAATCCTCAGACTCTATATTGTTCTTTTGTTCTTTTGCTTAAATATAAATAACCTTCAGGAATAAATAGCTTAATTCTGCGAAGAATGGAAGGTTCTTCACTAGCCTTTCAGCTAAGTCACCCTTGTGTGCCTATGTGTGCCAGAGCTGTGCATTGATATGCAGTGACCATAAGGATGGCACCAGGGTGTGATGGCACAATCCAGCCAGACCCTTCCACCATGACCGGGACTAGAGTGGTCCTGGTGTTTCAACAGTACTTCTTCCATATAGGATAATTCTTAAAGGTGATAATCACTGTTATGATACACTCTTAATTCTTAAACATAGCTCATTAAAGTGAATTAAGAATAGAGGAATTTAGCTATCGAGAAACTGAAAATCAACTTTCTTTCACTTAAAAAGCAGTAGTCCACTAAGAAGTCCAATAAAGAAATGAAGGAAGAAAATACAACCATAGTGCAAGGCATTGAACTTTATTCTCCTTAGGGATATTAAGCTGTTTAATAAGAGAGAAGCATGTGCATAAAGTCTTTGTCAGATGAAACCCCACATCTCTGTGAAGTCACAACTTGCCCTTGTTTGAAGGTCTGGGCTACAAAAATAGGGAGCTCTGGGTTAAGAGAATGTATATCAATGCCATGATGCCCTGTGGCTCACTTCGAGTGACTTGCTTATGTATGCCTCTAAGACAAGTTTCAGTCCTGGCACTAATCTGAAATGTTCACAGTATCACAGCTATACAGTTCCTGGAGAGCCTGTTTGGGAGCAAAAATTAGCAAATATTCTCTTTAAAAAAACTTGTGCAAGCTAAAATATGGAACAATACTGGAACTGGCTAAAATGTAATATAGAAAACACAATTATTCACCTGGAGCACAGCCTGCCCATTTTGTACATTCACACATCTATATTCTGAGATCATCTGCAATGACTTCTCATGCATTGGCTTCTGGTTAGACAATAATGTACTAGTCTGTTAGTCACAGATACTGCATTTTCATTCTTTCAAATGATTTCCATTTTTTTTCTCTATTGTTTTAATCTATCACTCAAAATCCTGCAGTTACTAGCCTTGGGCTTTTGTGATTAATTCAATCCAACATGCTTCATCAAAAATTCTTCAAAGGAAAATATGGTAAAAAAATTACTTTTTGCAGCTCTGGTCTAATAGAGTTAATTCCTCAAACTCTATAGGCATTTACCAGAGTATGAACGCCAGATCATTTGAAAAATCTCAGCCACAGTGTCAATAAATTGACTAATATATATAAAATCCTAAAAATTGATTTTCAGCTAAAATCTTTTAGCTATTTATCACAAGTACATAGTAATGGGGTTTGAAAGCACGTGTCCTTGCCATATAATGTTGAAAGTTCATGATTTCTGACTAGTGTGACTTTCTTTCAGAAATCAGTGTCACAGGATCCAAGTTTAAGTCTTAATAAGAGCCTCAGGCTGACTTTTATACACATCTCTGAGAGCAAGATTTGGATGTTATTAGAAGACAGAAGACACAATTGGCATAAAAACTGAGGAAACACAAAGCTAAGTACAACTAAGCTGTACTTACCTCTGCGTGCTTCTCTGGAGCTGGCCAGAGGCTCACAACAGGACCTCGGTCCTTCATTTGTATGGTATCGCTCATATTGATATATTTTTTCAGCTCAATCACTTTGTCTGCCCAGGAGATGTCTGTCATTCCATGGTCGGAGAAGAGGAGGACGTTGACATCATTCTGAAGGCCTTTGCTCTGTGAAGCAAGTTCATGACAGCAGTTATGGATGGTAAGAGCTTTGCGGTGTCTGTGTGCACTGAAAATTTAAATCCCCATTGGGCCTCCGCCAGTTTAGCAGAAGTTGGCCAGAAGGAGAACATCTGCAAACGCCCTGAAATGTGCTTTGCCACCTCCTGCAGAGGTGGATACCCACTCTGATTGCACTGGAAGAGTCTGAGAGACTAGCACCAAAGAGAGTTTTTCCAAAATAAATCCACTCCCCAGCTTAATAACCAGATGCTACATCCCAGACCCACAAACCAGTTTTCCCAGTTGGTCTTAAACATGATTTTACTCAACTGTTCTTAATCTACAGGCCAAAACAGATGGGGAAGATTAACTTTGACGTGATACCCTGTGGCAGGGGTGTTTCTTTCCTCCCCTCCCAAACACAAGCACTTAGCATTAGAACTGTTACCATTTAGTGAAATTAGAGGTCCGTATTCCTCTCCTCACTGAAACACGTAAGAAACCCCAACATGCATTTATCATTGACAAGAATATTCATAGAATTGCCATTTACCCCAAAGCTCGGCACTTTCCTTTTCTCACTGCAAAATCATTTGGATAATGTTTTTTTAAAACTGAGTTTAAAGTAGAGAGTTCTAAATAGTGCCATAAAAACCACCATAAAGGTTAATTGTCTGATTCCACAAACCTTAGGAAGCACATAGTTTTGATTCATTCACTTACAATAAAGTTCAGATGGCAACACCAGTCATAAACAGAGCAACACATATATTGGTTTGTGTGGCTTCCTGAGGCTATTGGTATAAATCCACTACAAGGGTTATAGTGCCATCAATGAAAATAATAACCAGGGGAATGGTGCCTTGACTTTCACATGTTATCAATAGCCTGTTTCTCAGGAAATGAAAGTTTAAAGCCAATGCATTCAGTTACAGGTGTTAAATAGGCTCTTGGCAATGACACGAAGAGCAGTTTTAAAAGTCTTTCCAAAGGCACTCAGGAGCTGGGTTTTGAATGCCACTCACCTTGATGAGTGAGATCATGTTGCTCAAGGCTTTGTCCACCTCCTTCAAAGCATTCTTCCGCTGCTGGGACAAAGGGCCATAGTGGTGGCCTTCCACATCAATGCGCTCGTAGTACACCGCGGCCATCTCGGCACTGCCGTTGCTGGAGGTGGGAGGGAGGGGAAGGAGTGAGAGGCTGGCACACATGGAGACATCCTGGCTGCTGGCATTATTGTCTTCACCAGCATGAGGACCCACAAAACCCCATTTCCTGTTTCCAGCCTGTGCTGGCCTATCCACTGTTGCACAGCTGGGCTCATTATTCACACCCAGAGTCTCCTGAGTTCACCTAAGACTCCCATCAGAGGTGGAAGCACAGGCTGGTGTGGCAGCCCTCTACTAACCTCATTGAATCAAGAAGGCATCTTTCCCTTTAATGACCAAGAAATACTGATTTCAGTGCTGAATGCCCTTATTAAAAAGATTGTGGGAATTACCAGACAAACATATTTTAATTAAAGTTTGGCACTTCTAGCTTTCTCCTGTGTGAGGTCTTCCAAACCACCAAGGTCAACTCAGGATGTGCTCTTCCTTGCAAAACACTGAGCAGTATGAATTGGGACTAGATTTTAGATGGGGGTTTTATTCAGGAATATGACCAAAGGGAAACTAAGGTAATCTCAGAGTTGCACAAGTTTAGCTAATCACACATCCTAGCACTGAGCCTAATTAGTTGGCATGACACATACATCAGTGCTTAATTACATTTTCATGACCACTTTACAGTTCACTGTAAATCTCTCTAAGAGCAGTTGTGTGGATAAAATCACAAACCTATGCTCATGAAGTTCAAACCCAGACTTTTTCTGCTGTACTTAGCATATGACAGAATGTGCCATCTATAATACATGCTCTCATCCACACCAAGATCCCTACAAAAAGAATTTGTGTGATGTCCTGACAGGTCCAGCTTCTCTGATTAAAAAAACCCAGGTAGTCTGGTGTAATGAGTGAGAGACGAGAAGAAAAATCAGGGGTGAGGGACTGAATGAATTAATTGCATTTTTCCATTTGCAAAAGGCCTCAGAAGCAAGAAGCTGAAGGTCTCTGCTGTGCACTTCTGGTCCTGCAGAGCAGTGTTGTTTCTCACAAGATTTTAAAATAATTCAAATGAAGCAGCCCTTCTCTCTCCCCCATTTCATTTTAAGGATTAGTTTCCATCTGTATTAGGTGTAAAATATTTCTAAAATTTAACCCTGTAATTTCTCTATTGCATATACACTCACTGAACCTACTGAAATAGTTTTCTTCTGCTGCAGTGCCTATATTAATGAGCTACTTAGACTACTTTATATCTTCTCACCTGTAAGTAAATGATCATTTTGATCAAGATAGAAGCCAAGAAAGAGATTTATTGCATAAAACAAATGATCTCATTTAGGCTACAGTGAGATTTCTCAGTGAGGGCTCAGTGCTGTAAAGAAGAGTATTCAATTACTTCAGTGGCACAAGCTCCAGTTATGCAGATGCTTAGGAGTTTGCAGGACTTGGTACAGTACATCCAGAGTTTCTAAGATTGAGTTTGACTTTGTTTCCATTTTTGCCTGTTTTTCTAAGAAAACTATGCATCTCTGACCACGGCTTGCATTGGAGAAGTAATCTGTCTTTGTAACTGTGTGCGCCTCCTATCTTATTCCATCACCAGTAACTTTCCAAATAAACGACTAAGGAAAGCTTGATGAAGAAAGTCGAATGGTATTGATTCCAGTACCAAAGATTGGTTTATATTTTACTAGCACACTTTGCAATTACCATGCAAACTTCATGGCATCTGACCAGGAAGGTAGGTAGATTACAACAGCCCTTAAGTCACAGTTGTGGAAAAGACACAAGGAAGGTTTTAGTTTCGCTTGCCAAAAACAAATGCTTGACTTAGTTTTGAAAATTTTTGGTTTAAACAGTGGTCTTGAAGCACCTGTTTGAACAGACTGGAGAATACTTCTGAAGGACAGTTTCCTTTGGTTTCAAGAGGAGCTCAGTGGCTCCCCAATAAGCTAGGTATTTCTGTCTCTGCAGAAGACATTGATAAAACTTTCAACTTCAGTGGAGTTAAGATGGGTCAGGACTCCTGTGCTCAAACCCAAGTTAGCCCCTAAGCCACTAAGCCACAATAAAGGGCTTATTCTCTCTACCCTGGAGCTCCTGTAAGGTCTGCTAATGGTGGGAGCCTAAGAAAGTTCATTAACTACTAATACCTGCCATTAGGGCAACTAAGCAAGGCATCACTCCAGACAACAGACTGCCCTTGCCACAGGCTGTTTTCCCACATATAGCTAATGCCAGTCTCAGCCTAATGGGTTTTTTCAATTAGTTGGTGTGTGGAAAGGAAACACACTGGATTTGCCAGCCTTTGAACAGTTTCAAGAGTCAAAAGCACTTGCAAAAGATGTAAATGACAAACTCAAGACTATACTATTAGAGATTCTAATTCCTGCTAAATGAATATGCCTACAGTAAAGGCATTTCAGAGGCTTTACTTCTTATGGGCTGGTCAGAACTTTTTTTTCTAAATCTTAAAAGAATAAACAAAGAAGCCGAACGACAGAAAGAATAAGGAAAACCTACCTGATTTTTAATCTGTTAATTCTCTACTCTTCTTCCTTATTTTAAGTCCCTGCAGTACTTACATCCACAGCTGCTTATCAGTTTTGTCTGTGATCATTCCTATTTCCTCTTTCCTGCCTTGCTGGAAACAGGGCACATAGTTTAAAGAAAAGGAACTCAGGCAGAAATTCAACAGGGGTAGTGTGTAAATGGACACCAGAGACAGGACCTCCTGCAGCTCCGGGATGATCTGTGGGCACTTCAGCAGGCTTTAACTGATATTTCTGGTAGACATCATGGCAGGGATTTGCTCTGTTCTTGAAATCATCAGCTTTCACCTCTTGTGAGTTGTCTCGCTGACACTGCTCTGTCCTTGCCCTTTTCTTCTTTTCCACCAAAGACAGCAGCAGGTAGCCTTGTGGGGTGAATTAGCTATTGAAACATTTTCGATGGGATCCAGCTACCCCACAGAACAGCTTGAAGGGCTGGATCTTTTAACAATTTATGCCTTGCTTTTAACCATGTTCACAATTACAAGGCTGCAAATCACTCTGAGCAGCCTTATGCACTGTGCTTCAGAGAAACCAGGCAAGGAGCTTCAAGTGCATCTTGACTCATCCCCAAATGATACCAGACCAAAAAGCTTTCTGTGGTAATTCTGGATTTCCACCAGAAGTCAGAGCTGATATCTGTATTCAGTTTTCCACTCCCTTTTTTGATCACTGAATTAAAAGCATTGCAGAAGCTCCAGAAAGCCTCCTATGTCACATATGACCTCCTCATATCCCATGCATATAACTTTTGGTAAATCTAAGCTAAATAATTTCAGGATAAAACATCTCATATGGTCTCAGACAGTTTCTGTGTAAGCCACATGATGCAAACAACACCATGAATTGTGAGCATTTGTGCAGCAGGACTCAGTGTGCAACTGAGAGCAACATCTCCAGCAGCATTCTCATAATTTTAGAGACCTTATTTCAAAAACAACCAACACTCAGCATCTGAACACAAAACTTTTCAGATTCAAATCACTAAAGCAGTTCACAACTAGTAAAATAGAATTATTTCCTAAGATTCAAATAAATTATGGAACCAACAAGGTTTTAAAAGAGGAAGTCTAGTTATAGCTAAGGTAAGGCAGTGGCTCTGCATGTAGTGATGCAATCTTCCCTGATCTTACAGTCTACATGGAATTGTCCCTTGTCAATGTCTGGATGATAGATGAGGGAACTTGAAAGCTAGGTGTGAAGCATACATTTTTCCCAGGAGTTGTCTGGGAGATATATGCCCATCAGCTGGACTAGGTTGTTGTTGTAGGTCCCTTCCAACTGAACTATTCTATTCTACTCTATTCTACAGTATACTCATATTTGCATAAAATGAATGCCCACTTCAAAAATATTGTGCTTGAGATGTTCTAAAAGGCAGAAGAAACCAAAGCATCAGTCTCGTAAACAAATGACTGAAGCTGAATTTCAGAATTTCCAAGTTGCCTCTCTAAATCCAAGCATTTCAAAGTCTGCTCTTGCAGATCAGTGAATAGATTCATCCTGAACTTGTCTGAAACAACAAATTAAAAGTAAGTCAGGATGTCTCCTCCTCGTTGTAACCTACACGGGATAAGAGGAGCACATTTTTCTCTCCAATCTTAATGTAAGGGCCTATTTCTGTGGTGGTGGTGACAGCACTGTAAAGCAATCTCAGCATCCATCTTCCTACGTGGGAACCAATCCTGAAAATCTCCCTAATAGTAAATCCAAATATTGCTCCTTGAGAGAGGAAACACCACACTGCAAAAATCTAGTGACGTACCACAAAGACTCAAGGGCATCGCTGATGGCATCTGCAAAGTTTTTGTCTGTTGGGACGCTGAAGTATTCCCGGCAGTAACTTGGTCTGACTCCGAGGATTTCGACCTCGCAACCTACAAGCAAAAAATGTGGTAAGCTCTGCTGTTTCACCTTGATGACCACACCATGGGGTCCAAGTTCAAGTTTATAAATTCCTTGTGACATTACTTACCTTACACCTTCCCTGAAGGAAACTGGTTGGGAAGGGAAAAGGGGAGAGAGATCGGTTTGATGAGTGCTTGTAGCAAACTGTACATTGGATCCTTTTATTTCCCTCTGTAAAAGGAAGGTCTCTGTGTGACCTTCCCACAATAAAACTCTTGATTCCCTCGTGGCAGACTGTTTCCATCTAAATCACTAGCTTGTTTTCATTTTAAATACTGTGGCCTCATAGCCTCATTTCCAGGCTTCTGACATAATAGATTTAGATATTGTTCCCTGAAAATTCAGCAAATACTTTTCAGTTAGACACACTGTATCTTACGTTGTAATATCCTCTATAAACCGTATTTTATTATGTGATACTGGCACTCCACTATTAAATCTCTTTCCCAGGTGGTCTTATTAAAACAGTATAAGCCAATTAACTCTCATGGTAACTTGTAGCCTTCCTTGCAAAGTGAGTCTGTTTTGTGGCCTAAAAATTTATGACAACAAATCCTACAGGAGAACATGGCCCTGAACATAGAAAAACATGATTTTGTGAGGTTTCTTTGCCCTTTTGCTCTCCAGTTACTATGCTGCTGAATAACATTAATATTTAAAAGAAGTGTGCTTTCAGAAACACTAGATTCATGCAAAGTATTATTCCAGAGCCCTAGAGTCCTCCCATCACTGTTAGGCATTTTCTGGTGTGTTCCTTGGGTATAAGGAAGAAAATAAAAAAAAGAGATCTTTTGCAATATGGCCTCTGTATACAGAAACACAGTCAGGTCAAAAAGGCAACTCTAAACCAAAGCTTGAATCTGTCTGCATCTGGGTCCCTCTGCTTCTCCTTTGGGATGAAGGGAACAGGCATTAGAGACTGTCATAAATTGACTGGTTACTTGGGGTGGGAGAAGATTGCACAGGAGGTTTAAGCACAGAGAGGCCACTAGAGCAAGCAGAGCTACCATGAGAGGTGATTTACAGTGATTTGCTCACTGGGACACTCTTTTAAGTTAAAAGAGTTTGTCAGTGTCTTGCATCTTAGCCCTCACAAGCTCACATTGCCAAGGTCCTGTGCTGTGATACAGGGAAAAGCACACCACTTGCAGGCTAAGCTGGCTAAGAGACTTCTGATTCTGACTGTTGAGGAGTACCATGAAAGATCAGAAAACCTTAAGTGTTTAAGTTTAGGAATTTTTTTTAAATCTTCACTGATTTGCAGAAAGCCAGATAAGTAAAAAATTTCCAAAAATTAGAGCCCTAGCCCACATGACAGATTCAGTCTCTCCACCTGTGGCAGCAGCTCCCATACCTCCACATACTTTGTGTGTTTTAAAGGACTCTATCTATTATTATTAATTAATTATTTTCAATAATAAACGTAAAATGTAGTCAACTAATTTACTTTCCTGTAAGAACACATTTCCGTAATCTTGAACCTTTATTTCTATTAGAATTGTGGGACTGCATGATGGTGCTTATTGTTCATTCTTCCCCTGTTGCTCCAAAAATACATGATTTAATCCTCCCCTTTCTTCACAAAGATACTTTGCTGTTTATCCAACAAATAACCACAATCCACCATGAAAGTAATCTACAATCTGGATGAACAGCCTGCAGATTCCTTGAACTGACTCTCTAGACCATTCCACAGTAAAGCTTCTATACATCTGCACACAACACTCTCAAGCAATTATGTTGTGCAACAGAGACAGGTCCCAGCTGCTACTTAACCAAATAATCAAAAAAACGTATTCCAGGAAAGGCTGGAAGTCATATCCAGGAAGCCCCCTGCCCTGAGCTTTGGTCTTTTGCAGGATGTCCTACCAGGTGCTACCAGCAGCAAAACCTGGGCTTACAGCTACCTCAGATGCTAAACGTGATGCAATAGTCCTCCGTGGGTTTTTCAGGACTGAACTGTAACTTTGGAGCCAATTTCTTGTCTGATACTTGAGTCTGGGAAAAGATTGGCTCCCAAACCAGGCAAGAACTTAAGGATGCATTTGGAAAGACATTGGGTATTTTAGTTCAGGTGTATGACTACTCATTGCCAGTGACCAATACTATTACTTTGCCTCTTTTTTCTTCTTCAGACACTGACATCAGATTGCAATTTTCTCACATAACATTCTTTAGAATTACTTACAAGATTATTTTAACTAGAAGCACTAACCTCTTAGGGATATGGGATATTTTAGTTGTTGAGATATCTTTGCTATTTCTAGATTGTCGAATGATAAGCACTGCATAAAAGACTACAGAGATAGCAACAATTAGGAATAATTCTGGCCACTAAATATTGGTCTTGAAGTGTGCAGTTCATTGGCAGTACCGTTGGAAATTCAGGCTGCTTAGATACCAAGATCTTCCTTTTACTTGTTTTTCCTTTTAACCTCTATCATGAACAGAACTTAAATTTGGATTGTTTATGTTAAGGTTTGTTACAATTCCAAAGTATTGGCCATGAAGACTCTTTAATATTTAAATTTCTTTTTGGAAGAGGCCAGGACAGATGGTAAATTTTCTCATTTAAATATTATGAGAAAGGAAATTTAAACAGATTTGGAGCCAGACAAAGGGAATGTTAAGTTTTTCTTGGTTAAACTACAAATAGTTCAGCTGTATTTACTAAGATGTAATGTTAGATACTTTTCTGTATAGTTTTGTATGATGCTAAACCTTTATTTAAAAACCTGAACTACTGGAGCAGGAACAATAACTTCTTTCAGAGTGATATATAGGCTCCTCTTTATCTAGGTGACATGGAGACCTGAACCTCTGCCAGCTTTAAATTGCATTTCTAAACATTTAGTTAAGATTTGGACACTTCATGTCATAACAGAAGGTTTTGAAAACTGTCCAGACTAGCTGTATGGTCTGGTAAATGTTGTGTTTAAATGGAAAAGATGAGTTTAGAGCCTTTTTTTCCCCCTTTCTATCATTTCAGTGTTTAGAGAAGATGTCATTGCACTTCAGCTGAAGCAATTGCATAGGCAGTTAGCATAGGCTGCTGGAAAATGAAGGAGTTTGAGCATCTTTGGCAATGCCATCCACGGGGCTGAGGACCACTCCAAAGCTTTGACTTCATTGGTACTACAGGGATGCTCTGGGCATTCTCCATCCTCTGGAGCAGCAGTGCTTCAGACAGGCAACATGGGTATGAGGCTGAGAATTTCACCCCATGTACAGTGTGAAGAAAGGAGAAAAATGTCCCTACAAGCCAAGGTCTTATATTTTGACAGAAATGGTGGTTGTGACCCTCAGCATGGTGGTATTTTGGCTTCCGTGCTTCTAGAGTCAGGAGATCCCAGATGAATTCTGCCCATGAGTTGTCTTTGCTGGGTTTATGTTAAGCTCACAGATAAAGCTGTGATGGATGGTCATTTGCATCTGATGGCCCTCCTGCCCTGTGTTCCTGTTGCTTGGGTCTGGATTTACTTCTTTAAGCACTGACTACACATGAGGGAGGGACGTAGGGAAAAATATGAAGCACCATATTTGGGGTTCAGACTTTGGCAAACTTGGAACCGGCTTTGAGAAGGAAATGGTAGTGGTGTAAGTTAATCCTGGGAATCAGCTCTCTGGCATTTCCAATGCATTTCTGCTACAGTTGATTGATCTCATTTGTCTTCAATGCTGGCTAAAGAGAAAATAGCATCTCCAGAACAAAGTGGGATGAATTTGAGTGTATATTGCTGTTCTTATGAAGAGTTTCCCAAACTTTTCCTGTTTGGGTCTTCATCATATTTGCAAGATTCATTACTAAGCAGCAGTATGTCCTCAGGCTGGAAAGCTAATCACTAATAGCAGATGATAGGCCATGAAAATGCCTGTGGGACCTCTACTCACCTTGGTTTTTAAAACTTTTTCTTTTTTAATTTGCATTTTGTTTGGTATCACTTCCCCGTCTAATGCCTTGTTAAGAATTAAAGCTTTAAAATGATAGATCTAGAAATCTTATAAAGGATTTTGTCCTTACTATGGAACTAGAAAATAGTTTTAAAAAATCAGATAGGGAAAATATAATAAATACTACTGCATTTGGATTGACTTCTGTTTGTCCCAGTTACACCTGGAGTGCTATTGCAGCCCAGCAGTCCTGTGTTTTAGTTCAGTAATTCTACATTTCACCCTGCTTCCTGCCCTGTGCCTGACCCTGTATGGCCAATTTGTTCTTTGAGACCATGAATACCCTTAAAGTAAGCATGTGCTTAAGCGTTTGCTGAACTGAGGCACTCATGGCTTTGCCAAAGGTCACCCATCACAGATAAATAATTAAGGACAACAGATGTACATGTCACAGTCCAGCGCTAAAATACCAGATCCACATAAAAAACTCCCCATCTGTGTCATAAGAGCCAGTGAATACACTTGGCAGCATAAGCACTGGGAAAAGGGAGGCTCTATTGTTCCTTGCAGTTTTTGACTGGAAATAGCAAGCAGGAAAGAGTGAAGGATATACTCATATATACAGGGATACACACATATATGCTTCATATGTCTTCTCCCTGGGAAACACTGCTCAAACATGAAGGAGCTAGGTAAAGTCCAAAGGTATTTAATGGAAAGTGATACTGGGGGCTTTTTTTATTATTTCAGCAGCTTTCTGTAGGCTGTTACATCTATTCAGTTCATAATTATACCTATTGAGAGCAATTACATTAGTAGTCAAAAATGAGTAGTCTATAGAAAGAGGTCTTTTGTAAACTTTTAGAAGAATTCCTACATTCTTGTATAACTACTATTTGCATTGCTGTTAGGTCACTTGGCTGATCTTCAATAAGAAGCAGCATTTTTTTCAGGGCTGATCCAAACCATTATATGTTAGTCTCTTTGACTGCCTCTGAGTCCATAGAGCAACATTGTCACCCTCAGATCTCTTTGCTCTTCAGTACTGTAGAAACACTTTGGATGGCTCTTCAATGTTTTTCATCTTGGTTTGTTCTTTCTTCTAATTTCTTACAGTTGTGGGGTTTTTTTCCGGGACACCTTAGCCATGGAAAGACCATAGCCAGGTACATGTGCACTGGAATGCAGAGACAAGCTGTCTGGGAGTCCACGGCATGAGTCAACTGCTGCTGCCCTACTGGCACTGGCTGTATTCAGTACAGGTCTTCTAACAGCTCTGTGGTCCTCTAGCTTCCACTTACACATTTGAGGATATCTGCATACTGCTTTGTACAGTAGCAGAGTTAAAAGGCAAAAAAGTTGAGAATCTGGGTACTATGCAAGGGGTTTGGTCTGGTTGCACAGCTGAAATATTTATTTCCATGTGAGTATCTAAATGGATAGCCTAAGGGGATATTTCTGTTTGTTCAAAAGGATTCACTATTATACATCCCTAGTGACTTCAGTGGTCCAAAATATAACAAGTGAGGAACAGAAAGGCCAAGTCCCTCCAAGTGAATGGCTCAGACTCAGAGCAATTGGGACTTCAGCTGAATCAACAGTGAAGGAGGACAAAAGGACAAGGATACTTTGCTTTCAGCTGGATTTTGTCATCCCCAGAGGACAGACCATCTTCTTAGCTACTTATTTCCAGATTAAAATCAAACAAGCATTGAGGGAGGGTGGTTACTGTTTAACTTTGATTGGACCATGAACCATTCATGAAGCAACCATTTAGCACAGCAGAAGATACAGGCAGGCAAGAGGAACAAGCCACTGGTGGAGGGAATGCTCTGCAGTTGGTGGAGGAGGGGATGCTCTGCAAGCCAGTGCCCTCCTGAAAGTGACATTTGCTGGAAAGCTGTCTCCAGTGACACATCAGTCTTTTCCTTTGTAACTATATGCAAATTATTGTGACCTAAGAAAAGATAATTCAGTTCTATGAGTGGTTAGTAAAGCATTCAAAATTCTTGTCTGTATTTCAGGATGGTATTAGAGAGGTATTTCTACAGCATATAGAGTGCTCAGACGTAAAGATGCACTGTCAAGATGGTAGGAATTTTTCACATACTAACCTGGCCAGTAGTACATGAAAACATTCTTTTTAGCTTTCATCATTGTGACCCACAAAGGCTCCGATCCATTCCACCAGAGAGGCAGCAGGCTTTCTTTATTCACACCAATATCAAATGATACATTTGCCTTCTGGTCCCACATGTAGTTTCCAGTCATCTGATGGATCTCGCAGTGGCGACCTTGGGGGTTAGAGAAAAAAACAGCACAATCAGATTGGTGGTCTCCAGAAGACGTATGTCACCAGAACCACCACTAGTATTACTGGATCATCCAGCAAATCAGCTGAAAAGCCCTGACTTGAACTCAGGGATGTGTTACCTTGCAACCACTTAGACAATTTCCTTGACTGTTACCTTTTGTTGAGGTGCTCCTGTTAGCTCACTATATCCCCCAGTTCAGCCACCTAAAAGTTGCTGAAGCTTGTCAGCCCCTTGTGTTCCCTTCACAGTCAATGGATAAGAAGCGGCATGTCTAGAAAGCAATTCATGCCAGCCTAAGACAGGCATCTCAGATATCTGGAGGTGCATATTACTCTCTATTAATGGTGGAGAAAGATCACGGTATTTTCTCAGTTTCAGGCAGCCAAATTTTAGACAGCTGAGGCCAAAAGAAACAAGCCCCACACTCTGTGGCCTGCTCATATCCTGCACCCACTTCACACACACAAACCCCAGAACAGCAGCAGCAACTACGCAGGTGCCACCTGGTTCCTTCTACACACACAGCACCTGCCAAGCCTGAGGCCATTTTAAGGTACCCACCAGCACTTGGAACCAGAGGGCTGTGAGATCCAGGCTATGAGCAGGAGAGGGTAAGAACACAATCTGAAAACACAGAAAAAAATTGAGAAACTCACCTTTCTCCTTCCTTTATCCATAGCACGCATTGGTTTTTTTTGCAAACAAGTGAAAACTAGACAAAAACTTTTATATGTTACTTTTATTTTCCATTATTGTTAGGGTTTTTGGGGGTTTGTTTTTAATGATCGTGCTTTGTTCTTGGTTGTTGGCACAGCACTCATTTAATCAGACATGTTCAGCCCTCTTATTGTATCTTAGGGGCCCTTGGGCAACTTTGTATTACAAGAAACTAGTATATAATGAGACATATCTTCTACTGCTTGTCATTGCCAGAAGAGAATAAACCATATTTTAAGAATTATTCTGCAGATGAATTAACAGAAATGGGAAAAGAAATTGTCAGGAAAAGGGAAGGTTTTTGAACTAAACCCTGAAAAGGGGAGATTTTCTCACTCTACCCTTAAAAAAAAATTATTTTGACTGCCAGAGCTTCAGGAATCAGAAACTCTTTAATGATCTGAACAGTATGATAGTGTTTCTTATGTGAGAAACCTTCGCTTTACCAGATTCACCACTCAGAGGGTATATCCAATATTTCCTTTTTAATGTGAGCTTTCACTAGCACATAGAGGGACCCTCAGCAGGTCTTTCCAAAGTATTATTTTGTCATCGACGAAACTTTCTATAACTTTCTATAAGAATTTATCCTAAACAATTTACAAAATAACACCTTTTATTGAAACAAATCCATGACAAAGAGGGGGTTCAAAGGCAAGGATAACTTCTGTCTACAATAACGCTCTTAAACTAAGCAGTAACAATGTAAGACAAAGCATAAGCACAAACTATAAAACAGACAATCTATTACAAATAAAGCAAAGCAGACTTTAACTTCTTAAAGCAAACGATTAGCACATGCACAGGTTAAAGCCTCCTCACCTGGCATCCCGGTAATGAGGGGGAGAAGAGGAACAACTGGTCCACTAATGCTGGCTACAAGATGGAAATAAAGCTTCTCCCAAATTCTAGCAATTTGTAACAGCTTTTATATACTTTCTTTCCTCCAGAAGGAGGTATGGAGTTTTTTTGTAAGTGCTAATAGTCAGCATTTCTAAATTTTGTGGGTAGTAAGATTAGGGTTTCACTGTTCGTTGCCAGATACTGACTCTGGTCAACAGTCCCATACGACTTCTGCATAGAAGACTGTTCAGTGATATCTCCATATCACTGCGTTCTTCCAGTTGCAGGTGTTTATCTGTGTTTAAGGGACCTCGTGACCTTATGCTATCCAGGAAACAGCAGTTGTGATCTCCATTCTTTCCCACTCTGAAAAAAAGGCAGCAGACCTCTTCTCAGCCATTCTTAACTTCTTGTCGTTTATCTACTAACCCCCCTACATAAATGTTGAAGATTAAGTTGTACTGGAAGTTCCTGACTTCCATATCTTAAAAAGCAACGTGTTAGACAGTGTCATCATTAGCTGGTGAGTCATGTTATTGCAGTGATCCAGATAACAAGCTTTGATTACCGTAAGCCTGAGCATGGTGATCAGAACTGAAATAACCTTAGTATGCTTGTTTTGAAAAGGCTTCATTTCAAGCAGAGGACCCTGTATACTTTGGGTGCATGTGACCTTGAAATGGATTTTGAAGTCTTCTTCCCTACTACAAAGTATTTCAATTATGCAAAATATTTCCTCCTTCCCAGAGGAGAAAAGCAGTCCCAATTCGTGGCAGTCACTATTTACCATGTTAAATCAAACAGGTTTAATATAGAACTGGTGGATTGCACGGCAGTCATCTGTCCTCTTCAGGCTGCCAAGTGCTCTCTTTGCTATAAGTCTCAAAAAGATAGAAGGAAGTCTTGAAAGTGCATCAAAAATGCAGCTTTAAACTTAGAGGACAACCTTAGTCCATGTATTTCTAAGCATCTATCAACCTGAAAAGTTGCAGGCAGCTAACTTGTGGCAGCCTGGGAAAGCTGAAGCTGTATCTGTATGATACCTACAGATCAGGTATCTGTATAATGTGTAGTCTAGTCTTCATATAGAATGAATAAGCTCTAGCTGCTACTGATCCTATAGGACTTAAGGTGTGCTGCCTGTTTGCCCACCATTTTAAGGAAGAAATTGGAGATTGTTCTTTGTAGTATTCTTGGGAAGTTTAATTAACTGTGTGCACCAATACAGAGGACAGTTCTGATTACCACATTAGATGAGTTCAATTTTCTATGGACTTCAACTCCTTTTGTTTAATATTGAGAAGGAAACATAGAAGACTATAAGGCATCAATTTTCATTGCAGAAATCACTGGTTCACAGGGCCAGAAAAGATGGGCAGACAGATCAAAAGAGGTGACCATTTAATGCCATTCATGTCTGCTTAGTGTCCCAGAAAGACTCCAGACCTCCTTGGAAGACATCAATAATCAACTAATCAATCACTTGCTTGAGTTGGATGCCGCAATATTTATCATCAGTAAACAATGTTCAAAAAGAATGACCTTTAATTTTTTTTTTTACCTTTGTTAATCTTCAACCATTGTTATTCTGAGCCTTGCTCACTAGATGAAAGAGTCCTGGTATTTCTGCCCCACTCCAAAGACTCTTGCACACGGAATTAAGATAATTTCTCAAGTTTCTTTTGGGTTACCTGTAGAATCCCAGTTCTTTATATACCCTGTTTTAACTTGTTTTCTCCAGCCTTAGAAAATTACCTTTGGTCAGCTTCTTTTGGAATATTATCAAAATAGCAACATAGTGTTAGAGAGTCACCATAAAATGCTGAATTTTTTGTTTCTTCCATTACTGCAGATTTCCTCTGTAATCGAACGTTACCTTAGGAGTTTCAAATAGAAACAGGGCAAAAAGCAATTTCAGCATACAGATGTCATTATTTAAACACACTGCAATTGTAGTAAAAATTACTTGTTCCTCAAGCAACATAGGAAAACAAAGAGGGTACAGTTCCCAGGAATATGATAACTGCTGTAATTCTTCTGGAAGAGAGCCAGGAAAAGCATTTGCAAGTCTGTGTGCTACAGCTTACTTGGACACTACACTTCTTACAGCATTTGTCTAAAGCACATTCTCATGTCTCCAGGCACTTTTGTCAGCATTCAAATGAATTTCTGCAAAACAAAACACACAGCCACTTGGCCACTCAAAACAGCAGCACAGTATTCTGAGTGCAGTGCACCCTAAACTGGCTGTAAGATCTGGAAACCAGAGTGTGTGCTCCTGTAGCATTTGCTACAGGAATGACCTCTTCTTTCTTTGGTGATCTTTCACTGACTGCAGGGACAGCATGTCAGGATTATAGGTAGGCACAATACATCATAAAGGGACCACCTGTGTGTAAATCTGCAGGGGAAAACGCACTTCTGAGACACTCAATCTTTTCTTTAAAAGAGATGCACTGTGTGACAGATGTGCAATGCTATACCTGGGTGTGTTGGGCAAGAAAACAGAGGTAAATTATCTCTCCACTGAGCAAATCAGATTTATCAGAGAACTCACAGTGTGGGTGCAAAGGTACTGTAATCTGATGATAAGCATCAGTACATGCATTTAGCTAAATGTATTCTATAATATTATTGCCACTATGATGAGACCTTTCCTCTCATGTCCCATCATGATGTCCTCACTCTCCAGGAAGCAACAAGAACCAGGAGAGCAGATGCAAGCACAGCCTGCCATGAGGCTATACAGGCTGGGGAAGAGTTAAGTTCCTCTATGCAAACAGCTGAATGACTTGCCCTGGAAAATGCTCTGCTCATATGGCTGCCTGCCACAAGGAGGAAGAGAGCAGGACTTTAAAGTCACCAGAACCATATTCCTGTTCTGGAGCGGATACCATGGTGTTGCTGTCCCCAAAGACTGAGCTTTGATATATGTCCTGCTCTGCTGTTTCCCTGATGGATCTCATCTGCTCTGCTTTGAAAAGAAAAACCACAGGGAAAAAATAAAGCTCATGTGCCAAGCCTTAAGTGGCCTGGAGAAGACCAGGTCTCATGATAAGCTGGGGGGGGAGTGCTGGCCTGAGCAAAGTGGCCCTGACATCTGTGGACCCCCAAGTGAAAACAGTACTTGCAAAATGTGCACAGAAAATTCATGTTCCCAAAAGAGCTTGCTGGCAAAGGGTTTCTAGGGTTTTTATGACCTCCAATACCAGACAGAGCCAAAGCATAAACACCTTAAACATCAGGCAAGACTTTGCAATACAAGTAGGGTCACATCAAAGGGCATGTAGACATCTCTGCTATACACAGCATTACTTTTTTTTTTCCCTGAAGGAGATTCATTTAGTAAGAGTATGAAACTCTTAATTCAGTGCTTTCATCATGGGGCCAGGGCTGGGGTGCACAAAAATTGCTCATAAAGCATCCAGCTGAGGTTTTGCAGATGCTGTCTTGTGCAAGAAGTCAGGTCTTGTGTTTCTGGAGAGCAGGGGCTCCAAGTTCCTCTCCTGAACTGAGAGACAGTGGTGGGCTGAGGGAGCCCTCTGGGACCCCTGACCACCCACAGCTAGGTACAGCTTGAGGGCACTGCAGCTCCAAGCGCTACAGAATGCTAGAATAAAACAAATGCAAAGCTGCTGCCTGCACCATTAGAGAGAGTATGAACCTCTGGCAGTTTTCTATTCATCAGGTGTGACTTCGATTCTGGGCAAAGAAACACCTCACTATGCAAATGTCCACTTATTGCAGCTAATAGCTGCAACTAGGTAGTAGGCACCTAGTTGTGAGCTGTGAGGCTGTAGCCAGTAAGAAGGAAAAAACTCCTTATTTCAATTTGCAGCATTTGTGTTAGAGAAAACTTTCTGTTCTCCAGTTTGAAAGTGTTTCCATTTTTTTAACTAGTAGAAAGTAAACACAATTTTTTACAATATTTTGTCTATGTGTGAAAGAGAAAAATCTTAGTGCTCAGCATTGCAGCCCTTCTGCAGGTGGTGAGTAAACAAAGGGAGAGGAAGAATGTGAAAATGAAAATCCTATCTTCTTCAGCCTGTCCTTGCTGGGATAGTACCCTTCCCTGACAATTAATAGTATTACCACAGACTTCTTCATTCTCTTGCTTCCCAACACATAGTTTTTGAAATGGAACATTAACAAACCCAAGAAAAGGAAGAGACTTGATTCTAAAGTTGTATGTCATGAACAGAATCTTTTAAATCTTTGCTGCTGCTGGCACCTGTAGTTGTTTAAAGAGGAACAAAAGGAAAAAAAATCCTGTCCTCTTGTCACTCACCATGCACTTTGTTGTCCTGGCCTTTTTCTAAGCTTGGACAGTGAAGTAGAGATAGTTTCAGTTCATGTGTACCAATAATAAACTTCCATATTGTACTCCTACCCTTCCACTTTTTATGCCTCAGACAACATGCAGGTATTGCTTATGTAGTTAAGAAATCGTTGAACTTCTAAACAGAAATTTTCAGCATCCCTCTCTGGACCAGGCTGGAGTCTGGATACCATTAACTGGGATCTCTCACAGCAAACAACAAATGTACTAGTGTGTGTGCACATCCGCCAGACTCCAGAGGATTCCAAAGGTGGGACACAAAGGGATATTTGCTCCCAGAAAACATGGAATAAAGGGGGTGCAGTGTATGTTGATTTGCTGTGCTCAGAAGAAAACAGAAGTAGACTGGTTATTTATTAGACTTCAGTATCATCCACCACAGCTCGCAGTAGTCAAGTATGTCAACAATGACAGTGAGGAGTGGAGGGAGAATGGTTGAAAAGCAGAAGATGGGTGAAACCTTCAGTCTGGAAGAGTAGACCTTGATGTCACCCATCCCTGGGACCTCTGCCATGTTGCCGCTCTCCCTCCTGCCTCACAGAGGAGGAGATGATGGCATATGCAGGGATGAGTGGCAGTGGCTGAGAAAACACTACACACCACCCCTGTATTTTAGAGAAGCCTCAAATGTGCCGTCAAGGTGTTCCAGCGAGTCTGGGCCAGCCCTGCAAAGGCCACAGCCCTCAGTGTGCAGGAGATGGAAAGGTCCTCTTTTCTACCTCCTCTTCCATCTCACAAGCTTCATGAGACCTCACAGTCTGTCTGCCACTTATTTAAGATCATGTTCTGTCCAAAGAGGGATATGGAGGCCCCTTGCTGGCTCGTCTCCCAAGCTCGTTTCCCACCCACCTCCTCAAGAAGGACTCCCTCTGCTTTCTGTGGAGACCAAGTGAAATACGGCTCCTTGACAAGGGACCACACAGCTGACAGGGCAGCATCCTCACATATGACCTGCTGGAAAGACGTTATTTCTTATTAGGATCTTGGAAAATAAATCCTCTCTGGGTTTCCATCTCAGATGTGATACCTGTGTTTATGCTGGCTGGAAATATCAGGGGGCAGACTTCGGGAGAGCTGGGGTGCAGGGAGTCCTCTAGCACCTCTCCAGCACCTGCAGGCTGGCAGGTGAGGGAGATCCAAGCCCTCAGCATGAGCAGTTTTGCCCGACAGATACGGCACAAAGGGCTCTGAAGCAATAACTCACACTTGCCGCTGTTACAGGAGAGACCTCAGACTTGGCACTGAGCTTGGCATGAGAGCTCTCTGCAGCATCAGGCCACAGCAAGGAAAGGGAAAAATTAAAAACTATTCACAGGATAACAACTTGAACGGCTTGTGGTCTCAATCCCTTCCTTTGCAAGACAAACAGCACACAGTGTGACTAAGGGAGCTTTCTGGAATACACATATTGGGATCCTTTCTTCCCTCCCTTGCCAAGCCCATGAAGAGCCCTGTGAAAGCTCTCTCATATGTCAGCAACAACATCTCCTTTTACCTAATTCTCCATTTCACATCCTTCAGGTCAAGAGCTGCAATACCATAACTGCACCATGGAGAGCTAGGACTCCAGGTAGCATTCAGTCTAGCAGCTCAGAAAGCAACCCAGGCACCCAAGAACCAGTCTTTATGCCACTGTGGGAGCCAAAACTGAGAAGCATGGCATGAATGAAGTTGTTAGAGAAGATTGCTTTTCAAAGAGTCAGATTTTTAGCCGGCACATCCTTGGGGTACCTTGTACAGCATCAGATTTTTGTAATAAAACACCTTCTCCAGTTGCATATCAGTGCACCAGCAGTGACTTAACTTTTGTTTGGTGCTTCTTCAAGCAAATAGCAGGTCGTGATCCCATGCCCTGGCTTTCAGGAAGACTAGAGCTTCATCTCAAACTCTGAATCACTGGGTGAGTTTACCTGAAGAAGCCAAAACATTAGCATTTTTCTTGTTTCTATGCTTTGGTTTTATTTTTCATAATTGTTGTAGATGTGGAGGAAAGGAAAAGACCTCTGCACAGGCCCTTGGCTGAGGCTTTCTTTGTCATTTGGAGAAGCTCCAGCAAATGTCTTCTCATAGGTTAACAGCAGAAGCAGACACAAATAGTAAGGGGTACCTGTGAAGGGCTCTGCTGTAGCCCTGCAGCACCACATGACCATGGGTGAGTCACCTTCCTCCCATGCTTCCCTTCTAAAATTTATCCTTTTTGTTTACTCAGGTTGGGTCCTATTCATCCCACTGTGTGGGTGCTTCATCTACCACCTTGTCTGAGCAAAACAGGGTGTGCTTCTCATTAGCACGCATTAGATAGCTGCTTTTAGGTATGGGTCTCTTGGTCAACAGTTATGGTTGTGTCTATCTGTTTATAGTTTTAAAATCTCAGTACATTTGCAATTTCCCATGAATATTAAATTCAGTCAGACTGCCCTTTTGAAATCATTGGTAAAGTCAAATACAATGACTAGAAGATCCTGCAGATAATCGGGCAGCTGCACTGCATGCCACTGCTTGCTGGTTGCTCACTCCAGAGGAACACTGTGCTCTGGCAGGGCTGAAGGGTGCAGTTTGGCATCTGCACTGAGGAGCAGTGGGATGGATGCTGCTGAAATCTATAACCTCTGCCTGCAGGTCTGGGCAGGAGGAAGAGGTGAGTTCACATTTGAAGACTGACCTGTCCTGACAGTTATGGTATCTGGAGAGCAGAGACCTCTGTCCTCCTGCAAAGCCACTGAAATGAGGGAGAGCTTTCCTCATTTAGTATCAACTAAACCATTCTAGAGTCATAAAGCGTGCATGGATGTGGAGTGATGAGCAATAGGCAGAAAGGAGAGGCCTTGCTCACAAGAATGAATGAAGGCAAGACATACATCCCAACAGCACCATTTTCATGTGCATGCTGTCCTAGACCTGGCAGCCATGTGTCCTTCTTAATGGATGTGGAACCATAAGGCCTTGTGAATGAGAAAAGAAAGATGAGACAGGAGTATTTATTAAAAAAAAAAAAAATTACAAAAAAAAAGGGATATAATGAACAAGCCAGGGGTGAGAATAGGCTGATGGGGTCAGAAATTTCTTAAGCTGACTTAGCTGCAGAAAGCAAATATACTATAAGGCCACATTCACAAATGTTAAATACAACATTTTGGAGGTTGTAATGTGAATTTCTTAACAGCTCATGAAGTAGCAGTGTAGAACAAGACCTGAAGAATAATTTGCCCCTGATTTCCCAGGAGAAACTATGGCAGCATTCAACTCCCAGACATCTCAGTCATAAACAGATACAAAACCAGTCACAGTTGTGTCTCCCTCCAGCAGAGAAGGTGCACGGCTGGTGAGATGCAATGCAAGCTTTCTCATGCCTGTACAGAAGCACCAGAGAAGTGGCAGCTTGCCAGTCTCTAAGCAGGTCACTACAGCACGATGCTCATGTCACTCTGCGATGCTGCATTTTCTCTAAAAGCTGTCCCAGCTTTGCAAACAGAACATGCACAGGCTGAACACAGCATAACACTACATCTGTCACATGCCTCACACTCCCAAACCCAACATCACATAGTCTGCTTTCTGTGGAGACAGCACCATGGCCCCAAAGGGTCGGAACAGTGCAGCCATGGGATTTACCCTGCTGTCATGCCAGGACAGAGTCATCAGGTTCACTTAACACCCTGAGGGCTCAAGGGCACTCTTGGGTCTTCCTTTGGGCATGTTCATTACCAAAACTTTGTCCTCTATTGGTTCCTGACCTATTTAACGCTACTGTGACTCATATGTTAGGAAGGCAAAGCTATTTGCAATTAAGTTGTATTTGCATTGATATCCTTCCTCATCATAAAGGCTGAAAGACCTGTAACAAGAATTGAGTTTGATCTCACAGATTATCTTATTGCTTCAGGCTGGGGCGTAGAACTCTGGTACCCTAAAAATGACCAAATGTGGTAAAGACTGAAATGTGTCTCTCGTTTTCCCTCTTCTATTCAAGAACTCCATCTAAAGTCTTTTTGCACCCATGAAGTGTTAGGCCAGTTTACCTATGTACACCTCAAAAACATGGTCAGGAGTGGAACAACACCTCTATTTTCAGTCATAACATTTATTTTGCATTCATACATTTGCACCAAGTAATGGGGAAAAAAAAAAAGGCCAAAAACTTGTGGTGGTTTTGTACTCTTTTGTGTTTAGAGATGAGCGAGAGAAAGGTGTTCCTCTTAAGATAAAGTGAGGAATGGGTTAAGCATCTTCAAAACTAGTTGGGCACAACTGATGTCAGATATTTGTCTTACAATGACATCTATTTGCTTTCCCAGCAAGCAGTATATGGATCACTGGACACTGCACTGTTCCAAGAATAGTGAAAGATGCCACATATCTTAGGAGAGAACAGATTTTCTCACTCCTCTGCATTAGGTGGAAGCTCTTGTTTGTTAAATAATTCCAGAGCAGAATCCAATCAGAAACCCCAGAAAAAAATTCTGGTTTGTTTTTTTTTTTTTACTTAACTGTTGTTTCCTGGGTGTCTGCCTCTGACGGAATTTGCCCAGCTGTACTCTGTGCAGCTTCCTTGTGTCACTGTAATTATGCACTCTCCACTTACAATTAAAAGCAAATCAGCATCATGAAAACTACGACTGTTCTCTCAATTTTCTGAAAGCCTCTCCAGGGCATTGAGAGAAACTGCAGGAGAGTGAAAGCAAAAATCCTTAATGTTTTTCTATTCGGCTACTTCAGATTAAGACATCTTAGGGCAAAGTTAAGACAGGGATCTGTGAAAACACAGTTTGCTAACTTCAAAAAAGTATTTAATGCTGAACTTCCTCAAACAGATCTGCTAACCGAAGCTCAGTTCTTATTGCAGGCATGCTCAGTTTACACACTTTTTTATTAACTAGAAAGTCCTTGAGCAGGCATTGTATTAATTTTCCATGTTCCACTTGTTTTTATGTTCCATGCATATGCTGCAGCCCCCATCAGTGCTCCCACTAGGGAACTCCAGCTGGCCATGCTGCTGCAGTGGCAGCAGGTAGGGACCTGACAACACCGTGGATGAGGAGAGGGGTACTTCAAAAATCAGCTCCAAGTGGCATTTCCAAATTTGGGGCAGGTTTCGGTAAAGAAATACTAGGCTGTAACGCCACAGTGCTTTTAAGCGCCTAGCTAAAAACACGATTTATGTTACTTTTACATCTTCCTTGGAGGAAAAAGTCACAGGGAGCTGCCCTCCACTTTGGCACAGGGAGCTGGCAGCTCCGCGGAGCATCACAGCACAAAAATGCAAGTACTCACCTGTCATCAGCGTGTAGTAATTGGGGTAGGAGAGGCTGGGGAAGTCTGGGGTCATGTAATCCACCTTCACCCCCATGTTCACAATGTCCCGAAAGCCCGGCAGACCCTCCAACTCGCTGTCATCGATGTAGTCGAAGCGAAAGCCGTCGAGCAGGAACACCAGGAGCTTGCGGTGGTCCGAGGGGGCGGCGGGAAGCGGCAGGAGGGCGCTGAGGGCAGCGGCCAGGAGGGCGGCGAGGAGGCTGCGGCTCCCCATAGCAGACAGCAGTGACGGATCTGCAGCAGCTCCGGGGCCGGACCTGGCACTGCTGTCCCTCTCCTGCTCCCAGAGCCCGCGTTAAAGCTACAGCGCTGCCCCGCGCCGCGGGTGTGGGAGGTCACAGGTTAATTGCAAGCAGATTATTAACGTCGAGCTGAGGGGATGAGCTCGATATTTCCCAGCTGCAGGAAAAACTCTTTGCAGCGATGGGGAAAACACGGCACAAAAACAACTGGAGCCTCCCAGGATACTGGGCTGACACACCCGGAGGGAGGGCGAGCGGCCAGGAGCCCGGCCACGCTCCCACCGCTGCAGGCAGAGCGGAGCCTGCTCTCCGGGCAGACCAGCTCTGTCGGGGCTGCGGCTTGTGGAGGTCTCCCAGAGAGGGGCTGCTTTCTTTGAAAGAGAGTATTACATCTCAAGCCACGTGAATGTGCGCTTTCTTCTCATCTGTCGGGCAGTGGCTTGTGACAGAAACTCAGGCTCAGATTAAGGCAAAGCATCTCCCCAGCTAGGAAGTGCAGTATGGTGTGAGTTGAGGTCTAGTGTTTTGATGGCGCAGTGGTACCACAGAGCACCAGCTGGGTGAACTCACCTCTCCATGGATGCTCTCCAAAGGACCCTGTCCTCTTCACTTCCCCCGTGCTGCCATGGGACTAATCCAGATACAGCACTAGAAAAATCTAGCCCTCAGCCACAGAATAAAAGATACTTTTATTTTCTAGCTGTTGATATTATTTAGATATTAAGTGCTGGATGGTGCCCAATTTAACACTAAAAATGAAAAAATATTCACATTTCAGTCACAAGTCACTGCCAGGTTCTTCTCTTTCACAGGAACCTAACTATATCTCTAATGCAATGCCTGCACCTGTTGTACACCATAATTGCATATTAACTTATTTTACTTTCATTAGTTTTGTTTTACCCAAATAGAAGAACTTCATAGTATTCATAACATTGTCTTGCACACTGTGGGATATGTCTTTTGCCAATGTTTATATCCAGGCAAGGTTGCGACAGCTGGCCACCACCTCAGTGTGGACTTCTGAACTTCTGTTTGCTCCTTACAAATCTCCCAGTTGCACATCCAGCACATTTAGTTGCTTCTTACCAAACACTGGGCCAATGCAAGCTCAGCAAAATGGGTTTCAGCCCCTTTTGCCCCCTACGTAAATCCCCTCACCTCCTGGCTTGTCTTTTGCACAGCGTTGTACTGAGTGCTGGTGCCCATAAACCAGAGCTGCTGCCTGCAGGTCACCACTCCCAGAACATGGCTGAGAGGTGCTGTCCCTGCCCTTCTCCCATGGGACTTCCAGCTCAAGAAAGAAGATGCTTTGCAGAGAAAGGGGTGCTGGGATTTTCTATAGGAGAGAGTTGTTCCAGGCAGGTGGGAGAGGATGGAGTGAGAGCCTGCAGCTGAGAAGAACTGCTCAGGCCCTTCAGCTGGCTATGCTTTTATTCATCTTCTCAGTAAAATTCCTCATACTTCCTCTCTGCCAGTGGACTAAATGCATTTCTCATGGACATCTCCCCCTCTGTGACTCACCCAACCACTTTTTATTCCCCCTTTTTTTCTACCTCCATCTTGGAGCCAAGCACTTGGGACATACTCTCTCATAAGAGTTACACCTGAGCCAAGGACTTGGAATATTTCAAAACTCTATCCCAGGGATCTTTAGAGCAACCTAGGGAACTAGCCCCTAGGGGCTTTGTCCCTCTTCGCATACCATTTATTTTTGGAGCCTTGTGTTGCTAGATATCATCATCTTGACAACTTTAATTTTATGTTTTGACTTTTCTTATCTTGCTTGGCTTTAGTTCATTTATTTTCTCATAGTGCAACACCAATTGCCTCAGCAAAACCAACCCAGGGTCACACAGCCGTGCTGCACCTCTTGTCAGAGACAGCTGAGCCCTGAGGCCATCCGTAAAGCTCCATGCCCAGAAGGACATCTGGACTGTGGTCCCGAGTCTGCTGGGATTGTAACAGTTCCAGGTCCCCTGAGCAGACATTGCCTGGAGGAGCCAGGCGGTACTGACATGCTCTAGCCTGAACTTTGAAGGAAAACACACAGACCCTGCCATGCGAAGGAAAGCCACAAGGCTGCGTGACCCGGGCAGCCGCTCTGTGTTCTGACGGCGTCCCAGCCTGTGCAAGGCTGTCACTGCCCTGCCCGCAGGGAACGAGGCTGCAGCTGCACGCCAGGCTGCTGGGCGACGTGACAGACTGGACAGCGGTGTGGGCAGCTGCCTGCCCGAGGGACAGCACGTGCTGTGTGTCATACCTATGGAAGGTCACCACTCTGCTCAGCCATTTCCAGACTCAGTGGGGTCTCAGCTGAGGATCTGCCACTTCATCTGCCTCTGGAAGCGAATATGCACGTTTTTCTCCTGCTGCCCCTCACTGAATTCCGGGATGGGACATGGCCCTGCAGAACCTGTGCTCAGAGACAGCATTTCTACCAGTAGTTGCAGTGGAATTTCACTAAAGCAAAAAATTGTTATGGGCTTGGAGCCACCTGTAATGTTGTGTCTTGGCTAAGCCAGTGTGGTAATTTATTGTGTCCATACTTATGTTGAATGAACTCAGAAATATGTCCAGAGGTGGGGAGGGAAATATTATTGTACACCTCTTGGCAAATCCACGAGGACATTCACATTCATGGCTTGTGTTGTCATCTCATGAGCAGCCTCTGGGCTTACCAGCAGGCTCAGCAGAAACAACAGCTGCTGCCCATGAAAGAATGTGATAATAAAGGAGAGACAATAAAGTGTTCGGATGACCACATTTTTGAGATGGTTAGGCCAAGACACCAGGCTTCCATCATGAGATGGTACAAAATACATGTCTTCTTAACATTTCATGGCATTAAGGAATAATGCCTTCTTTTTCAAAAGGGTTGCAATCTTCTAGTCAACAGCTCCTTAGAGAAAGCTCTACCTGAAATGACACAGTGGCATAAGGGACAATTGGTGCAAGGTCTGTGAGCAAAAGATCTGCTTTAGGGATTGGAGATTCACAGGTTTCCACTCAACAAATAACAGAAGTATAAGGCCTGGGAGGGGTTAAAGGACTAGTGAGCCAAGTACCCATGAAGCTGTATAATACCAACTTGTGTTTTGACAGACAATCCCCCTGAAGAGTGGGACTGAAGCCAAACAGCCTATCTTGGCAGAGACAGACCCTAGCAATATATTTCATCCCTGCCAAGCAATGTTGATTTGCTTTGGTTCACATTCATTTGTAAGCACCCTGTCTGCACAAAGCCCCAGATGGCCGTGGAGACTCCAGCACAACAATATTTTGATACAAATGCTCTTACAAAAGCTATCAGAGCTTGAGCTGGTGTCCAGGGACAACAGTTAGCTGTTAGACTGGGTTTAGAAAGAAGCATGCATAAAGGAAAGAAAATCCCTCAGCTCAATTTGTACACGAGAAGATACCCCATTGATCCAAAATTTGTTTGAGAAAAGATCCTCAACCACTCAGATTGCTCAAAAAATCTTCTTGGAAAAAGCTGTCTCCAGCGTCCTGGAGTATTTTATTTTTCCAGTCCTATAGAGCTCACAAGCATGGCAATAGAAATGGAAGAAAATTCTCTGGACTCACATTGACAATTCAGTCTGGCTTGTCAGATGTACCAGACTTTCTAGTAGCACAACTTTATCTGTGCCCTTAGGTCCAGGAGCACACGAAAGAAGGAGCTGCTAAAAGTAAAACATGGTTTCCCCTTTCCCCAGTGAACTAGAAAATTGAATAGTGAAACTTGTCCTTCTTTCTCTCCTGAAAGAAAGACAAGAAGTCATAACACAACTCATTGTCAGCTTGTAATTCCTTTTCAGTTCCTGTTCTTCACATACAGTAGTAGTTGAACACTTAGGCCTACACAGCCTGACTTATTAGTTTGGTTGTTTCTTTTCTCTCATTGGAGAAGGTAGCAGGCCACCTCCAGACACAGAAGCCTTAAGCTGCTTGCATTTCTTTGAAGAAGAGGATTTGTGCATGTATAAAGTTTTAACTCTGCTGGACTAAGGTCCTTCTTCCTCTTCTCCCCACCAAACCCAAGATAAAAAGGCACAGGTGATACCACCCCCTCTGCTGGCTTCCACAGAAAACCTCTGGCAACATATGTATTTGCTTTCCAAACTGACAGGTGTTGCCTTGGTCGAAGACATTGGCTGCAGGAGTTAAGTATCAGTTTCTTTGTTCCTGCACTGTGCGTTCTCACCAATGCTTCTGCACAGAGGTGCTCATTAGCCAAGGCATCTGCTGCTCCTTCAAATCTCTTTGGATCATATTTTTTGCCAAATCAGATATTTCTGTGATCTTGTGTGCAGTAGTTCAGTCATGAGGAATTTAAGACATAGGAAATGTGTTGCTCTTGCTGTCAGTCACGAACAAACGTATATGATAAAGTCACATACTTGTTAGCTACAGAGCATTTCAAGCATTTCAAAACTAGAAACTCCAGCTTTCCTGGAGAAAAGCAGTGATCTTTCACTGTTTCTGGAGGCACAGTTTTTCTCTAACCTATCCAGCTGGTATGAGACTTGTCTTAGTGAAAACGTTCACGTGCTAGATAATAAGTACATCAAAGTGGGACAGTGACCACCCTGATTGACAGCCAGGGGCTGGTTAATGTTGTGTCTCAGTTCAGGCAATTGTGATGTTTAGAGAGCAGCTCTCTAAATCTCTAACTCCATCCTTTGCTGCAACAGTCATGAGTCGTATTAATATTTTTCTACTTGAGGAATATCTACTGGAGATTAAGAAACTTTACAAACCAGTGGAGATTAAGAAACTTTACAAACCAGTGGAGGCCCCTCAATGGCTCCCAGTTTCCTTGGGAGAAGCTGCATGGGCTTGGTGCATCATTGTCAGCATTGCTGTGTGAATGCTCCCTAATGATGTTCACCTTGGGGAACAGGCTGTGCTTTCATTAAATGAAACTAGAACGAGAAAAGAAGGTGACTCTTCATACTGTAGTGCCATTCAGGTGTGCAAGGCCTTATCCTCAGAGACCCTGACTGTTAAAACATAGGTGGGACAAATTCACAGGAAAAAAATTGTACCCAGGGCTGATAAACACAAAGAGCACTGGCTCCAGCCATCCTAGAACTTAATGTTCTTGTAGAGAGTGAACAGGAGTATTTACTCGGTGGAAGAACCCTTTAAGTGTTTTGCTTAGTACCTCTCTTAACCTCCAAGAGCATCTTCTTGTTTTTTCTTGGGCAGTAACTGCAGCTTGCTCTCCCCTGCCTTGCACAGATATTTGAAGTGCTGCAGTGGACATCCATAGAAAACAAGAGAGTGCTGGGGGGACAGCAGCAAGGGAGACATGTCTCCAGTGGGACTAAACACAGTCAGTGCTGCTCTATATCAGCCAGCTGCTGCTGCCCACCAGGAGAGATTGGACAACTGCAGGGCTGAGGTAGAAAGGAGGTTGCAAACTTTACATCAAATAAAACCCCCCAAAAGAGGGCCCTAAGTAAAAGCATCTTTCATATAGCTAATGTGAGTTGGAATAACAATTTTAAGCCGAACTCTTCAGAGCCATGGAGGTTTACGAGTTACTTCCTAGTGGCTGTGAAGGTAATTAAGAAATAAACAGATCACCAATGGGCTTAAACTCACTATGCAGGGAACCTCTGCCACTGGAAGATACGTAGGAGCTCAGATCAGGGAACAGTGGGAAGCCTGCACCACTGATGGCTGCAGAAGACTGCCTCCTCTCTCACCCTGTGGTGTGTCAGCCTAAGCACAGGATTGTCTGGCTCAAAAGTATCATTGTCTTAGACTAAAACCAGTCTTCACCCCTTCCGAAGGATTTGAGTTTTGCTTGGATATCAATCCATTTTCAGCACCAGCACTTCCCCAACATTACTAATTCATGTCCCTGCAATATGAACTACCCCTGGACCATGCTTGCCTGAATGCTGGTGTCCTGTAATGCAGGAGCTTTTACCTCATTGAGGAAACCTTTGGGCAATGCATTTCTCTGTTGAAATCACCAAGTCTAGGTTGCTAGCTAGCAAAGCCAGACAGTCCTAAGCATCTGGATACTGCATTTTCTGCTTCGTCCGTGTTGTGTGATCAGTTCTGTGTATGGTAGGGGACTGTGGTGAAGGATTTCACGGCTATTCTAGAGACGGATCAATGTGCAATGGTGTGGGTGAGGATGGAAACTTGACCAACTAAGTAGGTTGATCAAGATTAGTTGATTTATTTCATAAGAAAACCCCAAACCAACCTATAATCAGATAAAAGAAGTAGGTGTTACTAGTCCTGCTGTGCTGTTGAAACGATATGCAGAATAAATATACTCCACAACCTGTTATAGTTATGAACTGGGTAGGTATTGTGAGCGCCCAGCACAAGCGAGATATCTCTCGTAAAACTTGTGCCCCTTACTCCAGTCTGAACCACATCTTTATTCACAAAGGTGTTCCATATTCATTGGATTATATAACCTTTTCATGCATATTCAACCCCTGGCCCCGCCTGTCTTTGCCTTGTATGTTAATTAGGTTCACACCCTTCTGAGCATACGTCCTTGGTCTTAGAAAGGCTTCTTTTCGGTGGTTTGAGGTCACAGGCCAGTTCTTTTTAGGCTGAACTTTTGACCTTTTCTCCTTTGCTCGTGCGTGTGCTCTGGCTCTTTGGCTTTATCTTGAGTGATTTTTGTTGATTCTTACTAGTCTGGAGACAGGAGGCTTCTTTATTTGTCTCTTGCATCTTTTCGTCTCCCCTTGGTATTGCTCTTTAACAGTAGGTGGCTCCAGAAATTTAGATTTTCTTAGCTCTTTGTATTATGGCAAATGTTTAATTTATGTGGCTAACTTAAGCAAACCCCCCCCAACCTCTGTTTCACTGTGACACTCACATGTTCCTCAGGATTTGAACTCAACACATCCATTCACATGCCAGTGGCTCCTCCAAGAAAATAATAGCCTATTCTGCATGTCCACCTGTGCCTTGCACAGCAGTTTCTGCAAGTTTCTGACCTTTCTTGAGCAGCAGCCTTAAAAGATGAAAGTAAATATTAGCTAAAATATTAGCTTAAAATCTAATAATCTTGCACAATCTTACAGCCACCTAGTGCTAGCCAAATGTAGACCTTTTTAAGCAAAGTATTTGGATTTCAGATTTTCCCATTAAATGACAGGTAATTTGAGAGGCTAAAATATCTGGCAAATCAGTGCTCGTGTGACTACTTTCCAAGAATAAAATAATATTCTATGTTTGATCTTTCTGCTAGACATCTACATGGAGCACAAAAGAGACTTAAAATGTTAGCTTGAACTTAGTAAACATACAAAATAAACTATCCAGGGCTAGCATAAAGTGTCATTTTAAAACTCAAAAATATTTGGCATTTGGCATCCTTTATAGCCTCAAGGTTATACAGAGTTCAGCTTTAACTTCTGACATCAGTGCTTAAGAACTGTGGGAGTTGGGCTTGCATCATGACCTAACAAAGAAAAAGGCCTTTATTCTGACAGTAGTTATTGAAACTAACCTGAGAATATTTATAATTAGGTGTCAAAGCTGACCTCTGACAGGCTGCCTGCAGTGAGCGTGCCTTGCATTGCAGAGTTTCCAAGTTGTTGCCTACAGTTGTTCTTGCTTTTTTTTTCTATATGCCACTGCACATTGTTCATCTTGGTTTTCATATTTTTGATCTCATCGATCCTGGCTTTTTGTTATTGTATCTCATTCATCAGTAAGTCTATGCTGGATATTGAAATCCTCACCTGGAGGACACAGGATAAAGTCTCAGCTTTGCCAATTGCTCAGAAATTATGAGTGTCTGGTTCTCATTTCACTGATTACTGAGTCACCTCTGGAGAATTTGCTCCCACAGAGAAGAGACAGCTGTTTAACAAGCCAACCCCTGCTCTGGGTAGAGAAACATTCACATGATACCTGTTTACCAGCTTTGGGTGTTTCTCCATCAGCAAGCTACAACTGCTCAAGCAAAGCCATATCTTGCATGAGATTTTCTTATAGGTAAAGTCCTGTTCCTGTCTAAACAGGAATGTCCTTCCCTATGGGAGAGCAAGGTCATATCTTTACATCAAGTCAGCATTATTTTCTCTCACTGGCTCGGTGCTCAGGTTGAGAAATCCAAACATATTGCTTATGGCTGGAGCTGGTCTCAGTGGTGGCAGTAGTTTTTTATTGGAGGACAGGAGCTAGGACAGCCCTCAGCCCTGAGGGACTTGATCTGATTTTTCCATCTAGGTACTTCACAGGTCTCTATCTGAGACAAATCACCTTGATTTCTGTCCTCTTTATTTCCTACCACAACCTAAAGACTTCAGTGGGACTTCAGTAGGATGTGGATGTGGCATAGTGGCTTTGATCTGCTCTGAATTCACTATGCTGCATCCGCATCCTATTTCTAAGTTACCTTGACTTCATGGCTTTAGATTACTGCTCTTCTCTACAGTACTGAGATTTATAATCACATCTTCCAATTCCAGTAGTGGAGACAATCTGTCATTTGATATCCTGCTCCTCCTTCTTCAAGCAGCTTATTGCACACTTGAGCAAAATCATACCTTTCTTTTCTGTAAAATATATACCCCGTGTGGAGGCTCCTCTTTAATGCTACATAAAAATGCTCTTCTTTACGTATGGATATCTGAAGTCAATATGTTTTCAACGAAGCTCACCTTTCTTAGGAAGCACACTTTGTGCTGACAGGAGAAGATGGGAACTTGGAGAGCCCACACTTTCCTTTTCCCCTTGTTTTTTCGAATGGCTTTGAGCTCCAGGGGCCATCTGCTGCCTGCAGAGAGACCTCACTCCCTCCAGCTGAGGGGATCCTGCCTGTGCACATCTTCTGATGGCACAGCTTTTCTTCTAGCCCACATCAGCCCACCTGGACCCGGGCAAACAAGAAAAGGGTGGGCACGTGTAAAGCACGTCTGTACTCGTACTCTGTCACCGCTTTTGCCTGAGTGGCCACTGCACTGTGCTGCTCTCAAGTGTTCCCTTTAGCCGCAATGACTTAGAGAAGTTAAGAGTGTAGGTAGTTTTCTGGTTTTCTTTGAAAGTTGGTCACAAGTAGTTGTGGTTCCCCAACACTTTTTTGAGTACAAATCTATTTGAAAAAATGGCTTCTTGTTTGCCACAGGTCAGGGCTGACTACAACTGCAGTACTGGGCTCTGGACTGCATCCTGTTTAGCATGTCCCTGGCTAGCCCCCATAAAGAGGAGTAGAAAAGCATGGCAAAGGCCACATCAGTAGAACAGAGGCAGCTGGTGGCCCTGAAGTGGAAGGCATGGGCTGTTCCTCTAGCTCTATCTCCTGAGACAGCCCAACACTGATAAAGCTCCCTGGTCAATCTGTTTTAATAGCACGTGGCTCATATTTTCTGTTTTCCCTCCTGACATTACGCTGCTGTGCTAATCCACTGCGTGTCAGCAAAAAACCTCTGAGATTTCCTGCAGTGCTGTCTGCTGCTGGAACTGGACACCCTGTAAAAACCTCCAGACCCAATGGCCTGCTGCCTCCAGTTCTCAGTAAGGACTTATTTTCCTTGGCATGGTCAACACAGCAAAACCTTGTTCTGATGGTTTTTTGAAAGAGAAAATAGGAGGAAAGTACTTAGCTCTTTCAAGGAATTTTGGAAATGATGGAGAGCAACCTCATGGCATGTGAGCACTGAGCATGGTTGTCCAGTTTCCAGCACAGAGCTGTAAATCATCTCCTGAATGGCTGTCGCAGGCACATCAGATCACCGCAAAGTAGCTGTTTTTCTTGCATCAGGACTGCTCATTCAAGACACAACACTGCTGCTAATGCACTTAGCAGGTGCAAGAAACATTTGAAAATTGATATATCTTCTTTTTTTTTTCCCCTAAGAATTAAGGTTTGTTTGTTAACAATTAAGAATTAAGACCTTGTTTGTTGTGCATGTTTGGAGTTTGGCTTATTTTGTTATACTCTGCCACAGCCGCAGTTTCCTTCACATGCTGGAAATGGTTGCACTCTCTCAGAGGCAACAGAGTGTCAGGGCAAACAGGAATATTTCCAGTACTGCAGGCAGGGATTTAAAAGGTGCTTTAAGCTTTCTCAAACCGCATCCAAATATTACTGCCTCCACACTGGTTGGACTGGAGAAGTATTGAGGTCCCCCATGCCCGAGTGTGAGGCCCAAATCCAGGAGATGATCCTTTGCCATGGAAGTACTGCCTGTGCACAGCACTGGAATTATCCACTCTCTTCTCTGGAGAAAAGAGTCAGTCTCACTGTAGCCAACACCATCTTGGGTCTCTCTGGTGTGGTTTCATCTCATGTGAGATGCCTGCAGCTCACGCTGTCCCTTGCCAGTCATTGCATCATTCTCCAGGCAGTTTCTTATGCCCAGCATCTCCAACATCCTTCATGATTCTGCTTCAGGGCAGGCTGGCAAGGGGATTTCCAATTTCTGTTCTCTTTTGGGAAATGCACAGGGGTCAGACACACCCCTTAGGAGTGCTGTAGGGCTAGGTACCACTCCCTACTCAGTCAGTCCCTGCCAGCAATAGCACTGATGACACAGGGCAACATGCCACAGAAGTAACCTACAAATGGCAGATTGGACCAATACTTTCTAAAGATTAATTGCAAGCATGTTATTTTAAAATGTATTACATGAGCATCTGCCAGGAAGACTAGATGAATGGTAATTAAAGATATATTCCATAAGCCATTAAATGTTTTCCTAGTGGTGGCACTTTGAGCACATCTGAAGCAGAAGATGAGAAACTGAAAGGTAAAGGCTGCTCATAACCCAGTCTGAGACAGTATCCTTAGAAAACTGTCTGTGGGTGGGTCCCTCCCACGACAGGTCCCTCCCACGACAGGTCCCTCCCACAGCAGCATTGCTGTCACCAGCCAAAAGGCATGACTCAAAAGTGCCCTGGAAGCAAGTCAGCACCTCCAAGTAGCCAAAACACTAGACTGAGCAACTTCATCCATGGGATACTGATCAAAGAACCTTGGAAAAGCTCTTCTGACAAAGAGAAGAGAGGCATCAGTTTCTGAACTGAGTTTCATTCTGGATAGCCCATAGGCAGAAACTCATGACTACTCATCCAAAGCTGTTGCATTTTATGCAGCCCTTGTGCAGCTGCTAGTAGCCCTTTCCTCAAAACAAAAGCATTACATGGTTTTACAAAATATGAAACCACTAACATTTTACACAATCACTCTAAAAGCATACATCAGAACAGAGAATTGGGTTTTGTCTTCTTTCAAGCCAATGCCTCAGATTTTATAGTAGAGATGTGCTCTCAGAACAGCCCCTTCTGTTGTGGTTTGCCATGGCAGAAGCAACTGTTGTAGGAACACAGCCCTTAGCATCAGACTGGGCTAGGAGGAGGTCTGTCACGAATGGATGCTTTCAGTAACCACAGGGCTTGGTGATGGGTTTGTTCTTCTCCAGAAGTTTGTTTACAGTGGCTATTTCTACCTGCTAAGATCAGTCTTTTCAGTTTTATATTGGGGAGGGAGATTGCTTGTGGTGTGACATACAATGTGGTCATCAAGAAAAAGGAGGGGGTCTGTATCAAACATAAACAGTGGCCATAAATACATATATACATGTATTTCCACACTGCATGAAGTAAAATATACTGTAACTAAAACAGTATGAGGGAATACTTTATCCTTAAATGGTTCAAAGTTTAATATAAAGTACCTCCATGTACTTCTGGAATTCAAGTGTGTACAGAGCAAACAGTTTCTGGTTGGATAAGATGCCCGGCACCATCTGAGCTTAAGTATGAATTCCCTAGTGGTCTGAAACAAATATCTGATGGGGAATCTGAAAAGAAAGACCACATATTTAAAGGTTAAACAGCAGCATGAAACTTCCTGAGGAAACTTCAACGGCAGGATGTCTGCTCTGTGAGGATGATAAGATCTGCTCCTTGACTCTATCTGGCCCTCTTAGCAAAGCCAGCTCCTGCATAAACACCACAGTCTTTGACCAACAGCACCTAGGGAGCCCTCTTGCCCAAGGTCCCTCCCAGTTTTGTGGGGAAAGTAGAGCACAAACACACCTTCACATATTTATAAGCCTGAAGTTTGTTTCTGCAGCTTTGGATAAAATGTCTGTTACAACTTTTTTTCTGCCTGTGGCATGTGGAAGGGTCAGAATAGACCTAAGTTAAAAATTGAACAGAGGTAAAAGGTGACACAAGTAACAATTGTACAGCCAGTAAACAACTGGAAGACCTCAGACCCCAAAATAACTATTGGAACAGGGACATAGACAGTAAAGGTACAAAAGCTGAAGGACTCCTTTGTTTGAGGTCCCTCCCTGGAGCCACTCAGGTTGAGTTGTACCACTCAATTATTTAATTCTTTTTGCTGCACTCAGATGCCTGACACTCTGCTGCAGGAAACTTTGGTAGAGAAATTTCTCTAAGAATATTTAATTCTATTTTTGAGTGTTCTATTATTATTTTCCTTGCTATTTAATGGAAAAAAGATACTTCTGGGCTTATGGATCAGGTCTTGCTTACCAAGTCAGAAGAACTAAGCCAAAGAAATGTCCTTTTACTTCTTCCTTTCAGGTCACCGTTGACACGTTGGGAGAAATGAGTCAGCTGGTTTCCGTGGCCCCATCCATGCCGACACTAGATGTCAGCCCAAACACACGAATACGGCTGCTCTGCTTCATGCTTCATGCAGATCCATGGAGGAGCTGCCTGGGTGAGACTTGGGCTGCGATGGCAATCTTCAGCCCTGCAGGGACGGGAGTTTTCGCATTGCAATGGCGAGGGGGAAAAGGAAAGGTGCGCTGTCGCATCTTTGCGCAAAGTGTTTTTAATAATAAACATGTGTTTATACAAAGCAAAGGAGCCACATTCTGTGGGATGAAAACCCTCACCTGAAGTTCCTGTCCTCATCCCAGATGTACTGGAAGGGGGTTAACATCTCATGTGGACCATTAGCAGCACCTTCCCTGCTCTCCGCAGACAGCTCTTTGGGCAGGCTGAGGCTGTCCTGGAGGACCCTGCCAGGGAAGACTGACTGCAGGGTTTTATTGCTATTAAAAATGAAAGCAGCTATGACTGTTACCTTGAAGACACTACAAGCTGTGGGCTCTCCTGAGCTCAGACAATAGGGCAGAGCAGGTTCTTTCAGTTTTACAGTGAAGTGAAACCAGTGGCAGGGAAACAAGACTCACTAGGGTAATTTTGCAAGTATTTTAAAGCTCCATTAGTGTTTTTTCTCTTCCCAGCATTGTTGCAGAGTGTTTAGCTCACAGACACCAGTTACCAAGGCTAGTGTTGACCAAAACCCCTGAGAGAACAACAGAAATTGCCCAGTGAAAAAATACATTTCCTCTTATTCCCACTCTGGCTGGGGACAGGGATGTGAAAAGTATAAAGTTGTATTTTGCATAGCGCATATTTTTGATAAAAAGTAGTTAAAAGTAGTTAAATAAATATTTTATTTAGTTGGATTAGAAGCAGACCAATGTAGCATTGTCTGTGAGTTAAGAATTTATGATAGGTAGTTAGGGATAAGAGTGTGTAGAGAAACCTGTATTTACTCTAAAGACCTTTGTTTAAGAAGATGTTTGCCAGACACCCACTTGACAAGGGGTAATAAAATTTGAGCCCTATATCAACCATTGACATTGAAATGTAACTTTCTGCTTAAAGATAAGGAAAGTTAAGAATGTTTTTAGAAATGGTTTTTTTTTCTCTCTCTCTCTCTTTTTTTATCACAAGCTGAGGACCGCCCTCTGTGTGAAAAATTGTATAAAATGTATTACATTTTATAGTTCGGTGTGCATTCACCCTGGGATGCACCCGGCCATATTGATCCTTTGCTTCCTGAATTTGTCCCAATAAAACAATTTGCATTTTATGGTGAGCAGTCGTTTCTCACAGGGGCAATTTCCCTTTTCCTTGTTTAGAAAATAGCTCTCGTTACCCATTTCTCCTTCATTCTCCCAAAGTTCCACTATGCCAGGCCAGCCTGCCAAGGGCTCCAGGTTGCAGAGGTGAGATGCCCTTGCGGAATCCAGGGATTAATGGTTGGAAGTGAACACCTACTCCTACCTCTCTGTTTCTGCTTTTCAGCTTTCTGTTTTTTAGAAAGTGAATGTATGGATTTCCTTGTCCAGTCCCTGCCTTTCCTTCTCTTGTCATACAATGAGAGACACGCAGAAATTGCCCAGGCAAAATGCAGCCCGGTTGCAGCTCTGCAGGTTGCAGTGTATTTCCAGTGCTCTTGCCTTGGACACCACTGGCCTGGCAAGGGCTCACCATGGCAGGGATGCAGTTCCTGCATCTGAACTGGCCGGCACAGAAAGGGCTCAGGCGTTCCTGCATCCAGGCCTCCTGCTTCCTCAGTGAATTTGCTCCTCACAGAGACAAACCTAGAGAGCTGTTCAAGCTCTGGCACTTTTAAAAACACTTTTGTCTGTCAGTGAGGGGATTTTCAGCAAAGCAAGCGCAAGCAATTCTGGGTCAAAAGGACAAGTATTTAATCTGCTCCAGCCTACTATCCTGCAACAGGTAGCCTGTTCTGTTGGCCTTACTGCTCGGAGACATGTGTTTATTTTCTGAATCCTTAAAGAAGTGAGATGAGTGGTGGATACAATATGTTCTTGATTATCAGGGGGAGAAAGGGAACAGCAGCACAACCAACCACAAGCACTGCTCCAAGAGGTAACTCTTCAGGTGCTGAGACTTGGGTCAGCCGTGACAAGGCTGGATTGCAGGAGGCCAGTGTGGAAAAGTGTGTGTGATGCCAGGCAGGAGGGGCACTTGGATTTCAATGGTTTGACATCATGCCTTTCCCTGGTTTGATTTTTTTATTTTTAATTTCCTTTACGAAGCTCTGCTCCTGGCCCAGATCCTGGCAACACTTCATTACACAATGACAGTTGCCATGGCCACTAAAGAGGAGGCAGCAAACAGCACCGCTACAGTGCTGGCAGGAGCTGCTGCAGCTTCCCAGGCGTATGGATTCATGGTGCATAGGTAGGTGGGTGATGGGTGTGCAGGTGCATGGGGGCACTGGTGCATAAGTACATGGGGGTGGGAGTGCACAGGTGCACGAGTGCATGGGCAGGCATCCCACTGGGGAGCCAAGCACCTCTGGCTCACTTGCAGGCATGAGCACCCCATAAATGGCCACCAGTCATGAGCAAGCTGTGCATCACAGAAAAAATCTGATGGGAGTGAGCAGAAATATTTTGCATTGGCTCATATAGACATCTGCAACTTTATGCCTGCTTTAGAAATGGGGATGAATGCTAGAAAGGTAGGGTGTGGAGCTGCAAGGATGCTCCACACGCTGCCAGCTCTCTGCATGTGGAAGTCATGAAGGTGAAAAAGCAAAAGCCAGCACTCAGCAATTCAAGGAATGGACTTCTCTGAAGAGGCATCCAACCCTTCCTGTTGGTCCTCTTTTCTGCTGTGTACAGGGCCTGTGAAGGAGTGGGAAAGATCAGATGAAGTTCTTGAGGCTCAGCTTGTCTGTTGACTCACTGCAGGTAATATGGCCAAAAAGGGAAGCCATGTCCAGCAGCTGCTGGCCAGGCAGCTGCAAGGAGCAATTGAAATAATGTACAGCACATCCTGGAGCTGGCTGTACTGAAAAGAGGGATTCTGGTGTGGGACATGCACCCTATCAAAGTTGCTCTTGTTACCTTCACCTCATAAAGATTTATTGATGGTCTCTACAGAGAAGCTGCTGGTAGGGGTTACTCATAGCCACAGTAAGCTCTTGCTGGGATAGCTATGGGAATTGCCATCTATTGTTTTCTTTTTGTTCCTGCACTGCTGGAGATATTGGGACAGGATCAATGGCAGCAGACCTGCACCAGCCAGCTGCTCACCTGAGTTTGGTGTGCACTTCTAGCCTGGGAGAAGTGAGGATTTAAATCCATCATGCAGTGGGATACCAGCCGAGGGGAAGCTGCACTGCCTGTCTTTCTGCTGCCCCTGTTGTAGCTGAGATGCAAGAAAAACGACTGGTAGCTCACACCAGTGCAGCTAGTATGGATTTTCCAGAGCTTCTGGTTACTCATGGTACATACATTCTGTTTATATTCTGTTCTATGAAACTAAATAGTTCCAGTCTTTGTGGCTTTGTACTCTCTAAAGAGCTCTAACACATTTCTCGTCCTCTCTTGCTTGTCTTTCAAGCCAGTTCTTCCAGCGTCTCTTAAATCATGTCTACTGTTTTTTGAATATCTTCCAGTTTCTTGCCATCTGTTCAGTGCCAAAGTGAACAAAATATTCATGGTTCATAGCAATATTCCCTATGACACAGAAACAGGAGCCTTGTGCAACTTAAGTTTTGGGTCTCCCCAGTCAAATAACATTAAGATCAATGCATTGATCTTTGTGCCTTTAGTGACTGCATCTTTCCTCTTATGCTTTTAACTTACAGCAAGTACACAGTATTTCCATGGGTTAGCTCTCCTCTCCCCTTCCCTCCCCTCTTCTTTTCCCAGAATCCAGGGCTTGCACTTGTTTTAAGTTAAAAACCCACTAAGGCAAAACTGTAGACCTTAGCTCATTGCCTGTGGTGCGATTTCTGATCTCTGCAGCATGATCACATACTTGCACAGTGGTATTGTGCTCTGCAGTCTCTTAATTGTAATAGTTCTTCATGGCTTCAGCCATGACGTGCACTGAAATAGACCTCTGACATCTGTGGTTTGAAAAATCCATGTGGACCTTTCAGTTGTTCTGAAGTTATCTGGGTTCCTGGTCTGTTACCTCTGATCTTTATTTTGTTCTCAGAGTACCAAGATAAGCTGTGCCCCTTACAAAATCCTGAGCAAGCCACTCTTTTGATGGGTCTCTGTAAAAGCAGATAATGCAGGTACCTCCAAAAAGCCAGGCAGTGCAAGAGCTTCGGAAAAATTTGTTTTTCAAAGGCGAAAATGCTGGCTAATGGCGTGTGTACATGCTGGGCATGAAAGAATGCAAAAACCTTTTCCTCTCCAAGCCTTCTTAACAGCGTGCCTCCCTCTCAGTCACAGAGGCTCCAAGTTCGTCTGTGAAACAGTTGTCTTTTCAGGGAGTAAACTGTTCTGAAAGGCTGGACAGGGAAAGAAACCCAAACCTGAGCTTCCCAGCTACCAAAGGTCTCTTGAACAAAAGAAGAATAAATCCTTAAATCAGCCTATCTCCTTGCCATCTCTTGCACAAGGTCCACTCATCCCTCTACAGTCTTCAATCATATTTTGCTCTTCCCAGATGTTGTTATTAACAAAATGTTCACAAAAATAAACATAGCTGGTTTTACCATTCACCATTAATTCCTGGAAATTGGGAAAATCATGTGTTTTCTTTTAATCCAAGAGAGACAATTATCCTCAGGCTTTCTGCCTAGTCACATCTCCCATTGTGTGGTGAGGAATCTTCTTCAGAGCAACACAGAAGTGTTGTCAGGCTCCTGATCCCCGAAGCACCTCTTCTGGGAGGAGAAGCCTTCAGACATCACTGCTTTTTCTTCAGTCAGCTAGGTCATCTTCTCAGCTATAGATGAAGCTCCTTTCACAATACAGTGTCAGCTTTCATCACAACTTGAAGCAGGGAAAGGTTGACTCTCTCAGAGACAGCACCTTGAAGCAGTCCCTTCAACACACATTGAGCAGAAGCTCCAGATTTTGCTTTTCTGATAGTCTTGGGTTTCATAGCTGTTGCGGGACCAGGTGGAATTCTATGTAAATTATATTTACTGTTTGCTGCATCTAATTTATTTAACAGCAAATGAAAGCCCACATGATAGATATCCCTTCCCTCAGACAGTAATGTTGATTCTTAAGCCTTTCCCTCCCTTAAGCCAGGTTATGAAGAAATTGCTGCTTGATAATGTGACATTTTTCTGTGAGATAGGTGACTTTATGACTCTGTTGGCTAACCTGAGTGAAAACCTTTTCCCAGAAAAGTTTGGTTATGATTCACTGGCATTATCCAGAGCACAGATTCTCCTGTTTAAGCAGCACACAGCAATGCAGTCAGGAGTGTGTCTGAACTCCAAAAATTGCCAAGCAATGATGAGCCTGAGAAGGGCTGGTGTTGGCAGGGCAAAGATTTTTCCTGTCATGTTGAGGTTACAGATACTTTAGTGTATCTGTTTTGAATGCACAGCTGTAGATCTTCTCAGGAAGTGCCTTTCCTCCCTGGTAAGATCATATTAGAAAGAAGTATTGATCAGAATAACAGTGAAAAGGTTAAAGCTGTATTGCAGAGTGAGGTGTTGGAAGAAGCCTCAAGTGAACCTGTGTCTGCATTCAAGTCCTGCAGTCTTCTGCTCTTGTTTCCTCCTGTCTTCAGCTCTGCAAATGGAAGTGAGGTTGACAAGGTTTGGTGCAAATATTAAATGCTTTGTTCCATATATAGCTTCACATGTAGGCGGGGAAGGGGCCAGGACTGAACTTGTTCTCTTCTAGTCTCTATAAACAACCTGAACATCTTGCAGCTGTCAGGGCATGGACTGTAACATCTCCTAAACCATCTTCAAACTTTTATGGTATATGGAAGGTACAAAGAACACACGGTGCCTGTGAGTTGCTCTCATTAAACCACGTGATTCAAGTCAACATCTGGTGCAAACTTCAGTTTTTCCAAACTATATACTAGTTTTGGTGTGTGCCAGCAGTTCATGGGGTAGTCTAACACACGTATGATAAGCTTGCTGTGAGGACATGCATTGCAAGAGCTTACCACTCTCAGCCTACCAGGTAACAGTAAGAAGTCCCTGGGCTAAAGGACAGTAACTTGGTTTCTGCAAAAGCTGAGCAGCACAGCCTGAAAACTTAGAAATTGTAAAAATGTTTTGGTGGAGGTGGGGAAAGAAATGCCTCCACCTCAGGGCAGCCATACTTGATTCTTCCTTACACCTCATCTGAGGACTGTTACAGGAGGGTTGTCTCTGCTGGGGCTGTCTCTGCTCACCAGTGTCACACGACTCACTTCTGTGTCAAACCATGGCATATCTGCTTTGCCTCCAAATCCCCTTTGCCAAAGAGCTTGCAGCAGTGCAGGTCCCTGTTTCTTTCCTATACCCATTTGCAAGAGATAAATTTCAATTCTAGAATGCAGGTGAAGGAAACCCACAGCAGCACCTTCAGTGGCACTCTTCAGAATACCTTCAGAAGCTAGTTACAAACAGTTGCTCAGTTTATATTCTGCTGGACAAAGCTCTTGCCCGTGTGTCCAATGCAGCCAAGCTCAGACATACATGGCAGGGGGATGGGGAGCTTGGGCTGGCATCTAGAAACCTATTTTTAAACTGTCTCTGCTGCATAACATAATATGAGATTAAATTGCATGGTGGTTACTTGCTGATTGTTTACAGTGAAGCCACGGGAGGCCAGAGGGGTGGGGTTGGAGTGCCCTGCCACCCCCACATCCACCCATTGCCTCCCCAGGGCTGCAGGAGCTCCGTTGCCTCCGAGGTTTCATAATGCAGTGCTAACAGTCAGACTTTCAGGGCCTGCCCAGGAGCAGGTTTTTCACTTTCTAAGGCGTGCAGTGACTTTTCAGCAAGGTTTTCTGCATGGCTTGTACTTTCTAAGAAATGAGGTGAAGCGAAGCCCGACAGCCAAGCAGTGACACTGTTTACCTGCCCTGCGGACGGCAGGTGCTATGTATATGCCTGGAAAAAAATTCCTGCAGATCAGATAGAGGTGTAAAACCCCCATCAAACCACTTGAGAGAGGGAGTGAGAGTTTTTTACCTGAGCAACTTGGATGAGATCCCTTTTAAACTTCAGCTGAAATGAAAGGAGTGTGTTGTTTTTTTTATTGCTACTAGAAGCATTTTTCAGTCTGACCTAAAAATGACATAAAACTCCAACCTCAAAGTAGTTGAAGGCTTGGGTTTAACAAAATCCCTATGTGAGGCGGAGAGGTTATTACTCAGTCAGGAGGCAGAACTGAAGCTAGGGGGATGGTTAGTGGTTCTGGCTCCTTAGGTATGAATTAGGCGGGATTCCTGTTAGCAACTGCAGCCAGGAGCAAATATTTGAGTGAGAGAGCCGTTTAGATCAAAGAATTAAGCATGTCATTTAACCCACCATAAGCTGGGCTGGACATCAGAAAATAAGAGATTTGGTGTCCATCTTCCCATAAATGCCAGAGATTATATAACTGCTTTATAAATTTATAAAAACTCAACATGGTAGCATGCTTGGAAAGCTAAGGAAAGGGATCAGGCAAGATCTTATTCAGTCTAACAATGGGTGTGCACACCACCAGAAAGACACAGAATAACGTGTCTTTACCATGGACATACTTCTAATATTAATGGCATTATTTGCAGAGAAAAAACAGGTTATGAAGAAATGTCAGTGTGCAGCTACAAACTTTGAGTGAGGAAAGGGAGATGTGGCCAGCCATGGAGCAGCCAGCAGCAGCCCTCTTCTCCACCCTGGCCTTTGCCTAGGGAGTGGAGTTTGTGAGTGAGAGGTCTAACTTGGTGCCTTTGTTGGCTTCTGTAGCATGTTTCCACAGAAGCCATCCTTCTTCCAAGGCAATTTCAGCTACATGAAACAAAAGACCCTAATGCTTTCAAGGCCTGATGCCACGAGAAGAACTCTAACAGCACACAGAGCTGTATTGTGGCTGGCGAGCTTTTCTGAGCAATCTAGCAATGAGGGCTAAACCAATGTCTTTTAGATATGTTGCATCACTATCTTCCTATTCTTTTTGTTTACGTTTAGGATTTGCTTGTTTGGGGGTTTTTTTGTCCATGGTGATGGTGTTGGAGGGTGTGTGCTTGTTTGGTTTAGTTTCTCTTTAAGCAGATGGGGTGGAAGAAGATAGGACTGCATGGGAAAGGAAGCTGTTTCTTGCCAGAAAGGGATGAAAGAAAAATTGTGAGGTGTTCTTGTCCAGCCTCAGCCTTCTATAACTAGATGAAGGATTTTGTTTTATTTTCTGCCATGTGCTTTACTGTGCCAAAGCACTGTGGTGATACTTACTGAGACACGGCTCTCTGTGGCTTTCTGATCAATCTTAGCCACACTCAGAAAGCCATGCTCTGCAAAGAGTATTGGCCTCTACCATCTACACACTGGGGCATGATTCTGAGTTCAAGGCATCACAAATTATTTCCATGGGAAGAAGAAATCTGAGTGCCACAACAGAACCTTGTTGTTGTTTTGCTTAATGCTTCTTAAGTGCCATGGCAGCTGCCCAAGTTAGATTTCCCCTTTCTGCATGATGTTTCCCCACCACTGCCACTTTTGTTACAGAAAGGGTTTGGCAACTCGTCACCAGTTGCTTTGTCTTATGGGGCCTGTACCCTTAAGCCATCGTCTGGGTACCTCTGCATGTTTCCTCTCTGAGGTGGCTGTGGCTGGGGCTGCAGTGTACTGTGACAGCCCTATACTGCTATTACTGCCCACACAATGCAAGATTGCATTGCAAGTGGACCACAGGTTCAGTTGGATAGAAACATACAGATATGAGTGAGTGCATTTACAATTATGGTCCTGGAAATAATCTAATCTTCAATAAGGTCAATTAGTCCTTCTAATTATGAGATTTCCAGAGTCATATTACATGGCAAATCCTGTATTTTCTCCTCCCACATTTACTACATACTCAGTCTAATGCAAATACAGCTAATGAGTTTCTTTAGTATGATTTGGATGTATTCCCATCCTTATTTCAGGACATTGGGGCTTACTTGGAACTTTTAGAACAAGTCATACAGGAACTGGTAAAGAGTTAAAATTATGACCATCTCCAGGAGAGAACAGGGTGTGACATCCTTGTCCGAACAAGCCACCTCTGAGTCCTGCAGTGCTCGCTCAGTACCACCAGTACCACCAGTACCAGCCCACTTGCCACAGTGGTGCTTGTTCTGATAAGCCAGTATGCTATCAAGTACAAAAATATGTATTTAATGCTCAACATACGAGAATCTCCACTAGACTGAGGATGTGCTGAAGAGATTTGGTGGGTTGGAACAAAGTTTGGTGGAAGGCATATGAAATGTTTTAGCTTAATAGATAAACTTTTTTAATAGGAGCTTGGCAATTACATTGCCTCTTGTGGTAGTGTGTAGCTAATTTTAGATCTTTGCTTTGTTTTTCAGTTTCTTTTTTTCACATTGGGCAGCATAAATGAAGGCAATGTTTTAGTGATTTTAGTTCCTGTATAAAGATGCTGTAGTTGACCCTTTTTATTATAGAACTAATAGTAAATTATGAGATTTAGATGGACATACTCTAGTGTCAATACCAACTAAGGTGGAAGAGCTCCAGGATAATATCTAGATCTGATGAAAATAAGTCAGCACCATTTTCCACATCTATTTTCATTTAAACAGGGGGAAGACTGTAAGAACAAGGCCCCAGTGCCATCACCTCAACACAGAGCGATGAAACAGGGAGTATCCCATGATGTGCTGCCCCAAAATCGTGAGGCTGGACTATCACCGTGTTTGCAGAGCCACCATCATCTCCGCCATGCTCGGCTCCACATGTCTCCCTTTGTTCATGTGTTTACATTTCCATTTAAATTTACATGCAAGTCTGATTTTTCTAGACTTTTAGCATGCTTAGTTTTGACATATAATTGCTACTGTCCTGTAATATGTTTTACTTAAAGTTCATTAATCTGATCCCAGCTATAATTCCATCTTAGCCTAGTTTCGTCTAAGGAATTTGAAATATTGTCTTATTCCCAGAGCAACAGATGTAAATATCATCCTGAGGAGGAGAAGATTGTCAAACGCCCAATGCAGTACTTTTCACTGATATTTCAAGAAACAATTTGTCCTGAGTCTTTTTGAGAGGAGACACTTCTTTCTGACCTCTGTATCACACTGAAGTTTTACTTTATGGAAGTTTGGGAGAGGATGCCATAGTTTTAATTTATTTTCCTAAAGAAATGTTAACTCAATGCATCCTTTATGGATTAGTCATATACACACTACAAAACAATGCTTGCAGTTATGCCATTTTTTTTCCCTTTTGCTATCTGCAAATGGAGTTTCCTCTTTTGATCAAAATTGCTTGTGACCATATCTGGGAGATGCAGTGATGAAACTAGAGGAATTCTCAGGGCCCTTTTCCCACCAGAGCAGAGTCGGTGAGTGTTTGACAATACTTGCGAGGCCACAGGTGCCTGCTAACATGTTATTTTTCTAGAGGTTAATAAGAATTTCAGATTAGATCTGCACTACAGTTGATGCCAAAAACTTTCTGACTTGCCATTCAGTCTTGCTGGGTGTGAGTTCCCATTGAGACTTAAGCAGTTTTCTTTGGCTACGTTTCACTCCAGAGGTAGTCTGAGATTTCTCTGCACACTGGAAGATACCAAGGGAATGTTTCATATAATGCCAGCTGGTAATTAATTAGTGGCTGGATTAGTGACTGGAAATAAGGGGTTGAAACTATTGCATACCTCCATAGACCATAGCATGGGAACTGCTCATTGTGAGGTTGGGAAGTTCAACACTCTTTACTAAAACCAGTCCTTTTTATTTAAATTTCACTTCTTCTCTCAGTTTTGGGATTATAAGATTCCAAAAAGAAGTTCCTGTTTCTTTTCTCTTCTCCCTTCCATTCAGTGGGGCCCATGCAAAGGGCTGCTGGAAGGAAGGCAGGGCCACCACACTGACCCTGTCCCATGCCATGCCCAGGTAGCTCCTGCTTTGAGCAATACCAGATCAATACCAGAGCAATACCAGGGTGTCAAGAGGGAGCCAGCCCCTGCTCCTTGACCCTGTGCTGGCCTTGCTCCAAGGGTCACTTGTTAGCAGACACCCTGGGAATCAGGTGGTCTCTGGTGTGCTTCTTCTCACTGCCAATCCCCAAGGCCACACAGAGCACCCGTCTGGGCACAGACACTGTGGCCACGTGCAGGAAAGCCACCCTGGCTCTGCACACGTGCAAACTGCCGTCATAGAAAGAAAGTGGGGGTGCACAGTGGAAACTCCCCACATTTGTAAGTAATTCCTCCGTAATGAAAGAGCATTTCATTCACAACTGTTACAAAATAGTCAAAGTATTGGTGAAGCAATGAGATTAAATAAATCTCTGGCTAAAACTGATTACCTGTGTTTATTTCTTTGAAAAGCCTGTGAATTAAAAGAAAAAAATTAGATGTGCAGCTTGGTTTGAGGAGAAGAAACTGGCATGGCAGTTAGTAAATCCTGCTGTAGGGGGATGAGTGGACCTTGTGCAAGAGATGGCAAGGAGATAGGCTGATTTAAGGATTTATTCTTCTTTTGTTCAAGAGACCTTTGGTAGCTGAGAAGCTTAGGCTTGAATTTCTTTCCCTCTCCAGCCATTCAGAACAGTTTACTTCCTGAAAAGACAACTAACTGTTTCACAAATGACTTTGGAGCCCCTGCGACTGGGAGGGAGGCACGCTGTTAAGAAGGCTTGGAGAGGAAAAGGTTTTTGCATTCTTTCATGCCCAGCTTGTACACACGCCATCAGCCAGCATTTTGCCTTTGAAAAACAGATTTTTCCTAAGCCCTTCCACCATTTTGTGTTTTAGAGGTACACCTGCTCCAAAGGTTCTCAGCCCAGTGACCACTTTCATTCAAGTTGGAAGGAAAGGGTAGAAGTCTGCAGGCAAAGAGAACAGAGAAACAGGTGGTATTACCTTTCTCTCCTCCCCCTTCCCATCCCTGTCACGTCTAGACTGTGGCTACAGTTTGCAAAACTCCCAAAGGTACACAGCCCCTGACTGACAGTGACACTTGTTTTCAGCTGTTTTGTCACCTTAGAAACTTTTCTTATCTCTGCTTTTTATCAGATAGAAAATATAAAGAGCCTGCTGCCCTTCATACTGTGGGGACAGCCTGTGTCGTGTGTGTGTGCACATGTATGCACAGGTGTGAACATGTGTGTCCCCCCAGGCTGTCATGGGAAGGTGATGCTGACTGCAGCCGACCACCCCACAGGGTGTGGGAGGGATGCTCAGTACATGCCGCTCCATTGAGAGCAGGGCTTTCTGAACCAGGCAAAATGGGGCTGAGCTGTGGCCGCACTTCCTGCAGTTCCCCTTCTCTGCAAAAACAATCCTTTCTAAGCACCTGCTTCCTCTTTGAAAGAAAGTAATACTCCTCAATGAAAACCAGACAACACTCTGGAGGAAGAGGTTTTAAATAACCCTCAAAAATAAGTTTGTTCATTGCACACAATGGTCTTTTTTCTTTGCACGGTCGGAAGTGCACATGTGCAAGACATTTGCATGTGCTGTCTCTTTGCGGGGTGCAGTACCCCTGTGGTCAGGCAGGTAGCACGACAACAGGCAGCCCCAGAGCACTTCCAGTAGCAGTAGTGATGGGTTAAGCACTTGCTCATGCCCATTTGCTGAAGTCTGAAAGCACCGTTCATGTCAGCAGGCCTCCTGGCATCGGCAGTGCTTCCTCCAGCCCACCTTTCGCACAAGCCGCCAGCACTTAGCACAGCGCTGATCAGCTAGAGGCTATTTTTAGTCTCTCAGGATGGTTACGCTGCTGAAGTCCATGCCGTGGCTGCCTTAAAAAACTGTCAGCCCCAGTTCAGACTGGTGCCCCAGGAAGTCGTCCCTGCTGCCTCCACAGTGCTGCGGGGTCGCTGCACACCCACCCCACTGCCGTTCACCCGGGAGCATCCACGGGCAAACAGCAGGCCTCCTGCAGCTGCTTGTCTGTGTTTGGTGCCCCAGTGACCTGGTAAACCCAGGTTTTGTAGGTCTCAGCTGGGCTCCTGCAGAGGCGGGACCCGCTGTGTATGTCCAGGGAGTTTCACTGAAGACTCGCTTGCTAATGTGTTTGCCCCAGTGACCAAGATTTAACATATGCCCAAACCATGTGCACTCATGGTTCTGGGAAATTTGAGCACACACGGCATGTCTTCACTTTCCTAGCCTGTATATCTGAAAAAATCAGAATGCTTGTTTTATGATTAATCTATCAGGCAATTGCTCTGAAGCAGTTGAAGAGCAGTACTTTTTTACACAACATGTAGCTGGATGAAAAAACTAACTGTCAGGGAATATTGAAGTGCCTATTTGTGCAAGGTATGTCCATTGGGATTATTAAATAATCATTCAGATACAAACTCCAGCTCATAAACTCTCCAAAAGGCTGATTAGCTGTTGCTGGGAGAATTTACCAAGGGCGAATTCACTCTAAACTTGCTCTGGCTCAAATAATCTTGTCCAAAATTCTTGTCCAAAATCTTGGAGACAGGATACTGGTCCATTCAGGCCAGTGATCTGACGCACATCCCTGTCCTCCTGTTGTGAAAACTACTTTATGGCTGTAATAATTAATCAGCTGGAAACAGCCCAAACCCAAAGAACAATGCAATGGCACTGAGCACGTATTTACTCCATCAGGGAAAGCAATGAGAAAAGAAGTTTCACTGCAAGCACAGGAGAAACACCTACCAGATCTACACAAAAGTGGAGTGAGAGTGCAGTCCTATGGAAGATATGGTTGGACTTCCACAAAACTGCTGCCCAGTCATGACAAAAACAGACTTGAGCTCAATGCTCTTGGGCCTGACAGTACAGACTGTTGGTTGAAGGACATTACTGACTGAATGAAGGACTCTGAACTTTGTGAAAGGTGCTGCTACAATAAGAGCTGAGTAAAAGACCTTCGAACCAAGCTGAAAGCCAGGGACACTACTAAGAGTAAGGTCTTCAGCTTGGCCTCCACCAAAAATCCAGAAGACTTGGTCTCAACCAATGCATATAAATTTCACCATGCAGATAAAATTCTGGGTATGAATTGGGCACATATTTTTACCCCAGAGCATGATTTACCTTTCCAAAGAAGAGGGTCCCCACTCTTTTCAAACTGAGACACAGCATCCAGAAGGGCAAGCCAGGCTTTGGCCAAACACAGCTGGTTTGTTGTAGAGAGAGGTACTGGAGACAAAATGCATCTGGCTGGTGAGTTACAGCAGTTGCCACCAGCCTGAGCCCTCTGGACATCAGGGTATGGCCACTGAGGCCCTGCTTCCCTGATGCGGGGGTAGCCTGGGCGGCAGCATTTAGCTGGTGTGGGTATATCCTGGAGGTTATCATTGCTAACTAGCTCTGTCCTAATGAGGAGCTTTGGGATTACTTAGCACAGGCTAAGGTATATATCATGAGAGCTGTTGTAGCTCTGAGGGACAAACTATATTCTTTTCTCTAGAACAACCAAAGCCATTGGAAAAAGCAGCAGAGGTGCTGGGTGGGATGTGTGTCTCCAGACCCCATGACAGCACTTCTCTAGAAACTCTCAAGCACACTTTTCTCTGTCCTTAGTTTCCATCAGAGTTCAGATCCATTTCTGGGATTTGGAGCCCATTCTCACACCTGATAGTCTTTGTTCCTTCCACTGGGAACAACTGGCTTGGGGCTTGGTTTCCTCACACCACTTTTTAAAACTGGAGCTTATCTTTGTAACAATTTCTTTCAAGTCAGCACGATAGAAACATTCAAAGGATGACAAAAATAACCCAGACAGCTGCACCCCCACCAAGACCAGGCTTTCCTTTGTAAGGCAATCAAGTGCCCTGGTATTGCATGTCATTTAGCACAGGGAAAAAAAGCGCCTCCTGTTTAAAGGATGCCAGCCACTACTGCTGATGGACAGCGTGCATCTGGCGCTGGGTACCAGCTCCCAGCATGGTGCTGGGGAGGTTTGTGCTTCTGCCAAGGAAAGGGAAGTCAGTGCACATCCTGTTGGCTTCACCTGAAGTGACCCAGCTGGGACGTTGTTTCAGCTTGGCTGGACTCTGGCATTTCTGTGTGCAGAGAGCAAGAGGGGTAATAATCCTAATGAAGCTGCCACAAATACTGCTGTCCTGCACCTGAATGCTCTCTGTCCCCTGGAGCAGCAAGAAGCTGCTTACACAGTAAGGTGGTGTTTGGTTAATTAAAACAGCTAAATAAAAATCTCATCACCCTGACTTGCTGGGATGGATGTTCCTTTAGCTATTTCCTTTTTTCCTCTTCATCAAGGCTATGTTACCTCAAATTAGCATTTGCTGCAGACAGTCAGAGTGGATCAGTGGGATGGGATAACTTGTTCCTGCAGCTAAGCCTGCAGTGAACTTGACTTAGTATCGTCTTTCTGCTTTTAAAGACCTAATTCAGATGGAAACTTAAGAGATTTAAGTAAAACTAGAACCCAGTTAACCAGATTTCCATGAACAGATGCAGACTTGCTTTAAATGTAATTCTATGCTATCTATCATACTGCTGAGATTTTGCTTCTCTTCCATTCCATCTGAAACCTGACATTGTAAAACCATAACATGAACAGGCTCTGGTGAGGATAACTTCAGCAGAGGTGGCCACTGTGCTGTAAAAAGGCAGCCTTGCTGTTAGTGTTGTGAACTCCCCAGCTCACATTTACCAGTTGCTGTGCCAGCCAGGAGCACCACATTGACACTCTCCAAGTGTGGCAGGAGCTGACTTTGTGTGCATCCCAGTTCCCAAGGGAGGATGTGCTCAGCCTGGAATTGGGCATGTGGGTGCCCAGGCTCCCCAGGAGAGATGAAGGGCTGGGCACAGCAGAGTGGGTTGTTGATCTCTAGGTAACTGATCCTAAACTGATATTTTGGGGTTTTTTTTCAGGAAGTTTGCACTGACATTTTATTCATAGAATCATTTACTCCTAGATCAAGTCCAACCATTAACCTAACACTGCCAGGTCCACCACCAAACCATGTCCTTAAGTGCCACATCTGTATATAATTAATTTTAGAATTATTCATTCTATGTAGAAGGGTCTAGAGGGGAAGCCATGTGAAGAGTGACTGAAGTCACTTGCCTTGTTTAGCCTGGAGAAAAACAAACAGGGAGACCTCATTATGGTCTACAACTTCTGCAAGAAGGGAAGGGAGAGACAGGCACTGCTCTCTTCTCTGTGGTGACCACTGACAGGACCAAAGGGCATGGCATGAATCTGCATCAGGGGAGCTTTAGTTTGGGTACTAGAAAGAGTTTCTTCACCGAGAGGGTGGTTGCTGACTGGAACAGACTCCCCAGGGAAGTGGTCACCAAGACTGCCAGAGTTCAAGAAGCATTTGGACAATGCTGTCAGGCACATGGTGTGACTCTTGGGGCTGTCTTGTGCAGGGCCAGGAGTTGGATGATACTTGTTGAATCCCTTCCAACTCAGGATACTCTATGATTCTATATCATTACTTTTATATAATTCATTTTAGATTAATTTTAGAAGAGGCCTCTGAAATGCTCATGAACAGGTCTTGTATCACATTTGCTCATGCTCATAATTTAGATTTTCCCTGTAAATTTCCTCTATCAACCTAATACAAAATATTCGCAAAGACTTTGTAGTACCAAGAAACTCGTGTCTCCAAGCAGCAGCCATAGGAATAGCAAAATTCTCCTAAAATGCACTGAGCCATGGCACTGTAAGGCCTTCCAGCAAAACAGGAATTCTCTTTTCTCCAGCGAAGTATGGCAAATACAAAAGGAAGCTCCAAAAAGTGCACATTCAAGGGCAAGTCACACCACTTGTACTGGGGCAGCAGAAACCTTCAGGGAAAGAGCTTGTAGGGAAAGGCACCTTGAACAGCATTGTCCACATGGTCCTCTGCCCTCGTGCCAGCAGGGATGTGGCTGTGTGGAGTGGCGTACCACAGCACCCCATGGGAAGGTGCGGCACCCACAAAGGCACATGGTGGGTGGGTCAGTGCGTGCACATCCTGCCCCAATCCTTCACACATTGTGTCAAGAGGAGTGAGGCAGTGTTTTAGGGCAGGGGAAAGCCCCACACTGCTACTCAAGACTGCTTCATGCCATGTTTTATGTAATCCCTGTGAATCGGTTTATCCTCTTCCATTGTGTGGCTGTCTGCTGGAGGCAAAAAGGCTTAGGTGGCACAGTGGGCAATGCTGGTCCAAATCTAAATATAGCCTCATACTACTACTATGAAGAAAATCAATCCTACCCTAGTGAAAACCAGCACATTCTCCACTCCTTATTCCATACAATTTATGTCATGTGGAGGTCCTGCACTATCCACTACATCCTCATTAACCCCCCCACTCCGTCCCATCCTTTGATAAAATACACATATATAATTCCCTTAGTCTATAGACCACCCCTGCAAAATGTCCATAAAATGTCCACAAAATATCCATGGAGTTCATTTAGTCCAAAAATTTGTTTCCAGCCAAAACCAGCTCACTGCCCCAAGGTTGGTACAGCATCAAAGTGTCCCCTAAAGATACTCAGAGCACTGATGGATGCTACTTACAAGAAAGTGAAAGCACCAAGCCATACAACTGGAGAAAATTGGAAGGTGGGGTGCTGGGGTTTGGTAGGGCCCTACAAACTGGTGGGGGAGAAGGCAGGAAGGTAGGCAGAGAGGATAGATAAAGAAGGACCAGACTGAAAGGAGTATAAAGCAGTCTCCAGCTGGGGGAGTCACACAGTGTTGAATGGTTAAAACCTGGCCAAAGAAACCAAAGCTGTGAGGGGAAGCTAAATGGAAAACAAAAATGAAGGCAGGAGGAGCTGGGGCTGGGCTGCAGCAGCCCCACAGATGCCCAGGTGGCTGAACATGCATATGAATGCCACGACAAACTGGAAGCTTGGGCACAGCCTTCCCAGGCACTGAGACTGACCCCACCACCACAGGCACTAAAACGGGTTTTAACAGCCATCAGTTCTCAGGGGCTTGCACCAGAAACAAACCTCCACCCATATTTATGTGTCCATATTTTCTTGCTCTCAAGAGAACTGTGTTCAGAAAGGTTCAGCTGCTGCACCTGACAGACCTGAGCCTTGTCATGTGTGACAGAAACAAAAAATGGCTTTTAAAATGTTACAATGATTTGTGTGGCATTATTTTTCTGTTTTAAGTTTTAAAAAAAATTGCCTGAGAGTAAAAATACTACTGAAAACTGAAACTTGACAATATTGACTGTGAGAGATAATATTTTTAAACAGGCACGTAGCACCTGCCTGGCTTCCTGCTGCTCCCCCACATTTCAGGGCAGAAACTGTGAAGGGTTAATAAAGCAGCACCCTGGCAAATTCCCATCCTCCTGCCTGGGTTTGGACACCTCAAAAGTTTACCTTCTCCTAAGAAACAGTCTGGAAATAACACATGCAAAGGCACTAAGCTTAAAGGTCAGGATGAGATGTATAAATCAGCTGAGAAGCTGTACATCAAATGAGAAGAGAGAATGAAGGGAGTATCATAGCAGGCACTATCAAGTATTCTCTGAAGAAGAGCTACAGCATGAGGGTCTTAAAGAGGTGGTCCTTACAAAGTTGAAACAAAAACAGTAACTTGGATTGCTCTCCACTGTCTCTACACCAACATTAGCTTGTAAAAAACAAGAATCCCTTTCCACTGACATTTCACCTCCTGACACCAGTCCAAAATTAGCTCTGAACATACATTCACCAAGGAGGCTGGGCAGTGCTCGGAGTCACAGCAGTGGGAAGCTTGGCAGCACACTCGTTAACTGGTGCTGAATTATTTAGTCCACAAGCATGTAATTGAGAGCAGAACTAGCCCAAAGGAGCTACCTATCATCAGCTGCTCATCAAAAAGTAACACACTGAGCTTGGATAGGGCTTTGCTGACTTATTTAAAGCTGTCACACACAAGGAAAAGCTCATTTGAAGAGCTGTAACATCCTGTAGCTGAATTTTGTGCATCCCAAGCCTTATTGCAACTGCTTTTGCCTCCTCAGAAAGCCTGGGGTGCTGGGCAAAGCACCATCTGTGGTCCCTATTGTTTCCTTCCTCACCTCTACTATTTTCATTATTGTTGACAAACATCATGCACCTGCTGCTGTTACTGCACAGGTGGAAACTGTCCTCTAAGCACTTGCTGAAAAGGGCATTAGGCTGTTTCTTCTGCTGTAGCATCAGTGCAGCCTCTCCTGCCTGAGAAACACTTGCACACTTGCCCACAGTCTGCATCACTGGCCCCTCCTAATAAATCCAATCACCAAAAGTAATTAACATAGTGCAAATGCATAAGGCAGCAGGAATGAAGCTAACCTGGTCTGCCATCTGCACTACCAGGTGGGATGATGCCATAAGGGGCACAAGGACAGGGAGTCTTTTGCCCAGGCATCTAAGGATGGAGATGGGGGTCCCAGCCCCTGGCTCTTGCCCACACCTAATGGACAGGCACCTGGTTTCCAGTGTTTCAGAACCAAATTTGCAGTTTCTCTACTAAAGGCTGAACATTTTATGACTTTGTGCAGTTTTACAAGCACAGGTAACAAATGCAAGTAAACGCTGCATTTCAGAATGTCTGATACCCCAGCCTGAAGAAATCCTCCATTGCATTACATCATCCTGTGGTTGGCCAACTGCATTTGGTCTGAGCAAGTTGCAGAGGCCTCACTGCCTTTGCAAGGTGAATACTTTGATGGACCAGTGTTATGGATACATCCTGTAGCTCCCATGCTTGGATACCTCTTGGAAGAGCTTCAAACATAGAATCCCTGGGAAAATGGGAATTTACCAAGCATGCACACCATTCCCAGATATGTGCATGTGTGTCTCCTATTGCGCAGCTACCGGGGCAGGGTGGGCGTTAGAGCTTTTGCAGCATCCCTCCTTGCACGATCAAGGGGAGAGTGAGCCAAGTTGCCCGTCCATCAGCATGCTGGCGTTGACTCTTGCATGGAATGACCAGAGGCGAGACATGACTGCGTAACTTGCTTCAACTACGTAGAGGTTAACTCATGGGTTAAGCTAGATGTGCCTGCCTTTCCCTGCTGACTACTCCAAAGTTTCAGAGGGATGATGCAAGAGTAACAAATCCTTCTCCTGGGGCAGCTTACTTTGCAGATAAGCATTCATATACCTAGAAACACTCGGGCAGCCTTTGGCAATCCATCCATCGTCTCACCCAATGACCAGCTGAGCTTGCTGAAGGCAAGTCAGGTAGCACACACAGAAAAGGCAGCCCAGTCCTCACTCCTCTTTGGCAGCCCTGTTGGGCATCAGGCTCCTGAGTGAGTCTTTGGAATTGAGAAAGTTGTTTCACCATAAAGGCCAAATGTGTCAGGGAGCACTTGTGCAAGGTCAGACATTAAGAGGGGCACTGCCGGACAGCACAAGGCCTCTGAGATGCTTCCTCAGTGCTGTGGGTGAGGGGCAGGGAGCTCAAACTGCTGCTACGAAGGAGGAAAGCCCTCTGTCTCTTCCAGTATGTAATGCACAGGACATGGCTGCTTGCCTGAAGGCCCACAAAGACATGCCCACACTTAACATCACTCTCCCAGGTTAGAACAATACCTTCCAGGGAAGATGGGAACCTTCCTGGAGTGGAAAGGAAAAAACTCCTTCTGCACTTTACTATACCTTTTGAATCAAAAGGCTTTCAGTCAAAAAATGTAGAAAAAGGAAGCAACAATTATTTACTTATACGTATACATTAAAAAGGAACAAGCAGTAACACAATGATAACAAAAAAAAATCCCCCCAACAAACCCCTTCCCCCCCCCTTTGCACCTCTGTGTATTTTTCCTCAGTGTGGTCACAGCTGTGGTAGAAAACAGGCAGGTCCTGCAGGCTCACCACACACGGAATGCAGGTTCCCCCCCGGTTTTGCTGCTGAGATGGGCAAGTCACTTGTCTGACACAGGAACAGCAGGACATGAAAAAAAGACCATCTGGCTCCGAGTGGGGACCAGTGCAGGCAGGGATCTCCTCTCTCTCTTCAGGGACTGGACATGGGAGCTGGGCCAGTGAGGCAGAGGCAGCAGCAAGAGATGGTCTGGTCCCAGGCCAGCAGTTGTGAGAAAACAGACCCAGCAAGGCAGCACCGGGCCCTCTCCCCAGGACTGCAGCCGAAAAACCAGTGAGACCCGGCTGGTCCCTCACAGAGTCCTTCCCTGCCCGAGAGAGGTGGGGGCAAAAACTGGCATACTTCACCCCCTCCTCTGCACAGCAATCAGGGAAGGAATTTGACTGCTATCAAAGGCTAATAGCTCTCCAGCCAAGAGACAATGGACTCCTCTACCCCACTTTTGTAGAGGAATTCTGTCCTTGGCTTAGTTGGGGTACCATTTTCACTTTCTGAGTTTGATAGCATAATGATGGTAATGGAAAAATTTTCCAAAAAGCAATCTAACCCATGACAATCACCCACCTGAATGGTGGGGAGAGAGCGAGTGGAGACAAAAAGCAGCCCTGCTTTCAGAAAGGCAGAAGCCTGGAGTCAGCTCTGTTTACTTCAGAAGTTGCTTTATAGCTCCCACAAAACCCTACCTCTGGGCTTTCCTTTGGCCTAAACACCTAATGCTAAACCCAGGCTGCATCAGAGGCAAGAGCCTCCCTCCGTCCCCAGACTAAATAATCCTCAAAGGAGGAGATGAGCTTCAGCACTTCATTTACATTGTGTGATGCTTTCCAGCTTCACATGACTGAGCTTTCTCTTTCCCTCAGCCATGATCCTTACCCTAGGCTCAGCCTCAGAACTAGAACTAGAACTCAGCCACTGTGCCACAAGAATTCCTGATTAAAATCAGGCCTTCCTAAGAGCCATCTGTTGGGTTTGGCAGTCCCTTCCCAGCCCCAGCACAACTGCACCTTTGGGCTTTCTCTTCTACCTAGACTAACTCTTCCTTCCCCACAACAAAAATTGTCAGATGATTACTCTTCTCCATGACTTAAGTGTCCCACGACAGCCCCTTCCCTGCCACTCTCCACCTGCAGCTCTCAGTTGCAGAGCAGGGAATTTGCCAGAATTTGCCAGAGGAGAAAGGCTGGAAATAAGGGATTCATGAAGCCTAGACAAGAATTTCCTAAGACTTGGTTTGACAGGGGCCTGGACATCCCACTCTAAGATCGTGGTTTTGACAAAAATTTGCACCCAAAGTCCGAGGACTCCTGTCCAGCCCTGGCTTGTCTGTGACCCTATGAGCTCTCTCCCTAACAAGAGCCCATGATCTTAAAAGGGTCTAGGAGATGCTACAGAGCAAATTCCAAACTTGAGCTGGAAAAATTTTTGAAGAAACTTCCAAAAAACAAAGAAGACAATGTTAAGAAAATACATAAATAATCCCAAGTGAGTTCCAAAACCAAGAACAAGAAACCTGCCATGAGCTTTATAACCCTGCTGGAAAAAGGACGAAGGATGCCAGTGACTCACCATAACCCCTCCACACATATGTGCAGACACAACCTCCTCAAAGACCAAACCTCATGGCCTCTGGACCCAGAGAGCCACTGGAAAGGTAAATACACAACCAAATGAAAGGGACAGAGATTAGAAAGTTTACAAACCATAATTTTAACCATTACAATTTTTTAGCCTCACTCCAAATAATGCTTGGGCATCCCTCTTCCTCTCAACCCTAACCAGAGCTCATCTTCTCAGGCAACCAGGTAGTGGGTTGGCAAGACAAAATTGCAAGTTTCACATGGACTTGTGATGAAATTTGGAATTGTAGCATCAGGTTAAGAACACAGCAAAATCCTTCCTTTTACAATAGTCAGGTAGCACAGGTGACACAACCATTTTTGTGCATGTTATTGCTCATCAGCCCAACATACATTGCCCTCAGCTCACCTCTCTGTTGAGTTGGTATGAGAATGGTAATCGCAACCAAAGGGCACTCTGTGTCCATGTATTTTACACAGCAGAATCAATTTGTGTCACTTCCAAGAGCTTAAAAAACTGCAAGAGGGTGAGTGCTGTCGACTTTTGCTACTGCCAGTGACAGCCCAAAGTGCACAGTGCTTCACAAAGTCTACAGCACAACCTGTCCACCACCATCACGCAACCTTGCGAGCCATTGTGCATCCTTAGATACTCTACAACTTCCCAGGGATCAGAACTTGCCATTGAATAGTAATGTTGAAAGCCTTGGGCAATGCTTATTATTCATTCCACTAATAAGGAACTATTGCTTGAAACTGCAAAAAGAAATTTTCTGGACAAGGAAACTGTAAGCAAGCCGCATGGAGGTCTATGAGGAATGGCAGAAGTACAGCCTGCGTTGGGTGTATATCACAAGATCCCTTCCATGAGGTGATTTGCTCAAAAGTCCAACCATGGAATAACAGCTGAAGAGGTACCTCAACTCCCAACCTCTATATCTGAGGCCAAACTCAAGTAGGTCACCTTTAAATTCCAGTTCCTCTTTTTACCTCGAGATGCCTCAAGTACAGTACTTCCTATCCTCTTGGATGCATGCTCCAGAAATTGTAAAGGCAGCTTACACTAATTGCTCGCTCTGAGACATCACATTTACCTATCAAACCCATGCCATCTGGGGCTTTTGAAAGATTAAAAATGAGAGACAAACAAGGATTATTAAAAATTTAACTATATACCATATTTATTATCAATCCACAGGATAATCTGATTGCTACATGAGCTCATAAAAGCTATTTCACCTTTACAAAATTAAAAAAAAAATGTGCCACAAGAATGTAATAACTGCTGATAACCAAGGACTGAATCTTAAAATTATAAATTTGCTGTAGAAAAGATTAAAAAAAATTATATTCACTTTAGAATTTTACTTTGAATAAAATATTCCCCTGTATAAAAAATAAAAAAGCTTGCTCTGGTTAGAATTAGAGTATTTTTCTTCTTTTTTTTAAATCTGGGAATTTGCATAATATCTCTGTAATAGGTTTCTTTTTTTTTCCTATTGTACCACACAGCATTCAAGCATAGCAGATTAGAAACAAACATGAGAAAAGCAATCTCAGAACATATGAAATCCACATGGAAAGTTTAGTTTTAACTTCTTTTCCTTTCCTCTATTCTTTAAAGACACTTTAGGAAGAATAGCTTGGAAAAGAATACAGGTGGGGAGGGACCTTCAATGTGCCATTAAGTAGAGCAAGGTAATAAAAGGCCTTTTGTAAGTGCTTTCTTAATAAGGTGCAGAAGCAGACTGCAACGTTGCTAGTACTGCACTATGTACAATATTCACAATAGATTTTTCTTTATTTAAAAATATTCCAGCTAGTTCACATTTTCTCTTCCATTCTGAGGCTTTCAGTTCCATCACAGCCTTGACAGCAAAAAGCGCAGCAGCACCACTTCCCTTGTGGTCAGTTGGTCCTCTTATGAAACACTGGAACCTGTGAGTGGGCCAAAGGTCTTGGGTTGTTTTCCTATGTAGCAACCTTGGAAATCTGTTTGGGTTCAGGTGTACATACTGATGGCTGGAGTCCTGAGTTAAAAACACTCCGGCATTGGAGTCGGACACAGCAATGTTTTATATTACCAAGGCTTCACCTTAGATTTGTCTTATGTGCGTCAAGGGATGAACCTCTCTTAGAGAAAAGTAAAACACAAACCCAAACAAAACAAAGCTAAAAAACCACACTGTCAAAGGCTTAGCAGCTCTTGACTCTCGACTGGGTGATGTCTGACGTTTTCTTGATGACACTGGCCCGTGTCTCACGATCTGGCTGGCTGCTGCTCGTGGAGGCTGTGGACACTACTTGTGGAAGAGGGATGTCTGGGAAAGGAGGCCAAGAGCTGTTGTAAGGCAGTGGGCAGCTTTCTTCTTTGATGGTGACTTGGAGGTCAGGCTTGTTGGCTACAAAAGTTGCCATGCTGGGAAGCATATGAGAAGTGTTCCGCATTCCTAGATTGCTGAGATACTGTTTGCCTTCAATGTTTTTCTTCTGCCAAGGAAGTCGTCCCTACAAAAGAAGGAAAAAAGAAGGGAAGGTTATATGAGTGAATGTAACTTTGTGAAGTACTCCAAGTAACAAGATGAAGACAGAAACACCCACAAATCACACAGGAATTATCTCACCTCTAAGAGCCTGAGCCTGTAGCCACTGGCTTAGAATGTCTTTGCTCTTGACCACTTCTCCCTCTCTAAAGTCCTATGCTTAAACCTTGTTGGTTTTTCAGCATTCAAAACCCTAACTGTACTTCTGAATGGAAAATAAAGGCCTCCTTCTCAGTATGCCAGAGACAAAAATGGACACAGATGGAAGGATGGAAACATTCAGAACTCCAAATGGAAGTGTTTCCTCTGTTAACAGAAAGAGCATCCTCCTGCCGAGAGGCAAGCACAGAAACCCAAGACCTCTCAAACAACACTATCCAAACTATCAATACACGTGAAGCTGTCAGGAAAACCACTGTCATTTGATGGGACACCTCTCATTACAGGAAAGAGGTTTGTCAAGGAAAGATGAACATCCAGTCTTTTCCCCACCACAGATGCTGCAATGATGAGTTTTGTTAAAGGTGGTTTGGGGAGTAGCTATTGGCAATCTACGCAGGGTTTCCACCCCAATCAAGGCATGAGAGACAAAACCAAGTGGGTTAGCCATGTCATTACACAGCTGCACAACCTGTGGTCCTCCACAAAGGAGGATTCAGAGATCTTTTGGGGGAGCACAGCCGGAGAAAGATTTGCAAAAGGCCTTCTGCAAAAATGCAGCTGGAGCACAGGGCATCTAAGAGCCCTCAGAGAGCGTCCCTTGGCTTCTAAGTACTTATGGAGATCGGTAGGTCTGGTCATTTGATGGAAGCCCCAAAAGAAAAGGCAAGTGGTGGTTTTGTATATCTGCAGCTCAGGAAACATTCACAGGGTGGTTATTTTCCCCATGGATTTCTTCCACCCAGCAATACACAGCTGACTGCTCTGGAAAGCTTTCTGCCACAAACACCTCAAACATTCCAGTCGCGTTTCTACCATAGGTGTAAACATTTCCTCCAATTGTATGAATTCAGGTGCTTTCAATCAAGATAAAATACTTGCTACCCAGCAACATCAATGCATCATATTAACAAACTAGCTGGCACTGTTGATGGCTCTGCAGAACATCTTATTATGCAAATTAATCTCCTTGTAGTTTGGACAGACAAGGAGGAATGAACTTGTAGAGACTGTTGAGGGGGGTTAAGCAGATCTTGAGCAAGAGATGGTGAGGAGATAGGCTGATTTAAGGATTTCTCTTTTTCTTCAAGAGACTTGAAGAAGGTAGCAGGGAGACTTAAGCTTGGATTTCTTTCCCTCTCCAACCTTTCAGAGTAGTTAACTTCCTGGAAAGAGGAGGTGAACTGAGCTGTTACGAAGGCTTGGAGAGGGAAAAGTTTTGCATTCTTTTATGTCTGGCATGTACACATGGTGTTAGCCAGTGTTCTCACTTTCAAAAAATAAATTTTTCGTAAGTCCTTCCACTGCCTGGCGTTTGGGGGTACCTGCGTTATCTTCCTTTACACACATTAATTCTGTGACAATCATGCAAATGTCTGTCTCCCTTGAACCTTCCAGGTTGTTTTTCTCCCCCAAATATTGTTTAAATGAATATTCCACTGGTAGACAGAGTTGCAAACAGAGAAGGGGAATAATACCTAAGGACATTGATCTTGAGACCTTACTCCAAAATGCTAAAAATCCAGAAAACACTTACCTCTGCATTTTCTTCATCGCTTGGAACGCTGTCAGTTGTTTCACTTTCTGTCAAACAAAACAGAAAAAAAAATGAAATTCACACTATTCCATCTACAGTAACAAATTCCAATTCAACAGGCCTGATCTACTTCCAGCAAGTGGTAGCAAACAGAGTCAAACCAAACAATCAGAAAACAACGGAGAAGCATGGAGCCCCTGCCACTGCAATAGCAATCAAGGGGTAGCTGCACTGAACAACTGGGTAAATTCACATTGTTATCACTGTTAACATGACTATATCCTGGAAAAGACAGCAAGGGAGAGGGAAGAAGCAGATTTGGACTTTCTGTGCAGAGTCTCCTGCAAGCAGGGGATGCTCCCTCTCCCTTGCCCTTTCTTGGCAACTCCAGACCTGGACACCAGCAAAGTTCTGTCCAAATCTTTGTTTTTATCTTCCTGCAAAATCAGTAACAAAACTCCAGAGGAGGTAAGTGTGAGTTTGTTTCATGAACTGTTATCTCAGCCTGCCACCTCAAGGGCTCATTGTCACTTCTGGGGCTTGATTACTGTTGGTACACTCTGGTATATTTGGTATAGTTTTGCTTTTGCCACCAGTGCCCAGCCTCCCGCAGCCTATTTCTCAATCTTCACTCACCACTTGAGCAAGCAGCAATACTACAGTCTCCATCCCCACCACATCACTTCAACCAGAGCACAAATACAGGGGCACAGCTCCAGTGGGACAGCCATTCTCCTGGAGCTGCATGCCTCCCTAGCAGAAGAGCCTGAAATCCAGGAATTTTTACTATATTTTCAAGCCTACATGTGCCTGAATACAGGTCTCCTACGGTCTGAGGGTCAGGCTTCTGGTCCATGGACTGGGTGGGAATGTTGTGCCTCAGATGCATCTGAGACAGGGCACAAGCCCCTCTTTTCAGCACTGGTTTGCAGTGACGGCTGCTGCCTTCAGCACAGCCACCTGCTGCCCAGACCTTCACCCAGAAAAGCTGGGTGGAGGCCTTAGAAAAGCAGAGGCCTGGACTGCAGGTTCCCTTCGGCTGGGGTTTTGAACCACTGTGTCCTGTTTCCTGGGAGGATCACCTGAGGCATCTATCAGGCTACTAATGGCATTGGGAAGAGGTCTTTCTCCAACCTCCCCAGCAGGGCTGCACAGATACGGCACATGCACAAGGAACAGAGAAATTACACCATTGAAGGAATTATGTGATTGAGTTACCATAGTAGGCAAGAGAGCTCTCAAGCACCAACTTTCACTCTCAGCTCTGTGTTATGCATTTTAGCCCATGCAGATGGCTTTGCACAACCCCTGGGATCCTGCCTTCCCAGGGAGCAACCTCATGCTCTGCACTGGCTGTAACATGAGCACTAAGAATGCATGGATCATGCCTCGTGGATTGTGCCCCTGCACATCTTTGTAGAGACTGGCACCACCTTGCCCTTGCCTCAAGGCTTGACTGAGCATTAGGTTTAGGCAGAGGGTTGTAAACCGATGGGCTGAACCGCACTTTCAGACCCCAGGATTTAATCTACACGCAAAGTCCTTCTGGAGCAAGGAAGCAGGCAGCCCAGCTACTCCAGACTGCTACTTCCAAAACAAGCACCTTCCCTACGCCAGAGACTCCACTGCAGTGTGCAGTAAGCAAAGGAACAGTCCAAAACATTAAATCTAACTGTGATGCCTTGTGAAGTTAATGCTCTGCAGAGCTTCTCAATCACTGGCCAAGGCAGAGAAAAATATGTCAACATGATTAAGCTGGGTAATTAAGCCATACTGAGGAGAGGAGAGGCAAAAATTAATCTGCGCAAAGGTGAAATGGCCCTGAAGATAGAATCAATAGGATGAATCCACACAGAGACAAGAAACAGATATTCCTTGACATGAAGAAACATGTCGCAACAAAAGCAGAGTGATGCAGCTGAAAAGGAATCCATCCTTGGTGTTTATACATAACAAAATGCTGAGCAAGAGATTGCACTATAGTTAGCAAAGCCAGGGAAGCTGGCCACTCAGGCATGGAAAGTTAGAGAGATTATTTCAATCAAGAAGGTTATTTGAGTCAGTGTCAAGCACAACAGGAGGTTGACAACAGTCTCAGTACTAAAAACCAATGGATTTCGTAGACATCAGTAGAAATATGACAAAACCTCAGAAAGGAACCAGAGGTGTTTTTGAAATAAAACAGATTTATGTAGGAGAGTTGATACCTCAGGCTACTTTTTTTGGTTGTTGTTTCAGAAGACCTAAATTAACTGTTCCTGCACAGTTGTTATGGTCATACTCTTTCCTGCCATTCAGTGGTAGCACCTGACAGAGCAAACACACAAGCACAGTTCCAGGGTTCCTGTGGTTCTCCTGCACAGGTCTGTGCCAAAAATAGTCACAAGAGTGTCCTCGAAGTTTCAGGGTTCTAGCCCACAGACCCCTGTCCTCACTCTGGCCCCAAGGGCAAATGCATGCTTTAAAAAACAAAAAAGTGGCTCATAAAACAATTTGGGCTGGAAGGGATCTCAGGAGGTCTATAACCCAATCTCTTGCTCAAAGCAGGGCCAGCCATAGGACTAGATCAGGTTGCTTGGGGTCTTATACATTCGCGTTTTGAAAATGTCTGAGGATGGAGGCAACACAATCTTTCTGAGTATCCTTCTCCACTGCCTGACTGTCCCTGTGGTGAAAAAGGTGATTTTTTTTTCTTATATCCAGCTGGATCAAGTTATCTTGTTTCAATTTATGCCTGGTGTTTCTCATCCTCCTACCATGCACTGCTGTGAAGAGCCTTCACAGCCTTCTCAGTAACATCCCTGCAGGTAGTGGTAGCTGCTATGAGGTCCTCAAAACCATCTCTTCTCCAGGCTCAACATGCCCCAGTCCCTCAGTATCTCCTCACAGACTGAGTGCTCCAGCCCTTGATCACTCTGATTAACCCTTCTCTGCACTTGTTCCTGTTTGTAACATTTGTGGACTGGGTGGTTCAAGACTGGATGCAGTAGTAGTCTTCAGAAATAGTACTCAACTAGTGCTGAGTAGAGGAGAATAATCACTTCCCTAGATCTACTGGCCATGATCCTGGAAACAGGTGGCCTTCTCTGTGGCTGAGGTGCTCTGCTCTCACTGCCTATCTGCCTTTCTGCAAAGCTGCTCCCCATTCCTTAAGCACCAGCTTCTATCGTTGCGCAATGCTCTTTCTTCCCATGCACAGGACTTCACATCTGTCCTTGCTGCATTTCATAAGGTTTCTGCTGACTCATTCCTGAAACTTCTCCAGGACCCTCTCTGCCCTCAACCATATCAACTTGTGTCCACTATTTGGTGTCACCTGTAAAGTTCCAATGTGTACTCCAACGCATCTTCTGCTCATTGATGTATTAAACAAAACCTGTCCCAGTTCAGACACTTGCAGTATTCCACTTCTTATTTGCCTCTAGCTAGAGCAACCAGGATCATCAAGAGCTGCCTTGAGATGCATTCAAAACCATGCCAGTGGCATGAAACTCTGTTATCTGAGTTTTGGGTTAGCAAGTCCTGGTTATAAGTCAGGACAGCTGAAGGCCACCAAGATACTAAGACAATGTCAGCAGCAGTACTACAGTTATCCTTCATTTTCATTATACAGGCTGGTTGCAATGAATGACTTTAGGGCAGGTAGGTCATGATTTGCTCAGAGTGGTCAGAGTGGTCACCAGACCACTCCTCTCCATCATTCCAGTCCAAGAAGCCACCATGACTTCCCGACCAAGACAGTGATTTGCATTCCAAGAACTTAGGTCCTGTAGCTGAGGTTAAAAGAAAGCATTGTCATGTTCACATACACAAAAAAGTTTTCCAAGAAACATTTGGAAAGAGGACAAATGTTTCAAAGGCCCTTGTCTCTCTGCTGCGAATAAATTAAAGCACTCTCATAATCCTCTGCCTTAGCTTTGCAAAGACCTTCAAAATACCTTGGTCATTGTAGACTAAACACATCGGGAAGAATAATCGTTTATCAACATGTGAGACTAACATTGGAGACTGTTCAAAAGAACATCATACCATTCATTCGGACCCAAAGATAAAAATTACTAAATACATACTTTACAAAAATGTGTCTGGAAGTAATTTCAGCCTAATGAGTCAAAGGCAAAACCATGTGTAAAATAATAAAATGCATGAAGAACAATTAATAATTAAGTTTGCCTCAAAAGATGATATTTGTGTATCCACCCAGTCTCCTGAGGCTTGCAAGTTAGCACCATGTTAAAAAAGAAAGGACAGGTCAGACCTTAAACTTCTCCTACTTTCAAATGTGGCTTTTTCCTGCTTCCTGCAGAAATAAGGCTTATGATTGTGGTGACTCTATATCACATGTCCACACCTGCATTTGTGTCTGTTCTCCCCTAACAACTTCTGAATGCACTGTCAGACTTGGATAAGGGATAAATGACTGCCAAAGACTCTTAACTTCCTACCAGTTATATGAAAATAAGGGGCCTGTCAGAAAGAGAAACCACTAGCACTCTGACTGGAGGCAGGGGCAAGCCTGTTATCTCACCCTTTTTTAGGTATCAGGGAATCCAGATGGGAGGCAGACGTTGGAAGCCAGACATCCACAGCTCTGCTGCTTGCCAGATCACTTGTTATCAGTCACTACACGGCTGGTCTAATCTGCAGCAAGACAGATCCACTCCCCCAAGGCCCTCAGCTCCACATCTGCATATATACCACTAATGCAGGCCTTAGCACTCTCCACACTGTGCCAGACACTGAGTAGACATGCAGCACAGAAGACCTTTAGTCTTTAGTAAGTCAGGGGGCAAGGGGAACGTGCTATATTTACAGCATGTCATTTGTACCACTGAAAATCCCCCTCTAATAAAGGATGAAAAGACCTCTCTGCATTATATCTAAAAAAGTTCTTTCTCCATGAGTCATAGGCTAAAATCTGCAGCTTACATTTCCAGTCTCAGATCTGCCAAGTTGTTTCCCAAGGTGAAACGAGTAGAGGACTGTGAGTTTTTTTGAGTTTCATTAACAATTCAGAAGGCAGGTGAATAGGCACCTCTGGATCTTTGTCGGCTACTCTGGAAGAGCTCCCTTTTCCTCAATGTCTTCCAAACATTTCCAGAAAAAGCAGTGTAAAGAAATGCCAGGATGCTTACCTGCATAGGACGAGACAGGGGAGATCTGGAGGGGGTACAGCTGGCTCATGCTGAGGGGCTGTTCATCACTTTCTGTTGTCACCTCTACTACCTGACAAACATCAGGAGGGTTGGCAACTATCACCTGCTCCTCACTGCTGCCATCAAGGTGCGGCTGTCCTACAACTTGGGGTTAGAAATAAAAAAATATTACTCATAACACCTCGACCCTGCTGAATCTCTAAGAGCCTGTCCTTGCAGCCTGCTTGGTATCTCAGTGAGTCTTCAATAGACTCAGCAACTTCTTCCATGCTCACCACCTGCTTTCAGTGGATATTCTAAAGGAAACCTGTGATCCTGACCCAGCAAACTGCCAACATCCCATGGCCTCTGAATGCTCTCAGGTAAATTATGCAATGGAAGACCAGAACAGGCATGCAAAAAATTTGGGTCATGCCGAACACTGCGGGACTCTGATACATCCATAACATGAATCTATTAAAAATTTTTCCTCCAATTAGATGCTTATTCTCACTGACCCTTGCAATGCCATCAATGGTATGTACAAAACCACAGTTGCACCTGTAGACTGTAGTCCCCATGGTCTGTGACAGAAAGCTACAGTCTGCTCAGTTATTAACAGGGGGGTTTCCTATTCTCCCAGGCACATGATATTTCCTACCAAAAGAGCACATGAAATTTAATATCAAAGGAGCATTATTTATTTCTACACAGTGAAGCAACCATGGATGCTACTCAAATGTCTTGAAATGCTTTGCAGACATTAGTTGTTCTATACAATGACCTTTTGAAAAAGAGGAATAAACCAAGGTACCAAGAAGTTATTAAGCAAAGCAAAAGTATGGTGAAACGCAGAATCTCACTTCTCTGGAGCTTCCTGAGTGAATTTTCTTTGTCTTGTACAGCTCCAATCCCAGCAGTATGAACACATGACAAATGCATTAATCCAGCATAGAACTGAAAGCCACTAGTTAGATTGGAAGAATGCCCAGGGACGGTGCCATCTCAGAGGATGGCTAACCTGAATCCACAGTTGTCTAAGAGAAAGACTATAGACATTCTTTCACTGAACATAAAGCTTCAAAAGGAACGTAAGGCCAAATTCTGTACACAAATTTTGAACACATTGCTGTGTTGCTCAAACAGTATATTTTTTTCTAGACCCAGGAGGGGAAAAACATACAGGCAAAGAAATACAATAGATCTTGAAATTCTTCTGTTAGGTTACCTAAGTATACGAATCATTAATTTTGAAAAAGGCAAAAGATAGCATCTATTCCTGCGTGAACTAAGATAAATAAACATGAATGCACATATCTATACACACAATCCACTCCTGCATTCTATCTTTAGACACAGCTTTTTGAAAAATAAAAGTGGCAGGTATTTTTCCCAGGCAAAAGCTGTGTATTATTTTGCTTTGTGAAGTGCCAGGTGAGCACTGAAACATCTCCCAAACTTAGATGTGTATTATAAGAGAGAATGCCAGCATAAAGAAAATTACATACATACTGGATAGACTTGGTTTTTTAAAGTTGAATCACTATAATTACTACAATTTTGTTCCAGATATTTTATTTCACCTTTCTTGGCTCTGAAACAGCTAGCTTTTTATTGAATGTCATGAGGGGGGTGCAAGAGTGCACACACACACAGAGTTAATTTTTATCTGGGAGAAACCAATATTGTGCAACCCTCTCAGGGTAGGAGCAGGCCATCTGCACTGTTTTATCTTTTTCCTCAATACCTGATGAATTCTTACCCACTCCAAGAGACAAAAGGCACAGCAAAAATTACTGCTCACTTGGGCAATATGCCACAACTTCCCATGAGCTGCATGTATGTCAGAAACACTGCAGGTGCTGCTTGTCTTTTGGTCCTTTCAGATGACTTCCCTCCTTTCTGCAGAACAGATCTAATTTACCCTTTCCTCCCTGTTTATATTAAAGTCCTTTTTGCAATCCTAAATAAGGGCTTTTCAGTCTGGATAAGCAGCACACTTCACATGTCAATAATTAAACAACACTGGATGACAGTTCCCCATCTGACCCTCAGATAGTGAACAGGAAGCACTAATAGCACTACAGTGCTATTCCTTCAAATTTGTAACAGTAGGAGCAACAATCATATTTTAACACTCTTACAAAGTAACAGAAGTTGATTAAATGAACTGCCATAAAGAGAGGAAAACTACTCACAAACTCTCAGCCAAACAAGTACTTGAGGGGAATGACTGCAAAGCCCTGTGACCTACGAAATGAGGATCAAAAATAGTCACTGGACACGATTTCTGCCATCTCTACAAGCAGAAGACTAACATATCTTTCAAATACTTTTTCATCATATTTAAAAGTGGAATTCTAGATAAAATGATATATGGGTCATAATTCTAGAAGCTCTCACTGCAGTGACAACCTCAGCCAAAAAAAGAGCTGTCAAAATCCAGCCCAATTATTCTACCAAGAACCAGTTATTCACATGTTGAGATGACAGCTAATTCCTAATTTACTGGTTTCCTTTTTGTTAGCCCAGTGATGTTAAGAACTATCTCTGCTACTGAGGTGCCAGCAAAAAGAACCAAGTTCCTTCATTTCACCTGCTGGTTGAAACTCCCCAATAAAATGGTACCCTACACAAACCTCTGCTTTAGGCAATGGGAAACCATCACCCAATTCAGCTTAACTCCTACACGATATTGGCTACAGTCTCCTCACAGCTGTGGACTTCTGTGTGGAATAAGCTGCCATCAGGAGAAGACAACTAAGCATGCCTGTAAGTGCTTTACTCTCAAGGGAAGCACCGCACTGCCCCAGTATTCCTCACTGTCTCCGCAAGGTGGTGGGACTGACCTGCAACCGTGACCTTGTGTGGCCTGGGCTACTGAAAAATGGGTCAACCTGCCTGCAACCATGGCATTCTCCAAAGTGCAAAATGATTATAGAAAGATAAGTTTGGCAGAGCCAAAAGGGTTTTTGAAGTCACCTGTGTGCTTAGCGTGTAAGAAAAGCATAGGAGTACTTACCTACGACATTCACTGTACTGTCAACTTCATTTTTTATACTGGAGGACAGGAAATAGTCAGAAGTGACATCATTTAGCCCATTAATCCCAAAAGATGATTCAACTGGCTCTTGCTAGAATGCAAACAGTATAGTTGGGTCAGGATTGTTTTATTTTAGGAGCCTGGAGACAGTTCATCTCTTTGTTCTGAGACGGTAATAAATCCCATCACTTCTGCCTGCCATATACCCCCTGGTCTCTGCAGTACACTGTCTTAGAATGAATATTTTGGTCTCTGAGGACAAGACAGAATCTACTTCATTTCCAAATCTTGTGCTTTGAAACAAAAGCTATTTCTAATTTTCAGATTTAGAGTGAGCCTTCTGAAAACAAGGAATTAGTACGCTATTTACTACAAGAGATTACTATTTGAAACAAGCAAGGAAGAAACATTGCTTTAAAACAGTACTCTAATATTCATCCTCATTCCTTTCCAAACATGCTCTATTTCTTCATGCTCTCTGAAAGCTTAGCTTCTGTATAGAAATTACTTCTCTTAGCTTCTGTATAGAAATTACTAAAGTCTAGCCTTAATTTTTCTCTACAGCAAGCCTGAAAGCAAACCAAAGTGTTTACACTAAATATAGCCTTTTAGATCACATCATAAACATTACCACAGGGCAACAGGATTGGGAAAACATCACCTGTTCTACAGACTGAGCTTTCCACAACATGCATCCCTGTAGGCCTGGTACACTTGAGTGGGAATCTAGAAAACTTGTTTCAGAGTAGACACCAAAGAAAATTATTCCATAAACTTAGGATTTCTTTAAAAAGCTATAAACACATTTAAAGGATTATCTACAGGTCCATCTTCCTTCCTTATATTGGCTCCCTTAGAAGTTTATTGGTTACAAAGTCTAAAGTCTTCTGTTCTTATTCTGGGTTGGCCCTGCAAGGCTAGTTCTACCTCGCTGCTGAGCACCACAGTGGTGCAGAGCTGTCCATTGGATCAGATGACATGCCATGCTCATTTTCACTGCTCTAAAGCATTTTGTCAAAGGCAGGGCAAAGGTGAGACTCAGGACTTGAGGTGCCAGCCCTTCACAGTACTAACTGTATGAACTGTTATCTCTGGGACAAGGAACTGGGGACACTATGACAGGTCTTTCCTCCATGTTACATGCCATGAGTGTGATCCACTCAAAAAGAGCTGTCACTTTGACACAAGCACCTTCACAGCCACTAAGCAAGGTAAACATGCACCCTGTCCCAAGGTCATCAGAAGGGTGCAAAGTTAAGTGTTAATGGCAACTAGGTGTTTGATGAGCTGCACCAGCTGTGTTGACCCACAGGTCAAAGAACTAGAGAGCTGGAAAAGATAAAATTAGCTGCTAGTGATCCATTGAGGATCATGACTGCAGAGACATGTTAGGGCTGCACACCAAAGCCCTGAGTAGTATCTGGTGTTGTGCAACACAGTAAACACAGCGGCCCCCATGGAAATGCCGCGCATACACACCTTGCTCAACTTTACTGAGGTTTGGTTCAGAGTTTATTTAGTAGCCCCTTTCAAGCTTCAGAAACAAATATCTTGGAACTCAGGTGCCAGATCCACAGAGACTTGGATACTGGCACACTTGGTGTTAAAGCATCTAAATTTTCTATGTCCAGATGTCTAGCCTAAGCTAAACACATGGGGAAAGGTGTCAGAAAGATTTACAAAATGTCTCTCAATGTGGAACTCCATGTCAAAAGGATATATCTAGGATAAGGTGGAAATTAAACCTCAGTTCAGTCCTTTGTTTCAAAGGAAAGAGTCTGTTTTTCCTGGGCTGCTCTGACACTTCCATTTTGTTCCCACTGATGAGAACTCATTTTTTAATGAATTTAATGAACTATAGTGACAGCCTCTGTTTGCCCAAAAGCCTAGTGGTAGGAGGCCTATTTGAGAGGTGGGAGACCTGCTTGCAGCCCCCCTTTCCTGATGTGGAGCAGGGATTTGGTAAGGTCCAGGACTCTTCACATCCACGGGGCCAAGCAGTGAGTGCCCTGCTCCAGCTCAGCAAGGTCTGGGAAGGTGTCTTCACCCCCACCAGTGATTGCTGTGGGTGCCCACAGGGTCAGGCAGTGGCAACAACAGGAAGCTCACTGCGAGGCTCCTGCTATGCTGAAGTCCCTTCACAGATCTGTGCTCAGATCCTCAGCTTCTCCCTCTGCTGCTCTTACCCCATTGCAGTTACCAGGCAAATCATGGAGCAGCCTCCCACTCAGCTCCACCAAACAGAGATTTTTCAGGGTAACTGCAAGGCATTCAATTCAAAATATGCAACTTGGATCTCGAGAATTCACATCACCGAGCAAAGCAATTATAAGCAGCTTTCAGTGCTCGGAAATGTGCATTTGCTTTAATTCATCCACCACCCTCCTCCGCTATTTCAGCCTTCAACATTCAATAGTCAGCCTAACAGTGGCTGATCATGGAAGGAGCACCTCTTTTAGAATCCAGGCATTCCCAGAGGCCATCTGGTGCACACATTTGTCACAATAAGGGGGAACAGACAAGAATACTATACTACCTAGCCCCACCTCAAAGCCCCCAAGAACTAAGTGGCCATACCACAGTTGGTGGCTGGTGAGGTGTATGCTACAGGAGGTATCACTGGTAGGTGTATGTGCTGGTGGCACGGCCAGCTCAGTTCACTGCTTCTGCATCACCTGGCCTAGTGCTTCTGTGCAGCTCAGGGCAACAAAGCTGGAGAAAAAGTGCTCCCAAAAGTTGTGAATATCATCCCACTGGCTTAACACCACATGTACTAATCTGGTATCACTAGGACTCCCCCAGCAATGACTGTCGGACTGATCTTAATGGAGAGGGCAAGATTGTTCAAGTGCCATACAGCTTTTCAGGCATTTAATAGTTTGTCTAAAAGAAAGATTCCAAGTAGGGGAATAGCAAAGTGCTGCTGCCAGCTTTGGCAGAGATCACACACTGCTCTGCCCTGACCAAAGAAGTTTACTGGCTCCCTCTGAATATCAGCTACCATCAGAGTCACTAACAGCCACATGTGGCTGCATGATCCAGATAGGATGGTTAAAAAGTGGTTCCTTTAAAACCATATAAAAGATAGCATTCTGCCATGAAACCCCACGTAACAACTGTCGGGGCAGCACCTGCCTTCCAAACCCAATTCCAATGGAGGAGTTTTTCCCAGTTTTCTGGATTCACCAGGCCCAGAGTATCTCCTGGCCAGTGGATGCAGAGCCTGAACCAAGGCAGGGGTGGCACACCCCTTCACAAGTGAGCAGCAGGGGACTGAGATGCCCTTCCACTGCTGATATAGCTGGTACACAAAAACCACTGAAGGCTGAAAGCCTGAAACTCCTGAGAGTTGCTTTTTGTTTTTTTTTAAAAATTGAAAGTGGAATAAATCCTGCTGGTGTGTAATACTGACCACCTGAAGAGGCCCTCGACAGAGGTGCAAAAGCTAGGAGGCACCATGCTTCCCAGGGAAAGAGGTGCCAGTCTGAGTCCATGCTCTGAAGAAGCAGAAATCTCAGGTAGCAAACGAGGAGCTTTACAGCTGAGGTCTTCTAACTGACAAAACATGACCACAGAGTGCAGCTCTGACAGAACTCTTCTCCCTTGACTAAATGAAAATTAACTTCCAATGTCTTATACACAGAAATTAATTGCTCCAAAAGGTAGCTCTATTGTTCAGAAGCATTTCTTCCATAATTGCTGTATTTCTCCTTACACAAAAAGCAAATGGCATATGTATTGCTGAGACTGCCAGTTTTCCAACCTCCAGGCATTGTAACACAAGGGCTGTGTCCACTGATGACGTAAGTTACAGCTCTAAAAGCCTTCATATTTAAAAAAAAAACCCAACCCAAACATCCCGGGTAACTGTAGCTACTTAACCAAACCACAAGTATTTGCAAATACCCACCACAATTTACTGTTGGGTCTATTAAAAAATATTTGCAACAGACTGCTTTCACAAGCTCTCACACTATTAAACAGCCACTTCTTACCTTAATTTGTTTGAATTTGTCATCCTTCTCAGACTTTGTTTTTTTTCCTGCAACAACAGAAGGAAGATTTCATAAATCCTGTGTGCCACACTTTCTACATTCACCAATAAATAGTCCCAAAATGTGCCTCAAAATGGCAAGACCTCCTAGTAAAGGGAGAACATATTTTGCTTAATTTTACCCCTTCTTTAAGGCCTGGACAGCCAAAAATTCACCTTGAACAACCTGGCTTTGTGTTTCTTTTTTAAAAGGCTACAAAAGAGAACCACTATAGGACCAAGGAAAGCAACTGCAGTCAAAAAATCAAAGTGAAAAATATGGAACAGTGACAAATTAAGCAACAAGGCCTGTTAAAAAAAGAAGGGGAAGAAAACTATTCTTAAAGGGAAGAAAAATCAGAATATATGTCTCATCACATTTCTGACACTCTCACTGTAGCTATAAGGGAGATTGTCAATTGCTTTAATGTGAAAAGAAATAGCAATAAACTTCAACCAGTATTTTTATAAATAGTTGTAACTTGGTAGGGAAATATACATTACAATTAATGCAAAAGTGTTTCATACAATCATGCTAGACTTGAGAATCCAGAAAACCACACAGCATGTGACCTCCACAAAATGCCATGTGCCTTGGCAGACCCCATTGTTGCTGCCCCTGCTCCGACCTGATGAGACCTCGATGTGGAAGCTCAGACTTGCTGGTTCAAGCTCAGCTCTACCCCACCATTAGCACAGACATGTCCCAGGAATTTCTTCTATCTCTATTTAGAAGATATCACTGAAAATTAGAAATGTTTGCAGCCAAATTCTTTTGCTCCCACACATAAATTTAGTCACATGTCACTAAAAAAGGGCATGTGAAAATATATGTATATGGGGCCCAAGATATGTCAGTTTTATAGTAACTAGACTTTCTGCAGAATCTTCTCCTGCTACAGCCTCCATTTCCAGAATCTCAGTTTTCAAGATAAACTTTAGTAGTTCTTACATGAATCTACCACAAAGGGACAGGTTATGGTCCAGGGGAACATACCTAAACATACAAAATACACCATTGACAAGAGAATGAAAACAGTTTCAAAGCTATTGTTCTACTTTTTGCAGACTGATCTCCCTTTCACAGTATGATTCTGCCCCAAAAATGCCATGGTTCATCACTTCCAGTCACACTGACCTTAAACTTTCTATGGTTGTGCCTTTCACTTCTCAATCTAAGAAAACAGCAAACTGAGCTACAGGTGGACTGAACAGGATTTTAGAAGAATACTGTGCGTTTGGTTTGCAGGTTATCTTTTCATCTGAAATCCCAGACAACAGAGGATACCAGAGGACTAAGGAAGCCATTGTTGTACTCTATATACCAGCAAAGAAGCCATAAGCAAGCCAATGAGCCATAAATAAACAAATGTTTCTACTTTGAAAGAAACCAAATGCTTATGAGATTGACCTGGTGGTTAGGTCCCCTTGTGGCAGGTGGGAGACTTAATCCCTAAATTTGGGGATTCAGTTTCCCAATTCACCATTAGCATGCTCAGGAGGGGTCTGGTTTTACATGATCTTTGTAACTAACAATATAGTTTCATGGGTTAACATTCTGAACAGAGTGTACTGCTTCCACACCCAGCTCAAGACAGAGCCAGTTTAATTCTACCCTTACCTGAAAAAAGATACCAAAATGTCTGTCAATGTATTCTGAATGAGCCCTACTGAGGTAAATGTATTGATCTCCAATATCCCCCTAATCATATTCCTTGACTGAAGGAGACCTAGCATAGAATCTGAACACAACTCCATTGGCTTTAGCAGAAACACATCAACAGCTTGGGGCTACCACATCTCATTGATCGTCTCTTCAAGCAGCTTCTTCTCTTAAACGAATGTAGCTCATTTTTCATACAACTGTTCCTAAGTTCTGGGGAACATATGACTAAAAACATCCAGCTTCACAGCAGAAGTAGAACTGGCACATTTTGCAGGCTCCAGTAATTTCTCTAGGCTAAGTTTCCCGTAGCAGTGTCAGGCATCCATTTTCGGGGGGAAAGGGGGAATAATTAAATAATTGACTGGTACAGCAGCAGGAACAGTTCAGCCTGGATGCCTTTGGGGAGGGACCCTAAACAAATGATGCGTGGACTTTTATACCTTACAGTCTATGTACCTGTTCTTATAGTTATTTCTGGGTCTGGGGTCTTCCCACTGTTCACTGGCTCTGCAGAGTTTCTGGGTGACCAACCACCCCTCAGACAGTCCCACCCTCCAGGCAGCTTGCCACAAGTCCCCGTGTCCTTTGTTAGGCAAAGGGTTGATGCCCCTTCCAAGCTCCTTGCCTGGGACTCCTGTAGTTTCCCAGCCAGTCAGGGCACAGTGTGCAGCTTGCTGTGGAAGCTTGCACACTGAGCTACCTGTACGAGGTGTATTTCTTAACAATGCCCCCCCAATCATTTCATGTTGACAAACTCTCCCCTCTACCTTTTTTAGAAGGTCTTTCAGATAACGGCAGCATCCGGTACACCCTGAAGGCATTGTTTCCTTTCTTTATACTTTTGTCCTTCACTTCTTCTATGTCAGGCAAGGAGTTCATAGCACAACGGAAGTTTGCCTTCCATGTCTTTGGATCGGGTTTATCTACTCCTGATTGGTATTTTCCTAAGCAAGAAAAAAAGTTAAGCACACATGGCATGTGATTGAAAACCTAATGCGAATTGGTTACAGCATAGGTTGGTTTCAAGGTGTCAGTCTTTGGTTCCCATGACAAGCGTTCAAACAATAGCTGAGGTTGCAGGAGAGTGCTGTGATCTCATTCCTGTGCACATTTCTAGAACACATGCTGAACAGTTTGTGCTCAAGAAAGACCCCGCAGATCAGACGTGACTCCACAACAATACAGAAAAGCTTGCACAGCATTTACCTTTACTATGTCTGGCTTGAATCCATAGAAAGGCAAAAAAAGCCTAAAGGCCTATGCCTACAAAGTGCTGACTGTGCTCCATTCCTAACAGTTTTGAACCCAATATTGTTAACGTTTAAATCAATTAAGTTTTACTGTGTTCATCAATGCAAATGAGTTATGGCACTTCAATAAAGCTGCCTTGGAAAAAGCACTTAGCCTCCCATAAATCTGGAAACTTAAGTTCACTCTCTGTGTCAGAAAAGCAAAGACAAGAAAGAAGGAAAACGCAATTTTATAAAGGAAAACGATGTGAAAATCTGTCCTGCAGAAAAAGAGACCAGTACCTGTGTGAATGGCCCAGTTTCTAAACAAAGGAGCATCTTTTTCAACATCCCACCCGTGTCTTGCAGCATGCATCCATGGAATTTGAAAAATCTTCTTCTCCTGGAAGGGAAAACAAACAGGAAATGCCAACACTGATAAGACTTGAGAGATCTTCTGATGACTTTAAGTCACTCATTTATAACCATGGTTTCAGCATCTACAAGTCTTTTGCTGCCCTATAACCCAGTGTCACTGTCACTGAAGTCAACTGGAAAATAGCCACTGGCATTGCCAAAAGCAGAATACAGCCCAAGTATATGAAATACTCAGAAGCCACTTCATGGAGGATAAGCCTGGCAGTTTTCCAAGTGGACACATGTTAAAAACAGGCAGTATTACACATTTCTAAACATTCAAACAAAGGCTAGTTTTGGCAGCACAGACACTTTTATGATTAGAAAAATTACATCTGAAACTAAACGACAATAGGAATAGGGCAAATTCAGGGGATTTAGAACTCAGCCAGTAAATACTAGTGTGGTGAGGGAAAGAGATCTTTTAAATTTATATGCCAAGCAAGTGGACATATGAATATATCAAATGTAGACAAATGTAAACATCTCTCCAGTGGGCATAAAAACAACCAAACACTCATGTGAAGAGGTGGTATTGGAGATACGTGAACAGATTTTAGAAACTTTAGGCTGAAGAGAAGTGCATTTAAAGCAATCCAACGGCAGGGGGGTTTTAAATTTTTTTTTTAACACATATGTAGCCAAATCCATGCCTTACATGGCAGCAGAACAAACTGATTCCCAAAGGATCAAGGAAGATAGTAGACTCGTGGCTATTAAAGATGATAGTTTGGGGATGTAGCTCTAGCTCTGGGAGCCCAATGGCTTTCAGAGCTTGAACAGCATGGATTCTGACACTCCTTTCACAAGCACTTAGCACACAGGATACCAGGCCAAATGGATTCTGGGTCAGATGTGCTTTTATGTCATACAATATGGTAATGAATTCTTTTGTGCTGACCTACAGAGCTGCTTCAGAACTCTTCACACTCTTTTCTGCAAAGCCATGCAAAAAGATTTTGTTACACAACATTTGTTTTTTCTCCCCTATTGGGAGGAATATGTCTTATCTGGCTTCATATGCATCTTGTGCTATAAACTCTGCCATTGCAGGTTTAGATCTAATTCTTACTCTGTGAAGACAAATGTACTTCCAGGGCAAAATGCACCCTCCTTCTGAGGTGGCCACCTGAGCTATGCCAACTGAACTGCACCCTAAAAGAGTCTATTTCTCCCCATTGACTACAAATAACTCCAGACAGGCAGCTCTCCTTTAAATGACTGCTTTGTAGATGTCTTTGGCTGGGTGAGATGAATCCTTTGCCCTTTCCCCAACAACCACTTTTCTTCCTTGTTTGTCTGGTTAATATTTCACTAATGTCAAGGTTAGGTTTATTTCCCTTCCTTCCCATGTGATCTTTTCTTTCTTTGAGCCTGCATTTTGTCCTTCAACTCTTGTCTTTAATCCTTTCTCTCATGTCCATTCACTTGCTTGGAATTGCATTCTTCACTTCTTGCTTGGCTTCATCTTTATTTTGGTGAAAGCACTGATTTAACACGTTTTCTCATTCCCCTCAAATCCTCACACCCTCATTCTTCCTCTTAATCTAGTCCCATCACTTCTCTTACATGTCTTTTGCTTCCTTACTCTTCCCCCATATACAATTAAATCATCCTATAGAGATGCTCACCTCTTTCCCCGAGTAGAAGTAGTCTAAAGAAAGCACTATTTTGTGGTCCAGAGAACTACTACATTCAGCAGAGCTAGAATAAGCTTTCCTGCCTTTATTCTCCCATAGTCTATAATAAGCAAGGGGAAAAAAATCATACTTCCATAGAAAAAAATTTCTGTCAATAAGGACTTTAAGAATTGAACAGATTAAAAAGTCTTCTCATGCTTGAGAGGTTTGAACAACGCTAGACAATGCTACAGAGGTTACACCATGGATTTCATATTCCATGTGGTAATCCAAAACCTAGCAGACTGAACAAGACTCCAGACATAGAATCCTGTCATCATCAACCATATTCACTGCTTCAAAGGGAGGTGCTAGGACACTCAACAGCAGTCTAAGTGGTCATTACAGTGCTGCTGTTCATTACAGAAAGTTCTTCTCAACCCCAGATGTTTTGAAGCACAGGAATTATAGCAAATTATAATACAAATAACAAAATAATAGAATCCACATGCATTATAATTTTTTAATATATTTTTACACATCTATACAGAAACTACATATTTTCTCATCAATGATCGAATATCCAATCTTCTCTGAAACACTGCAAGGCTGCTGATTGCATAAATACCATGTGGTTGCATGTTCTGCTCTAGTTTACCTGGATGTTTTCTATTTAAATGTTAATTCTTTATTTTGCACATTATCAAACATTACCTATATTCTTCTTTAGTTGATGCTCCTTAGTAATGACCTTATGCTTATCCGTGCTTTCTCTTAGACAACCATGTGCTGACTAGTACAGCACTGGACATTTGCATAGGAGTCTCATGTTTCTGCTAAAAAATTAGCCTTCACCTGAAGCCAAAAGCACAACCCACAAAACTTCTGCAGCATAAGAGGAATCACTAACAAACTCCAATGGGGACATCAAAAGAGAAAAGTTGTGACATTTTCAAAAATAGGTATGACGGGGAAAATAGTATGGAACACTTGGAACTCAAGTATTGAGAAATCCTGCAAGCAAGTGAATGCATGAGACCAAATACTAGCTACAAAGTCATAGGAGAAATCTTAAATAGCAGCATCCTTCTCCAGGGTAATACTCCAAGCACCCATCAAAGCAGCAGGTTGCCTCTTGACTTCTGTTACAGCTTCTCAGAATGTTTCCACTCTAATTTCCTTTTCCAGATCTATGAGGGACATTGACCACTCATTATCCCCCCTTCCCATACCACCTCTGCCCTCTACTGAACTGTCATCTTTCACACCTCCCAGTTTTATCTCAAGAAATTCCCTTCCTCTCCTGTGCCATTCAGTAGGATAACATTTCACCAGGGAGGTACAGAAATATTTATTTTTTAAGCCCTATGAGGAGGGGTTTGTTCTGGAGAAATAATGTGATGAACTGACAGTAGGGGAAGGAATTAGGAAGGAATTAGGTATGTCAGCTATACCTGATTTGTAATTTTTAACTGAGAGAGGTTTAATTATTTTGATAGTTTTAAACTATTTAATAGTTTAATTATTTTTAACTGAGAGAGGCTGGAAAAATTCCCCAAGAAGAGACAGCTAATGACAAACCCAGAATGGTAGCAATTCCTTTCATATTTAAATCTTATTTCCTTAAAAGCTGTGCATACACACAAGTTTCATTCTCTTGATAATCTGATACACCTTCTTTTCTAAACTTTTAACTGTCCTTCACCAAACTCTAATTAAAATATACAAATCACAAAATCCTAGAGTCTCCAAAGTCAATTCTGTGGGTACAGAAAAAGGCTGTGATACACGACACTGTATCATTGATTCCATGCATGGCTTTATTTATGGTCAGGATTTAAAGTAAAAATAGAAATATTTTTGGTTTAATGATCCATTGTTGGAACGAATGTTTAAACATTTTTAAATAGAAATGCTCAGAAGGGCAATTAGCTTGTTGAGCACAATAAAGGCAATCCAGACTGATGCCAAATCAGAGGGTAGAAGTGGGGAACAAATATACCTGAAATACACCTTTAATAAACCAGAAAGCAGGCCACTTATCCTAGTATCCTTTTTCTGATAGGAGACAGGGCTTTGTTTAAAAATAAAGAAATTAAAAATAATTTATTTGTGAGACAAGGCTTGGTCAATACAGAATAAATAAATAAGGGTAAAACCTTCTCCCAACTCTTGCATGCAAACAGTTCACACCAGAAGCACAAGGCAGAAACTGCTGTAACAATATCATCAGAGGGCTGCAAACATTAAACAACAGGACAAGCCATGCAAACTGCCTTTATGGGCTGGTGGTCTGAACTTGGAAGATTGAAGCCCTTAGCACAGTCGCAGCATTTTTACATTACAAAGGAAACAAGTACCATTCCTTGGATGTACCAAAAAAGGTTATATGAACACAACCTACAGAAGAACAACATTGTATTCAAGAGTAATGTGTTCAAATCTGAAATACTGTGCCCAACTAATCACAGAGAAATTATTTCAGGACTGGGCAGGAATGCCAACAAAGGACAGTAGATATGGACTGTCAGCAGGAAACCTGACACTGAAGTAGAGATATGTAACGAGAGGGACCCCAAAGTGTGACTCAAATTACAAAGACAACAGTAAAAACTGGTCTCCATCTCTTCAGCTGTGACCTCATTAGGCAAGAACAAGGACCTACTCAAATTCACAAGGCAGTTAACTAGGGAAGGGATAAAGCAATATTTATTTACTCAGCCACAGCATATGAGAGTCACTGCTGCAGGAAGTTCCTGAGAAACAAGATTCGTAGCTGAAATTTAAAGGGCTCCTGATAATTTTACAGTCATAAGCATCTCTAGCTTTGAAAGCTGAAATAAAAAATAGTAATATCAATTGCCATTCTTCAGCTTTAAAAATGAACATCCAAGCACCACAATTACTAATGTTATAGGGAAGATATCAGACTATCTGAGTTAACCCAGTCTTAACCAGAGTGGCAGTTCCTCAGTTTCTGCACCCAATTTTGTGCATTTCCACCCATTCTGATAACAAAGTAGTCTCTGTACAAAACAGCTTCATGCTTTTCAGTGTGGTGAATTACTCTCCTGAATGCTACAGAACGCATGAAACGTTTCCAGCATTTATTACTATTCAAAGTCTCAAATACACTCAAATACAAAATCAAAATAAATTCAAATTGGGCACTGATATTTTGGAGCCCACACTTGTTCTCCCAAAGAGTCTAGTGTGCTTAGCAGGAGCTCAGGTTTGTGTCTGGCTGGGTAAAAATTATTCCATTTTCTCCCAGGTTGAGAAGCATCAAAGAAGTCACACAAGTCTGAAACAAGGGATTGTTTTTTCAACCCAGAGTCTAACTCAGAATATGATCTTCCACGTGAGGAGTGCATTGTGTTCACATCCCTCTGATGCTACCTGGTGAACAATGTGTTCCCATCTCAAAAAAACCCCCACCTACTGGAGTCTCCAGAAACACTCACTCCAACAACAAAGAGTTGGAAAATGCTTTCAAAAGAGCCACAAATCCACCAGGCCAAAGCAAGATGCCTCAGATCTGGCAGGCAACTCCGGAGGAACAGGTTCAGCAGGAAGCACTCATCTTTGCCCTTCCTCCCCATGTCACCCCTTTGAAAACCAGGAATGAGCTGATTTACCTATTCAGACCTCAGCCACTGCTATAAGGTCCTCTTCAGCACATGCATGCACCCCCCATTACCTTATTTAGCCATTTCAGCCCCGGTATTCTGTTGGAGTTGATTTGCTCTTCCAGCCAGGGCCGCATCCGCATCCTTTCGACAGGCATTGTCACCCACCTGGAAAGGAACTGCAGGGAACAAGTGACAAGGTTACTTGTTTCCCAGGCAGAACTCCCAGGCAGTTCCCCCCACCTCTACACAGTACAGATGTATTAAAGCTTTGCAGGCATTGAACAACTGTAAATATAATTGTGATTTTTAGATCTGTGCACGAGCCTCTGCTAAGAACAACTGAGATGAAAAGGTCTTCTTTATGGCAGAAAACACTCTTCTGGTATATCTGAATTAGGAAAACCTTCACCTGAAAAAAACACATAATATTGGCAAAAGTTTGTCTGCTGATACAGGTGGGATACCAGAGGTCACAAAGAAAAACAACTACCTCTTTTTGGCCCACGTATCTGTATTTGCACCAGACCTTTTTTTGCAAAGAAAAAATATGTTAAGGAAAAAATCCACATGCAGGACGCATCACTGTACTAGCTAAAATGACACACCTGTTAACAAAAGTGCTTCCAAATATCTGTTTCTTCCCATAAACTTGACTAAAATTATGAAAAATACATTTTACATCACAGCAATTTATCAGACCACTTTGGTTGTGGCTGAGTAGTTTGGTCCCCTCCCTCCATTTTTTTCTGATCAACCCAGTCACTAATTTTTTTAGCTGTTATTTTACATTTCAGTGCTGGTCAGCTATGAAATGAGTTCTTCACAGCCCTCTCAGCTGCACCACATCACCTTATATTATTAAGACTCAAACTGACTTCTTTTTTCTGCTCTCTCTCTCACACACGTGACCTTGATGCCACTTCCCTGTTTAGAGCTGTAAATTATTGACATAAGAGTCCAAAGTCTTGAACCTGAGCAGAAAATTTTAAAAACTTTAACCTATCTCAGGCACCACTCCGGAAGTACCAACTGGCACTAGATGCACATTAAAGCACCACATTAAATTCCTGTTAAGCAGCCTGCAATCCATCATTTCCACATTCAAGTACTTGCATTTAGGCTGCTGCTTCTCCTTGCCCTCTCTGCACCGGGCTCAGCTCCTTCCTCTCTCTGTTCTTCACATCTGCGTCCTCTGCATCATTCTTAACTTCTCTGCTCCACTATTCTTGTCACCTTTGATCTTAAAATAAAAAAGAGAAAAAAAAATTTGAAAGCACACAGCAATGGCACAAATGTAAATGGGTTTGTTCTTACTTCCTATGGGAGTACAGGCATGAGACAGACTAACAATTAGGCAGTACCAAGTCCACACCCAGCACAAGAGGAAGAAAAACTTTCAAAGTTTCCTCTCATTGCTCTGAGGACATGTATTTCCTGAAACTAATAAAGAATTAAAACCTGAGTGCAACAATAAGGCTCTTTGATGTGTTCAGAGAATTTACCAGCAGCCATGCTCACGCTAATCTCTTAGCAAACATATTTACATTTTGTTTACTACTGCGCAGAGCTGGTCACTTGCACTTCAGCTGCAGCCTATTGCAGTGACTACAAAGTTCTAAAATAGCTCAGAAAATGGTTGCAACTGCTCAGCTCCCTTTCAGGTGCACATTAGACATACAAAACCAGCAAACCCCAGAATCCAACAGTGGCTGAGTGCAAATCCCCTCTGGGCAAGAGGGAAGCTGTTTTCTGGTCAAGGGCAATGTGGATACAGCTTTCTCAGCCCCCATGTCAGTGGCAAACAGCTGGTCATGCCACTGCAGCCCCCTCCCCTTGGCACTAGCAATCCTCATCCAGGTTGCAGAATGTGTATAGATTTGTACTATTTTCCCCTACCACAGTTTGAGTCAAAGCTGAAAAATGCAAATGGCAATGTACTAAAGACATGAGCAAATTTTGATTTGTCTGACAAGGAAGAAAGTATCTGCAAAGATGCATTTCTTTGTAAGGTATCTTTAAGTATGCACGCACTTTGAGACAATTCCTGGAAACACTGTATCAGATTCAACACGAAGTATATGAGTGTTCCCATTTAGCAGTCAGACTCATCTTCTGGGTAATGAGTCCCTAAGACAAATTTCAAGCCCATCTGAATAAACAAATTAGACAGAAGGCAGAAAAGTCATCTTGAAAGCAGCAGCAACAAATCCCACTTGGGACAGGCAACATGGGAGAAACAGAAGGTGCCTTTGTGCAAAAGCAATATATTTCAGGAAATGAGAAAACTTCCAACAATCGCTACTACAAGGAGGCCAGTCTTGCCCAAAACTGCACGGTTGAGCCAGTCGGTCTCTTCCCTTCCATGTCCCTGGGGGCTTCCCCAGCTGCTCCCCTGCAGATGCTGAGGTGTGGTGCTCATCTCTTTTTTGACTTGTCTGGAATTAGCACCTACAGCTGTCAGCACAGACCTTCACATCCATGACCCACACCAAGGCAAATTAATCCAAGAATCAGAAGAGAAGTTTGGCTTGTGAAAAGAGAGGAGCAGCTCCCAAGACCTGTTTATCTGACAGAAAACTCAAACCCAGCTAAAAATAATGGCACAATGATGTCCAGTTGGGGGGAACAGGAGGCATCTTCTAGGGCCATGTCTTTCACAGAGAGGTAAGCACATTATGCTTCTGCTCATCAAAATGCCCCTCCCTGTGCTTCTCTAAGAGCACATGCTGACAAAAATAAGGCTGGGTGTCTTCAGCAGACACCACCAGACCTGTCTGCCTCAGGACAGTACTGACCACAACAGTGCTAAAATGTAGTAGGGTTTTTTGCAGTTGTGTGTAAACAATATCCTTTTCATGAAAATATCAAGCCAACTCTACCAAGTAATTTCCTGTGGGAAATGAAGGTGTCATATCTCCCCTCCAGAGCTGACAAATGCACTATGTATTTGTTCAGAAAGAAACATCAACTTCTGCAGTGCCTTAAAAGTAGCTGCTGTAAGTCCATAAGCAGGGTTAATATGTGCACTTGGAAGTCTTACTGCAGTGGGTCCAGGTGGGAGAACCTGAACTCCGTCCCTCAGCGAGTACAGAATCACTCAACTGACATTAAGCGTCATTCAAGTTTGTAAAGACCTTGGAAAGTCTCCAAAACAGGCAGCAAAGGCATGTAAAGTTTCAGGGACCATCACCTAACATCAACTCAGAGTCACCATCCATCAGAATATATTAATTATAAAAGAAACCTACGAAGTCAGAAACTAAGGTAAGCCATACAAAACAGCAGGCGTGCCAAGTTCCTTGCTGCAGCCTCTCTCCAGTATTTATCCAGCGGAAAGAAAAAGGCAGAAACAGTCCATCCTTTTAAGGAGAACGAAACATCAACATTTATAATCTGGAGCAGGCTGTAAAACCACAAGCACCTATGCACGCATCTCCCATTCCTGGTGAACCTTCATGTTGCACTTCTCCTGTACACCTAGAAGCAGTTATGTGCAGCTGTCTGTATTTTTTCTACCAGGGGGCAAGTGGACTTCTAACAGTATTTGCAAAGATGCCAAGGCATCCAGTTCCCCCCGGCTTCCTCACCACCATGATCAGGAGATCATGAGTACCGATCCACTGGCATAAGCAAACCTCTCCAGAAGCCTGGTTACTTTTGCCTGTCTGAACCGTCACACTTGGTTTAACTAGGAGAAAAATGGCTTAATGCCTGCCATAGGTCACTTGACAGCATCTTTCCTTCACCTTCAAGAGATGCTGATGGGGGTAGCCAGGGAGAGGAGCAGAGTTGCCTGGGGCCATAGAGATAAGGAGCAGCACCAGCTTCACCAGTGACAAAGAAGCACCTCACACTCCACCACCCTTCAGTCCCATCACAATTTTGCTGCATGTTAATGCTACTCTTTGCATAGGCAGCTTTCTGAACAAGACCAGGAACTTTGCAGGCTTGCAAGCAACACCTCTTTCTGTAGGGTCTTTTTCATCTGTTTGAACCTGGATCATGGCTCTCATCCTGCTCAAAGACAAGCATGACAGTGCAACCAAGAGAAGAAGACATTTCAATGTGGGAGTGAGAAGGAGCAGATGGGGAGGCCAGGGAGAAAGCCCTTAATCCAAAACCACTAAGGAAGCTTCTGTGCTTTTAGACCACGGCTTCAAACTTGGATAGTAGTGAACCCCAGCAACAATTTGGAGAAAAAATGGGAAAATGCTTAATATTTCCAGAGACTCAATGCTGGAGTCAAACTTTCTAGCATTATGTTGAAAATAATTCCTGTTTGTTTTTCCTTCTGGCTTATCACTGTCCCATGGTAGGGGAAGGGTAGAATAACTGCCAAGAAACAGTCAACTGCATAAGGGACATAAGAAAGCATTTTTCTGCCCTGTCTGAAAAGAGGAGCTCATTTAGACATTTGAAGTTGGCCTACCTGCCGCAAGTTATCTATGAACACCTGCCATTCTTAGCAAGACAGCCAGTCTTCAAGAACCACTGTTTTTAACCATGCCTCTTAGAAACGTATTAAGACTGGTAGCTCCATGAATTTCCCTTTTCTTGCTTCATTTTTATCACCTGCCTCATTCTTAGAGGGGGCCGCAGTCAGAGGCATTTGCCTTTTCAATAGTGGGAGCTTAAATGAATTGATGGACATTAAGACATCAATAAAATTTATTCCCAAACACATGAGATACCAACCCCAATGCATTTGTCTGGAGAGGCAAGCCACTGGGAGCCTGCAAGGAGCCGTTCCCATGCGGCAAGTGTGGCCCATGGATGCGCTGACACCATGGTTTATGGAGGGATTATTTCAACCTTCTTCAAAGCTTTATTTACTGCATTATTTGTGCTAGTCTTGTGGTTGGTTCAGCATATTTTTTGCAACTAGAAACGGCAAAAACATGGTGGAGACTATCCCGCAATGAGCTATAAATTGTCCTAATCCTGCAGGTGTGACATGGAGGAAGAATGCCATGATGGGCAAGGGGCAATGGATCTGCTGGAGCTGCTGGCAGCGTAGTCCAGTTAGGAATATCGAGACTGGGAGAAGGCCAGTCAATAACACCGCTCCTGCAACTGCACACTGAAATCGAAAATGAGCTTTCTACCATGAAATCATGCCACCAGCCTGGGGTGAAGTATGCAAGCGGGCTTCTTAAGACAGACACAGCTGAAAGAAGAGTCTTAATGACATAAGCATTGGAAGCACATTTTTAGGAGTAGTCACACAAAGGGCATTGAGTAGGTAGCTGTCACCACAGAATTCTTAAAGACACAGCAAACCATGCTGAAATTCAGCTATATACACATTCTTTGCAAGATGTATTTTTCCAAGATTTGTTATGCAAGACTCTTCAGGAGGAAACTCACAGCACTTAATTATTTTTAAAGAGATAGTAGAAAAATATTCGTTATTTTCATCTGGAAAGAGACAGTAGAAAATATGTGATGGTTGCAATCTGTTTATACATATAAATATTTTCACTCCATAATGTTTAATAAAGAGCTTGTAGTCCTCCCTACCGTCTGCTAAAACATTCTAGTAAGTCTGACTTGTTTTTTCCCTGATGGAGATAACATTCCTGCTATACAGAAAGTGTAACCTTTGAGAATTAAGAGCTCTTCACTAGAATTACAGCAGCTGAAGACAGAAAGTGAAAGCAACAGCACGGCAGGCATTACATCTGAGCAGTAGAAGATGGTCTCTTCAGTTTCACTCCCACAGTATATGGATAACTGAAAAGGCACAAAGGTTATCCTAAAACCACAAGTTACTCTATGCCTGTGGACATTTATTAAAAATAAATTTCTATGGAACTAAAAAAATAAATAAATAAATCTGGAAAAGCAATTGTTCTTTTCCCAGGACAAAGTACTGAGTTAAAAGATTTGTCGGTATATGGAAATTTTATTAATTGTTCTGAGAAGGTAAGGTGGGAAAAGAATCTTGGAGGTGCATTTGTAAAGTAGGTCACAGCCTTCCCCAAAGCTGTGACAAAACACCTGTTTCCCAGAGGTCGTGTGCAGAACATTGCATGGTATCTATTTCTCTTTTCTCTGCAAATACAGAACCAGCAATATTTTATTTTTAAAAGTTATCTTGTACTTGTGCTTTGCTGATAAAGTCTTACACTATTCCCTTTGTTTGCTAACACTGCTGCAGTTCAGAAAAGCATCAATCATCCTGTGTGACCAAAGAGATATGCTGAAATGAGACCATACACTAATTTTAGGATTCAGAGAACTGGGTTCTGTATTTATGCCTGTGCCAAGACTGTTTCAGGACACAAGGAAACATGACCTTTTTTCAAAGAACCGTACTTGGAGCAAAATTCTGCCCTTTGGTCACAGACTGGACTCTACCTTCATACGAGATTTTGCATATAAGGCCACTTAGCTATTCATTGTGAATGCCCCTTTCAAAGGTTTAACTGTATGTACTCTGAGCAAAGCCCTTCTGGGAAGTCAAACTTGTCAGAGGGACAGAGCCTCCTCCCACATAAGAAAACCTGTTAGCCTCCCCTGCTCAGAAATACTTCAGAAATGTGAGATTGACACTGAAACAAGGACAACAGAAGTCCACTTCACTCAGCTGCTTCAACTTTGGACACCTGAAATCCTCCTGCCTGTAAGCAGACAAAACCCCTGCCTGGTGCATTTCCCATCTGCCAAGAGGCAGAGGACAATCTTACCACTGATGCTTCAGAAGCAGAATTAATGTGCCTTCTTTCTGATCATCCCAAATTAGGCAAATATCCATATCTTTTTTTGGAACCAACAGCAAAACATAATTAAAGAGGAATAAATGAGGAAAAGTGGACATTGCTGTTCCTAGAGGTGCAAGGACTATGACTTAGAAACAAAATCCTGAAGATCTTGATTTAGAAACAGATATGAAGCAGGAAAATACATAAAAACCTGTAAGAGACTTAATGGATTCATGGACAGTTAGAAAGCAAAACCTACCCTCTCTGGTCTTTTAATTGCATATAATGGTACCTCTTTTTGTTCCCTACCATTATTCTGTCAGTGATGCCCTGTTGAACAGACAGGGATGGGGGAACCATCACTGGCAGATTTGTTTCTCACTAAGCATCTCCTGCCTTGCACTACCTGAAAGTATACACCATGGCTGACTGCTCCACAGAACCAGCTCCTGTGTTGGCTGTAACATTTGATCCACACTGCAGCAATGGCAGTATTTTTCCTGCTCTTTCCTAACAATTTGGTGGCAGCAGAAAAGACACCATGAGCATGCTATATCCTTTCTATCCATCATCAAGAAAAATAATTCACTGCGGCCAGGAAAGGAGGTACCTTATTTGCTCAGGTGCCTGCAGGAAGGAGGAAACTCCATCAAGACAGGCTAGAAAGCCAAGAATCAGAGAGCAGGCAGGGTGGGAGGGCACAGGTCCTGGGCAGACTGGTATAAGGCATGGCATGGCCATTAAAAAGAAGCTATACGGGCAACCAGTGAGCAATACTTTACCTGCTTCCCTAGGCTCCAAATCAAATGTGTCAGGGCTACAACAGGACCATGGCTGTTATAGGGAAGGCTGTGTGGGGTGGTGAAAAACCTGGGAAACCAGGCTGCTGCCTCACAGATTCAAGCTAGCAAGACCTACCCAACTTTCCAAGGCCCTGCAAAGCAGGAGCCAGTTTCTGCCCACCTCAGTGCAAGGAAGATGGAGGGGAAGGGAGGCATTCAACATGCCTTCTCCTCTCATGCTGCTCTACCCAAGAAATATATAAAAAAGTAGAAGGAAGAAAAGCCTTCAAGGGACAGAGGGCAAAAACCAACCACCCTGACTTTCCCAAAACAACCAACAAAAAACAAAACAAAAAAAAAAAAAACAGCCAAGAAACCCAAACAAAATTACAAATGAAACAAAGGCAGAAAATACCTCAAAGGTGTATTGAAACTGGCATTACAGGAAAACATACAATGGGAACTCATACCGTATATAAAGTGTTTCGTCAGCCCTATAGCATTCCTGTTCCACCCAAAGGGTGTTAACATGCCCTGGCTGGGACTCAGACATTACACATCAAAACAGACTCTTTCCTTCACTTTCCATGCAATGCTTATTCTCCCTCAGCAGCAAAGACATAAGTTGTTATTTTACAGTGATCTGAGGCATCATTAAAGGTAGCCCTTAGATCTGCAGACTAGAAGTGCACTGAAGAAAAGCAGTCTTATTTTAATAAAATAGACCCAGAAGGCTGGTTTTTTGCTTCTGCACTAAGCCATAACGAAACAACGCTTCAAACTCTCAATACCGACAATGAAATTTCCCTTGCACTGGCTCCTGTGCTGAACACTATCCTAACACTTGAACAACACGATGTCTGTGGCTAAGCCTGTTCACTTCTCTGGCACTGCGGCAACTCACTTCAGCTGGAAGGTTGGCCCAGGCTTCTAACAGACTGCTAAAGATCATCTCTGCAGTATCCTTGCCATGATGATCATCTGCACACACATCAATCTCAGCAAGTCTAGTGACAATGCAAAATGATTGCTTTACTTTCAGCTTTAAAAAAGACCCTTTGTTTCCTTGGGATTTCTTTCATTTGTTTCCCAGGTCTTGCAGGGAGCAAAGATGGGAGATGCCAGATTTTGGTGGCATTAGGATGATAACAGGCCTGTGCAAGTAATACTCAATAGCACATGACTGCAGAAGACTCTTCCCCTGCTACCTCCTCCATGAGTCTCAAAAGCAGCCATAACTTGATTATTAATAACGTGTTCAATATCTGATTTGTTTCCTTCTTAAGTTTTGTGTTACATCTGATGACGGACCATGATTTGTGCCCTGTATCTAGGATATCTAGGTCTTTTTCTCACAAAATCTGCCTAGAAGAAAGGTGGTGATTTTTCAGTAGCAGAGCTGTACTTCACTCAGACAAGTTTGGGAAGGGCTTGTTTACAACAAGAAATCTGCTGGCATGGTTGTCAGGGAGTAATTAATTCCTTGCACTGGGGAGTGGTTATCCCCCAAATAATCAATTTTATTCCAGAATTAAGTGCTCACTCCTGAATACTCACATGTAATAGCTGCTGCTACTTAGCTGTGTCAGTTGGAATCCACGGAAGCCGAACCCTGTGTGCTCTTTAAAGCTGCCAGGAAAACTCAGCATTTGACACCTGATTTGTAAAGAATTTTCCAGCCTAGTGAAAACTACAAGGCTATTAAAGCTCAAACAATTATCACTTCAAGAATCACTTCACTGATGCAACTCAACAGCATGATTCCATAAGACCACCACACTCTTAGAGCATTGTGACTAGGTTTACAGGAGACACCCCTAAAACATTTTAAGAAGCACATATCCTACATGGGTCCCTCTGAAAGGAGTGGAAAATCAGGCATGCAAGTACCTGCAAGATCAGAATCTTAAACTGTAAAATACTTTTTAAAGCCTGGGCAGTCTTCATCTCTGTGTCCTGCCTAGCATTCTTTTGTCTAAGTACAGGGTGAATGCTTTATAGGGTAAGTACTTTATAGGGTGCTATATGCTAGAAGAACAGTCATCATAAACCAAAAGTTTTTAATCTCAGTGTTCCCACACTGACAGCCTGTGAGGCTCAGGCAGGATAGCAAAAAGAAAATTATATTTTAGAAGCACTCAGAGAGGCAGAAATTTTTTTTCCAGATAGCAAACACTGAGAAAGGAAGAGTTTTCACATTCACCGACCATGACCTGCAGTTGATGTAATCCACCTTGTTCAGACTGGGCTTGTTTCTCACAGCTACCTTTGTTTGTATAACATGCTGTTCTGCAACACACAGCAAAAACTATTTGCACACTATGCTAAAGTGTGATTTAATATTTGCTTAAAGCTTTCATTTTATTGTCTGGGCAAGGGCAGTTGCTACCACTGAAGTTAATAGCTAACCCACACCTACACCTTTGCTACCCAAACTTCGAATCGCTAGCACAGCACTCAGATCTAAGAGCAAAAGACCTCTGCCTAACCCCACAGCAAGCACCAAATTCAGTCCTTTCAGAAAACCAATTTCTCCTTCACTTCCAAGAGAAGGTATTAAAGAAAAGTATGTGTTATTTCAGATTTGTAAAAATCTTGTGCTTACTTAGACACTTTCTTTACAGACAGAACAGAGCAGGCACGGACTTGGGGGCTGGGATCCTCTGAATCATCCACACTGCAAGCTGGAAACATGTCTGTCACATGAACTTATTTACGGTTACAAAAATAGCACCATGAAAGAAGCAGATGTGTTGAGCACAAAAAATAAATTGAATTAGTTATTACATAGATATTGCTTGACACTGGAGACTTTAAGAGAGGAATGTCTTTCTCTTGTACACACATTTGAAATGCTTGCACTTACAGAGTGGAAAGCATTAAGTGCTTGTACTTACGCTTCTTGAAATGGTATGATCTAATTCTCCTTTTTCTAAAAATCCTACTCTTTCTTCTGCCACAGGACATATAGGATATGAATAGTTAATAGGATTGGTTACAAAATATGCTTTTAATTTAAAGTTTTTGTGTTGACCACAGCAATTAGACAGCCTGCATTTGTGCTCTGCAGCAGCTATTTCTATCTTGGAAGATACTTCCTAAAATACTACTGAGCTGGAGTCAGACAACTTAACCCATCTTCATTTCTCATCTAAGATGAATAAATACTATTAAATTAGGGTTAGTCTTCTTCAGCTTTCCTCATCAATCTAAATCTCCAGAATGGTTTTGGCATCCAAAGCATTTAGTTCTTACATGCTCAAATGCAATGTGTTCAAATGTGTGAGAATTAGACCTCTGGAATTTAAAGTCTTTTACTTCACCCCAGTATAGCTTCAACAGAGCAGAGATTGTCCAAGGTTTTTGTTGATACAGCCCAGGAACATGCGTTTCTACATATGAGAAGGACATTCATCTGAGATTACACAGCCACCCAATGTTTGGCCATCTTTTGACTAATTCACCAGATAGTTCTCAAGGTCAGAAGGGACTTTCTAGCTGTTGATTGGTCTGTGGAAATTGAGTGAAACCATTTGCAGTCATTTCATGTCATCAGCAAAGCTGTTACCAGATAACATCTTTTGATTACCGTTGATCTGCTCCAGATCTAAGTGGATGACCCCAAAGGTGGGGTACAAAAAAACCAGCCCACTATCTATTTTATACCTGATCCTATCAACAACTTGAACCTCAACATGAATATAATTCAAGTGCACGTACCAGCTCAATGACTGACTCCCTTTCATCATACTGGATGTCATCACCCCCACTGTCCGGTCTGTACGCATTTGCCACAGCACTTCAAAACAGTACTTCTGTCACTGAGGAAAATGCCACTTCCCATACCACAGGGCTGTTGACCAGACCTCTGGCTGCAAAAAGTGGTACCTGGATAAACCAGGAGTGCAGCTCCTACTCCCTATTCTGTAGTTTGCTAAGGGAGTGCTGTCGTGCAGCAGTCAAATTTACTGACAAATGAAATAAACAGTAAAACTGAACTAATTTTTCAAGTTCAGCTCTCATGCTTCTTTGCTCTGTGTTTATTCTTTCATTTTTGCCAACTGGGAAATGAAAACCAATGGAGTCGGTTTCACTTTTCTTTATATTTGGTTTCAATTTTATCCTCAAGTTTTGCTTTCATCTTTTTCATTTAACACTCTTGGGATTTTGGATGCTGCAGGCAAACTTTCAGCAATTTAAAAACATTAATCTCCTATCGTGCCTGTTTTCCTATTGTGGAATTCTTTTTATTTTAGGTAAACTTTTTAAGACACTGTCACAATTTTGGAAAGTGCTTAGCTTTGATTTTATAGACTAATATTCGTCATCCAACTAAATTCAGTACTTCAGTATTTTCCACTTGATTTGTATTTCAGTTGCATATCCACTTACATGATTCAACGAAACACCTTAAAAGAGCAGTCAGCGCGTCAAATGCACAAAAGCTCACATCATGCACCAAATGTGTGTTTTAGATATATCCATTAAATGCACATAAAGACCTAAATTTACTACTACCTTAATTTATTACACAATTAAGGCATTATCTTGCTTAGATAAAGCTGTAAGAGGCTTGCCTGGAACACTGTCACGGAATGTTCAATATCAACAGGAATACTACAGTACAGGTTTTGTCTTCTGTGCACTCATCAGGCCCTGCAAGTCACATATATCCCTCCATTCATATCAAAAAGCAGAACTAAACCACACTTCAGAATTTTTAAAACCAAATGTGTAAGCAACTCTTCCTTCTTTTGTGCTGTATCAGTGTTAGGTACCCAAATTTTTAAAAGTTAATTAAAATAACTTTACAGCAAAAGGGAAATGGTTAGCCAATATCCACTGTCACACGCAGTTCAGAACAAAGGACAAATTTAAACAATTTTGCTTTTGCCATACCTTAATTCCATTCCTAACACCAGAGAGACACCTTAGGAACTACAAACCAAGCCTGTAAAGATCAGCTGAAAAACTACCAAACTAAAACCTGCTCTACTCTTTAATAGCCAGGAATACGGAAATTATTACTTCCAAGCTTATCTTGAAAGCTAGCAACCTATATAGCAACAACTGAATGTCAAAATAACTTAAGAGTTAACATTTAGTTCTGCACCTGGGGTGAAACAACATGCCACATGAAGGCAGATTTGCTTCTGGATGCCTGTGTCCAAGCTGCAACAAGATAAAACATTTGCTTTCTACTAAACACTGCTGTACATTTACTGCAATTTGCCCCCAAGCAAACAAAGAGGTCAGAAGATTTCCAATATACACAAAGCTGGGCTTGCAGTATATTATACATTCATTAAGAAAGTAAACCTTACTCTGCTGGTTACCATTTCTTTCTTTTCTCCCTAAGTCATTTAAAAACCCAGTAATTTTTCAACANCGTATGTCGGCAGATATACATATACATATAGGCCAACCTCAAGCTCTAAATTGTTAACATAGTTTCCCTTCCACTAACTCCCAATTGTTAATTTCAGTTTTTCTTAGTGGTTATGGTAATCTATTTTAATTTTAACACAAGAGTTCACATACATTCAATATACGGAAGAACTTTTATAAAGTTCCAACAAAACTTCTAGACGAAAAAAAACCAAAACAACCCAAGAGGAAATAATTTAATTACATTGAATGATTTTTTCCATAATGTTATTCATACATGAGGAATATACAATTTAACAAATATGTTCCTCTCAGTCACTGTACCCAGAATCTTTTCAGGTTGCTTATTTGCATTTTGCTTTTGCACTTGAGATCTCAAAGGACAAACTGGAAAATGTTTTGTACTAACCACAGTTTGTAGCAGCATAAAGTACAAGAAAACAACTGTAAACACTGCCTTACTGTTTATGCCCTCATTATCACAATCATTGTAGGCCTTTCAAGAATTGAGTTTCAAAAGAGCAATCTTTAAAAACGAGTCATAGAGATAAGTACAGGTAACACGTGATTAGTTTTATAGCATTACCTACAAATGGACCACGACTTTGCACATAAGATGCACAAAATAGGACTTGAGGTTCTAATCTGCAAGTATTAGAGGAATTCTGCAGGGGTACCACTCTAATGCAATGTTAAATGCACACTGGATGCACTCAACGTTACTGTAACTGGTGTCAGGTTAACAAGTGCAGGGGTAAGAAGCACAGGTTAAACAGGATCATTATAGACTTTTTTTTTCCTGGAAGTTTCATAAGATCTTACGCCACAAGATTCACATAACAAAGGGCAACAGGCAGTCTTGCTTCTCTGTTATCTGCAAATGGACTGTAGCTTATGCTTCTCACTGGAAGTTTCTATCACTTTTCAGCAGTAATTCTTGATCAGTGTCTGCAGTAATTCTTTGTGGGCAATCAGTGCCCAAAATTTGATACTGAACTGTTCTGACTTCCAAGTTGCACAGCAACTTGTCCCACAGACAGCCTAATCACTCATGAACCCCAGTAAAGTCCTGACATACACACGGTGGCCATGAGCACCACAATTTATGTATTGCAGAACAAACATCTGTTGTTTTGAAGCTACCTCCCAACGTTTTATTTGGGTCTCATTTATCTTACCTATTCCCTATCTTCACAACATTAATGATTTTAAAGAATATGCTCTTAACACCTTCAGTCACTTCTTTTCCAAGCTACTTACTCTTTCACAAAAGGACCTTCATAGACTTGATCATCTTTGACACCCTTCTCTGCAGCTCAGCAACTTTCACTACATCCTGCATCAGAAGACAGGAGCAACATAGATTTATAGTGGCATGATTATGTTTTCTATTTCTTCCTATTAACTCCTAACCTGCCCTCTTCTTTCTCAGCCACATCTTGGCATAGAGCTAATTTTTCATTGGATTATTGAGTAAAAAGTCAGTTCACACTTCATCTTTGTGTACAGAAAGTTAAGATTGTATTCCCTTACACAAGCATTACACTTACATTACACTTCATTTGCAAACTTACATCTGGACTTTCAACATAAGATTCTTCTGCAGACTTTGTGGTTCAGCCTTCAGGATTTTCATGCTCTGAATGAATTAATACCACCAGCAAACTTGTTAAATCGCCACCTATCCCTTCTTCCAACCCGTGAATGGCACAGACCATTTTGGGCAGACCTGGGGGGAGGGAGTACAACTGGCAATTTCCTTTCACTGAGCAAACTGACCATGACTGTACAACTCGGAGTAAACTGATCCTATCCAGAAACCAACCCTGCTCTAATAAGGACTGTATCAACCAGACAGCAGCTCAGCAATACCTTTAGAGAACTCTACATGGCACACAACTCCTTGGCAACAAAAGCCAGGCCTAGTTGCCTAGTGTTTGTCAATGTATCACATTTATACCCATGTTCACTAGTCCCATTCATTAATCCCTGGCAAAGAAACAAGCAAACAAAAATGCCCATCCTTGAGATCTCAGTCCCTCCAGAAACTCTGAAAAACTGACAGCTCATTCGTCACCTTCTATTCCTGGAGCACTAAGGCGGGCCTACGCAATGAGTTACACACAACAAGCAATGTATCAGCAACTTCCTATTTTAAGTTTCTCCAAAACCCTGCAACAAGTATCACCTCCTGCCTTCCACTTCATCCTTCTCAATGGCTCATCTGATACCCTCTCTTATAGACACTTCACTTCTCCAATATGCTCACTCCTTAAAAAAAGAAAAAGTCTCCTGTAAGAGAATCTCCTTAAAACTCTTCCTTGTGAAACAAGGCTCAAAGAATTTATTTCACTCTTCTGCTACAACTTTATCTTCTTTGGGCACTCCTTCTAAGCACAGATCACTTATCAGCAGGCTTCCTGGTTTTGATGCACTTCAGAGAGGACTTTCTAATTGTTTTCGTGCCTTTAGCAGCTTGTTCCATGACTCTTTTTGGTATACCTTATTGTGTTTAACAAAGATTTTATGCTCTTTTCCACCTTTCCCGTTTGAAGACAAAACTTCAATGCTTGAAAGATGTCTTTTACTGAGCTTCTTTACTTTGCTTGTCAGCCTGATCAGCTTTTATGGTATCTCTGACCTTGATGCCATGCAATTTCTCTGAGCCTTTACAAGTAGTGTCTTTGAAGAGTTATGTGCCACCTGCAACTATTTTGCACCTTTGGCTACCTCTCACAATTTGATTAATTTCTTTCTTCGCTTTATGAAGATTACTTTTGAAAATGCAACACTGCCACAACGATTCTTGGCTTTACTGCTCCTGAAGCAACATTGAGTTTAAGAACAATATGATCACTGTCATGTCAGAGCTGCCTGAGATTCTGAATTCAAAATTCTGAACTTAATTCTTGTTGGTCAGTACCTTGTCCAGAGTTGCTAGCCACAGAGTATCTGTACAAGCTACACCTAGGAACTATGCTTTTGTTGCACCTGGGCAAATTTCATGTTGGAGCATTACATAATCTACATGGGGGCAACTGAGACCTCCATTAACTACCACATTTCCTGTTCTTGTAGCTTCTCCATGCTCCCTTAATACATGACAGTTGTTGCCAACAACTTGGTTGGGCAAACAGTTATACAGCCCTAATCTCTACTCTACTTATACAGACCTAGAACATCAATTCATGAGACGCTGTGTTACTTCCCGAAACAGTTATTTCCTCTTTAACAAAAAGTATCCCACTTCATGCACATGCAAGCTACTCTATCCTCTCTGTACCTGTCTCTACAGTATCTAAACATCCACAAAGTTCCTGATAGTCCAAGTGTTACATCATGGAGAAGTTTTAATGCCATGGGGATGATACTCCTCTTCAAGAGAGTATGTGCCATGGCAAACTTTACATTCCTCACCCATCAGCTTTTCCCTACTGTTATATGTATATAAATTATATTGCTTAAATAATATATAAAATAAGTTCGGCTATGAATTATAACAATACACTAATTGGAAGGAAAGTTTTGCATTTTGAAATTCCTTTATCTGAGCTCTGTATCTAAATAAGTAAGGCTAAGATACTGACTTTGTTGTTAAGGTGCTCACACGAATCAAACCGGGAATTAAGGACCTAAATATCTCTGGGAACCTGGGCCGCAGGATCCAACTGTTCAAGTACTTGCAACTTTGAGGACAGACACAGCAAGAGGCTCGGAATCTGGCCCTGAGTGCTGCGCACAAACAAAACCCCGGTTCATAAATTCCCTCTGGGGAAAGGGGTCCAGGGCTCGGCCATCCGCTCGCCGGCGCGGGGTAGGACAGCACCCTGCAAACGCTGCCGCGCCGCCCGCGCCCGCAGAGGCGCCTGTTCCTGCAGGGAACGGAGCGGCCGCGCCACTTCCTCC
>WEIV01023724.1:300505-333574 GCA_013390005.1 Calyptomena viridis
CGGAAGCGCTGCGCCCGTCACCGCCGCGCCAGGGCACGGCACGGAACGGCACGGAACGGAACGGCACTGCGCGGCACGGCACGGCACTGAGCGGCACAGGGCTCCACCACCGCCCCACGCCCGACCCCGGCATTCGCTTATCCTCGGCCTCCCGCAAACCCCGTCGGTTCCGCAGGGCCGCACTGAGAGCTGGCGCCGCCAGCCCCAGGTAGCGAGGATCGAGGAGGCACTATTCTGAGACGCACAAGCCCACGGCTCAAAGCAGGCTTTGCCGAAGACCGGGAAGGAATCCCTGCCGCTCAGCTCCACTAGCACCGACTGAACCGCTCCCTGCGTCTCTGCCCGCTTTGCTGCGGTGGGAGTTTTGGTCTCGGACTGGTGCACGGGCATGCTGGGGCTGTAATTGCATTTGGAAAAGCACAACGTCATAGATCCACAACGAGGATAGTTTCAGATCGGGTCCTTTGCACCCGGCGAGTCTGGAGCAGCTGGGTTACTTCAAGACAGAGCTCTTGGATTCCAACAGATTTTGTACACTGCCGTTGGTCGTGGAGTCTGAGACCAAGGGTATTCTGCAAAATTTTGATAATCCTGATTCAAACCACAGCATATAAAATTGCCTGAGGAGAGGTTGCAATGTGCCATTCCTAGCCATAAATGATAAAGGACCCCAAGGACTTGGGGAGTAGAGGAGATATGGAATGTAGTCACTACAAAAGGTTGTATATGGAGACAGAGAGATGTGTGCATGTCTTTCACATGTCTATACGTGGTCACACACACACGTTTATACAGCAACCCTAGACATGCACAGGACACTGAGCTAGCAATGAGGTAGGGAGTCCACCCTTGTGGATGATGGGTCCTCCTGTTTTGAAAAGGTTCTCCTTACACTGAGGAGACCATAATCACAAAATAATTTAGATTGCAATAGACCCATGGATGTCAGGAATCTACCACCTCCCAAAAAACTGGGAAGGTGGCTGTCCCAGGTTAGAACAATACCTTCCAGGGAAGATGGGAACCTTCCCGGAGTGGAAAGAAAAACCCCTTCTCCACTTTACTATATCCTTCGAATCAAGAGCCTTTCAATCAAAAAAATGTAGACAAAGGAAGCAACAATTATTTACTTATATACATATATTAAAAAAACCCCAAACAACCAATCAAAAAAACCAAACAGTAACATAACAGTAACAAGAAAAGTCACCCCAACAAACGCTTTCCCTCCCCCTTGACCCCTCCGTGTATTTTTCCTCAGTGTGGTCACAGCTGGGGGGGAAACAAGCAGGTCCTGTAGGGTCACCACACACGCAAAAGGGAGTTCCCCCGGTTTTGCTGCTGAGATGGGTGAGTCACTTGTCCAATACAGGAACACCAGGACATGGGGAAAGGCAGACAGGTTGGCTCTCCTCTCTCTCTCCGGGGGCTGCTGCAGGGTCCCCCTGGACACGGGAGATGGGCCGGGCGGTGTAGAGGCAGCAGCAAGAGATGGTCTGGTTCCGAGGCAGCAGCTGGGAGAAAACAGCACCAGTGAGACAGCACCAGGCCATCTCCCAGGATTGCAGCGAAAAAAGCTGTGAGTTGGACATGCCAAAATGGAAAGCAAAGAACAGAATAGGGAGGGCTGCAATATGCCTCCCAGCAATAACTCTGGCCCATGTGTAACAGAAATGGCAAAGGTCCAGAGAAGAGCAACAAACATAACGAATAATATGGAGTGACGGTAGAGTGATTCAAGTGACCAGGATTATTTAGGATGGAGAAGTGATAAGCAACAGAAAACAATCAAACCAGAGAGAATACACAAACATGAGTAGAGAGGAGTAGGAGCGGATTATTTGCCTTTTTAAATATAAGGACTAGAGAACATCAAGGGAAACTAGCAGGTAGCAGATTTAAAGCAAACAGAAGGAGGTGAATCTTCATGCAGCAGATAATTAGACAGTGAGACATCCTGCTTTGAGGTGCCAATAGTTCATGTTATAGTTCATAGCACATGTACCCTAGAAATTTGTAACTGTCGCAGGCATTGGGACTATACATATGTAGAATTGGTGTCCTGGTTTGGGACAAATATGTTCAGAGGGATAAATATTCTCTGATAAAAAGGAGGCGGAAGCTCCCCCTCCCCCACCTGGTTCGAGAAAAGAAATATTTCCTCAAGAGAAGTGAAAGAAAAATAAAAAACTATTTATTTAACAAACACACAAGAAAATAGTAATAATGCTAAACAATAAATAATGAAGTCTCTCACGGTGGAAAGAGAGAACCTGGAAGATTCAGAGTCCTTTGTTGATATGATCTCCTTGTCCCCTTGCTACTGGCCAATATGGGGGCCCTCCCCAGGCCAGGCCAGTGAAAGGGTCTCCCAGTGAGGTTTTGATGTTCTAGTGTCCCGAACAAGTCCAGAAGAGAAGAAGAGAAGCCAAAGTCTCAGGAAAACACAGAAGTTCCACTCTTCGTCCTCTCCAAAAAAAGGTTGAGCTGAGAGCTGCCTGGAAAAACCAAGCCCAGAGTCCTTCCTCCCCTCTCCACCAAAGAACAACAGAGCGAAGCAGCATCCTTGAAACACCGGACTGCTTTGCAAAAGTTTTCTCTGACTATTTTTTTTTCCTCTCTGCTCTCGGGCTCAGTTTTAAAGACACATAAAGGCCTAAGATTAATTTTTTTTTCCTAGCATAGGGTAGATGATATGGGATATATCATAAAGTCACCCCAAGACAATTGGAGTAGTTGAATTTTCTAGTGGAAAAGCCCCAAGCTTATCTACTCACAGCTGACCTGTTTATTTTTCTGGTCCATTAAAGTAGGAAAGCTAATTTGCATTACAAGCCAGTATCAAGAAAATAAATCAATTGCAAGAGTAAATTATTACTTTAATAATATTAGCCACATCTTCCTGAGTGCCTACACCCATTTTTAAACATGATACACAGATAAATTTATTTTCAGTTTTGATTTGTCCAGTCAAAAACATTCTGATGCTGATGTAATGTCCTGCACTGGTATTTTTAGAGACTAGGTAGTAGTGGCACCTTTCTTATTAAAAAAAATCCCCAGAACAACAACAAAAAAAACCCCCACCACCCTAATGAGATTTCTTACAGTTAAGAGTTTGAAGTATTTGTATACGAATAATACAATTACAATATAATACAAATATAACACAAATAATCATTACTATTATTCTTATGAAAATATATACTACGAAAAGTGTCAGCTAACCCTTTAACAATTTGTAATTAATTTCTTCTCTGGAATGAGTGCTATTTGTTGGATGGCTGTTTGTTTGATTGTTTCATTTACTCTGCATTTATACTGTTGTAAATAAAAGGATTGTCTGAACGTTGGTGTTTCTGCAGTGTTCTACAAGTATTTATCCTCATGTTAAAATTCATAGAAACTAAAGCTTGTTGCTCTTTTGCTGCTTTAGCTATGGCCCCTGCCTTGCCATGGGAAGGGGGATGGGCAGAGCAGTGGACATCAGGAAGCATCTGCAAACTGTTGCAGGTGGAGTCCTGGAGACAGAGCTGGGTCTCCTTCCTTATCCAACCTCCGATGGAAAAAAATTAACTCACTGCTCACCCAGTTGAGCAAATAGGCCCTTAAATACCAAGACATGAGCAATTCCTCTTGACTTCAGGGAGAGCTTTCATGCATCTGAAGTTCCATGTGTGTGCAGGAGTGTGTATGGGGAGAGCCTCCCATCTCTCCCTCTTTGCCTTCATTTTGCTCAGGTTTCTTAACTCAAACTTTTGTGGTCTTTCCCTGTTTTTTTCCTCCTGCTCTAATGGTTGCAGAGTAGTGTGTAGCTTGCTCAGGCTGCTCCTGTGGTATGTGGACTCCTGCCCCTTCCTGGTGGGGCTCAGCCATGTCATCTCAGGGGACAGAAGCATGGGCTGCAGGCCTCTGCAGCAGTGACCCATCAACAGTGGCTGTACTGCCTACCCTTTAGAGGCTTGACAGGGTGTCTAAATTAGTGAATACTACTCAGCTCTTATATTCCAGCTGTGCTGTTCTTCTAATTACAAAGAAATTAAATGGTAGGAGTGTTGCTTTGTTTTTACTAGTAATAATTAAAGTAATAATTACAGAAAACTGTCCCAGGATGGAAAAATCTATTTGCTCAGACCAGGTCTCCAAAAAGTATCTTTTCTAGACTGCAAGATAAAACTTTTCCATCACAACTCAAAGCCTCTTAGATTTTCAGGAAAGCCAAGTGTCTGCATTAAGGTGCTTCTTTATCCAGCCCTTAGTGAACTTGATCAGAAAGAGATAAGAGATAAAATAATAACCTATGAAAGACATCTTTTCTGCTAAGGAATCTTTATACCTTCCCAGCTGTATTGTCTGGCTGCAGGCAGGTGTTCCAGGAGGACAGGCAGGTGGGAAGAACCTGTCTCCTGAGCCATGGAGGGCTGAGGGCTATAGTGCCTATTCATGTTATTTGTCACTGCTTTTATTTGGCTGCAGTACTTCAGCCCATACCTCTGCCAGCTCAGCTGCTCTACACAATTCATTTCTTTAGTATGAGCCAAGAAAGGGAACAAGGAATTTGCTTAACACCAGCACTGTGAGATGGCTTTGGTTACTCAGGTCTCTTGGCCCTCACTGAAAAATTTAGGGAGGAAAAAAGTCCTTTAAAAATGTGTACAGCATCTTGACATTTCAGGGCTGGAGTGGAGTTTGGCAGAGAAAACCTGGATGGGAGCCAGGCTGCTTCAGCAGATCATACCTGAAAATGATCCTGCTTAGCCCTGCTTTAATAGAGTGTTTTGCTGAAGTGGAAGCTTTTATGGCAATTTTCCCAGTGAAACTGATGTAGAATATAAAGATAAGTGATATGTCGCCCTATTGGCTTGACAAAGCAAAACAAATACTTTTTCTTCAGGATAATAATGAGATATTAAGAGCTTTGCTTCATATTATGTGTAAACACATGCTTTGATTTATTCATTCAAAACTTATTTGTTGTTAAAATCAAGTCAATTGTCTTTGTTGAGGGGAAAGAAACTTTTCGCTTTTCACCTTCCTTTTTGTAATGGATTTTCACCTATAAAGAAAACTTTCCAGGGATACTCACTGCAGAAATGTTCACCATCAATCACCGTCTGAAGCAGATGACACTCTTCCTTAAATCCCGCCAAGATCCCATGGCTTTGTGTGGAGAAAGGTCCCATTCCATGCATATTTTCCTCCACTCCAAAACTAAGGAGAACAGGAGGACAGAGAGAGCCAAACCCAACAATGGGACCTTCCCCAGACTGCCTGGGCACCCCCTGACAGATGCAGCCATATGGACAAACCAGCATCCCACCTCCCATTCCCATCTCTCATGGTCCAAGCCAGTGCACCCCAGTGCTGGCCAATGGGAATTGACAAGGACTATTGTCCATCTCAAGAGGAGAGGCAGGAGGTGCTGGGACATGGACATCTCACCAACCCCTGAAGGGTAGGGGGGTAGAGGGGTACCAATAAGGGGGATCCTCCTCAGGAGGTCTTCTGCTGACAAAACAGGCAGTGCTCTGTGTACCCTTCAGACTGTCAGACCTCGCAGCAGCCTCTAATGCTACATGTTCGCAGGGGCTATTAAATACAGTTTGAATCTTTCCTCTTTGGTGCACTCCCCAGGTCACACAGAAACACATCCGAATGTGACACCAAAAGGACAAAAAAATAAGAGGGAAGTGTTTATAAACATTCAATTTAAGGTTCTTTTACCTGAAGTTAAGATGATCACTACAAGTTACAAATTCATTTCCAAGTCAGCACCCTTTCTAAAGCTTTGGCTCTTTGGCTCTTTCACCTTTCCTAATCAGTGTTTAATTATTAACAGAACAGTAATTTTTGAACGAGTCCTCTGTCCTCTCTGCTGAGTGCCTTCATTGTATGTGTTCTGGCAATACCAATCTCTGGAGAGCTTCTTCATAGCCTCTGCACACCCAACTGACTGTCCTCCCAAAGCAAGAGCAGATGCAGCATGTTCTGAATGCACTGGACTAGCTGAAGCTGAGCTCCTCTGCTGCACCTTCAGTACTAGCCTGTCAAGTCCAGCAAGTTCATTTTCTGAAAGGCAGCAGCTGGCCCTGCTGAGCTGTTTCTGGAGCACAGCTCCTCCATGACTCATCTCTCCTGCATCCCATCTTGCTACATTTCTCTTTTAACAAGTCATTTCTGGCACTCTGGTCGTTGCCCTGCTCTCAGGTTTGCTAAGCCCACATAATTGAGAAGAGTCAGGGGCTGAATAAGAAAACTTTTCATGGCATAGTAAAAGCCGACATCAATTTTAAGTCATCTATTCGCAAAATCTGCCATTGCTACTGGGATCTTGTGAGGGTTACTGGGGTGTTCTGTGGCAAATTCTTGAGGAAACTGCCTTGAGTTCCCCAAGGAACTGCTGTAATGCAGCTGGAAAGGTGCTGAGTTGGTATCTAAGTGCAAGGGATCTCAAACCCTGGACAGAATTGCTTTATCACTTTAAAAGAAAGAGGTCATGGGGGGGGAGGAGGAAAGCTGTTGGCTATTAATAGAGAACATGATTAGGAGCCTTATTTTGAATGGCTTCTTTAATAGTGCCATGCAATGCAGAAGCAAGGCCCATGATGCACTCTACCTGCTGACTTCCCAAGTGCAGATCAGAGAGAGGCAGACAGATTACACACCATTGCTGTACAGTGGAGTTTTAAACAGGCAGAGCTAAAATGTCCAAATTCCAAAATAACAAGGAGATCAATCAACCTTGACCTTCAGAGGAACTGCCTCTGAAGGTATACCAGTGGAGTCAGTGCCAGCTCAGACTCAGGAAATTTAAGTTACCTTCCTAGTCTTTCCTGCCTGCTGTGAGGTTTCCACATTACTCTTATTTCTATCAGACTTTGTCATTTATGTCCATGTGTACACTAAGTTCCCAGAGATAACAGCTGTCTCTTCTTATTCAATGTTACAGTACATGTTACAAATGTGTATCACTTTCTCAGGAACCCTGCTCTTGTACAGTTCTGTAAGAAATAATATTGCTCTGTACAGTGGTTCTCCAGTAGCACAATTTATTTGTACTTGTGTTTTCAATATCTCAAATAAATTAACAACAACCAGAAGTAACTCTTTAGGCAATTTAAAGCTAGAAGTGTTGCTTCCTTTGTTCTGTAAGTCACGGCATGACACCTAGACCCATGAACTTAACTCGACTTCAGTAGTACATTACAATAGTGGGACAGTTTTCAAAAAACATAACTCAGATGCTTGTGGTTACTATTTGCCTATTTGCACCTTGATTTCAATAACCATATGTGGGGTGGCAAATCCTCCTTCTAATGAAAGGAGTACTCCACAGGTATGCATGTCATGATGCTTATAAGCAGTAACCAACCCCACAAGAAAGTTTTAGTAGGCAGATACAAAAAGCAGAGGCAAGAGCAAACAACTGCCAGGCTGAGGCAAAGCGCCTCCTTTCACAGTAAAGTAGTTCTGTGGGAATGCTGACTCACCTGCTCCTTGTACAATAGAGGTAGAGAAAAAACAATCGTGCATAATTTCACTGCATTTCTTTTCCTCCCGCACTGCCATTTCACTTGTGAAGTGGATCTGGCTGAAAAGTCAAGAGTTCTCTGTGTGGGAAAGCTTTATAAAATCATACCTTGGGCTAGATATGTAAAAGACTGATAAGCAGGTGTTAATAGTTCCCAGTCAGCTTCAAAAAAAGGGTAATGTTTCATTGCTTGGCAAGCCATCACTTAATGCACATAAACCTGTTGTAAATCGTCTGTAGAATAGTTGCATAGAACATTTACACTAAAGATGTTAGCAGATCTGCTGGTGGTGGTTGCACAGGCTTTCCCACTTTTTTTCCGACTGGACTGTGTATTTAGGGTTTCATTTTCTCCCCTCTTTTCCTGAACAGGTGGAAATCTTCTTCCCTAAGAGGAACATTCCAGCTTATCTGTAAGTACTTGCTCGTCTGCCAGTGCTGGTCCATGACCAATTGTCCAAAGCAGTGTGATTTTTAGTACCTGGCCATCTCAGCAGCAACATTTCACTTTGCTAATCAAGAAATCACAGCCTGTCCAGTCAAACTTCTCTGCGATGGCAAGACCCAAATGCCACTGCATTTGGCTGCAAATGGTTTCATGTGGAAAAGGGAGCAGACATGGAAGATAGCTCTGAGAAGAGCTTCATTGCATGGCCTGTCATCCCACCTGATTACTTACCTCAAGTACTTTAACTTCACTGTTGCTTTTCTGTCCCTTGACCTGACAACACAGCTGAACTATAATATCAACCTAAAACGTATTTTCTTCTTAAATCACAGGCTCTGGGTTCATAGAATCAATTGAATGGCTTGGATTTGGAGGGACCTTAAAGATTATCTAGTTCCAATTGCCCTGCTGTGGCAGGGACACCTTTCACTAGACCAGCTTGCTCACAGCCCTATCCAACCTGGCCTTGAACACTTTCAGGGATGGGGCATCCACAACTTCTCTTGCCAACCTGGTGCGTTACCACCTTCACTGTAAAGAATTTCTTCCTAACATCTAATCTAAACCTACTCTCTTTCAGTTTGAAGGCATTCCTTCTTGTTCTATCACTACATGCTCTTGTAAAAAGTCTCTCTCCATCTTTCTTGTAGGCTCCCTTCAGGTACTGAAAGGCCTCAGCTAGGTGACCCCAAAGCCTTCTCCTCTCCAAGATGAACATCTCCAACTCTCTCAGCCTTTCCTTGTAGGAGAGGTGCTCCATCCTTCTAATCATTCTGGTGGGCCTCTTCTGGACTTGCTCCAACCGGTTGATGTCTTTGCTCTGCTGGGGACCCCAGAGCTGGATGCAGTACTCCAGGTGAGGTCTCACCAGAGTGGAATAGAGGGGCAGAATCACCTCCCCTGACCTACTGGCCACCCTCCTTTTGATGCTATAGTTGGGTAATCCTGATGAACTGAGGACATGAGAAAGGCAAAAAATACAAGTTGCTCAAAATGCCCCTTTCTCCCACTTAATTAGTGGTTCTGGTGAAAGACATGACCTCTCTCTATAAGCTCGGTGATGAGATGTTGCTCTTCATATCCTCATGTCCCACTTTGTACCAGAACTCAGATGCTGTTGCTTGCACACTAAATTGCAGTTTATTTTGCTAACTTGAAGGAAATACCTAAAGGACAAAAGCCATGGAGTTTGGATGTCCATCATCACAGGACTCCTTCTGTCCATCTGCAATCTCTGTTACTCCATGTTTGTGAAAAACTGTGAACAGTGGATGCACAGCCTGTAATCAACAAGACACGACATGACTGTCTTAATTTTGGCAGGCTGAATTCAGCTAATCCCTGCTGGAAGTAAAACTTCTGGACTAGTGCAAGCCCTGATGCACTGCACAGCATTAAGAGGGAGCAGGCAGGTAAGATCTCTCCTCACTGCTCCACACCATGCTGTTGAGGCTTGGCAGGGCTGCCTATGCCTTAAAACAATGTTGAAAATCCTGGACTAGATTCTCTTTTATGTGTCTCCCCTGCCCCTGCCTCAGGATCTCATTTTATCTCATTAGGTCTGAGTTTCAGTTTTCCCATTTCCCAACCAAATCGCCATGGGACCTCAGCGAGTCGAGTTGCAGAGTTTGGCTGTGGCTGTGCTAGTGTCTCCCATATACGCCTCTGAGACGTGGAATGAAAGCAGCCTGGAAATGGGCGGCACCTGCAATGTTGTTGACTTAAGCCTGCAATCAGTGTTTGGAGGGTTTTGCAACATTTTGCAAGATGGCAAAACAAACGATCCTCTGTTTTAGAAAGGAGGCAAATGGTGAACTCCACTGCAGATACCTTATCTCTTGCAGTTATGAAGAGGTCAGGACACAGTCGAAACAAAAAGCCTGAAGTTTAAAGAAAGCTTGCCTCTGTATTTTCACAGTTTTTCAGCTTTTATCTTTGAGTTCCAGAAGTTTGTGGCATTTTGCTCCAATCTTTTGAAGGGCCCTTGCACAGAAATGTCTTGTTACTCAGTGCCGCATCTGCATGTACGTCCACACTGGAATATCATTTCCCACCTTAAGCATGATACCACCATGATTTATTCCCCTGCTACCATGATTCTGCTGGAGGTGTGACTACAAGGGACACAGCTTATAGCTTAAACCCAGAGTAAGGCCAAGGAGTGAATTGGCTCCCAACAAATCTCCTCAATGCTTTTTACTTGTAACCTAAATGCTAGATAGCAGCAGGTTCAGTGGGGTTACTATCAATCTGGTGAAACGTAGGTTTGGTTTTCTTTGTAAATTACCTCCAGCATTAAAATGAAGCCACAGGCACACAAAAAACCCGGAGGAGAGCTCACCCCTGTATACATGTGGCATGAAAAGGACATAAACAGGATGCAAAAAGCCACAGGAAATTCAACAACTGAAATTTCTGTGTTCATAGAAGCATTGTATTTTTTTCTTTACTAACTCTACTGCTATGTCTTAAAGAGCATTCATGTTCTCACTCTGCTCAGACCTTGGGTAGGAAAAATACCAAAGATATTATCTAGGTTATGGATTGCATTACATTCTGCCTCCCACAATGATACAAGCTGGTAACACCAAGCTTTAAAAGTTTGCACCAGGGGATGCTGAAATCCAGCTGTAGGCACACAGTTCCCACCAGCAGTTGGGAAGATGGTATCAATGGGAATATTGTATTGATTTAAATGGGTTTATAGAGTTTGGCATCTGTGAATGTTGCTGCTGTCACATTGTGCATGCATTCAGGTATCAGTAATAAGATACCCTTCAGTTGCTCTGTGTGTTTCAGTCACTAGGACAAGGTTGATAAATACTATTTGGTTTTGAAATAAGGGGGAGAAAGTAATGTGCTTTGTAGCATCTCAGAGCACTCCTTTTAATCCTTCACAACACTTCTTTTGCTGCTTGTCTCAGCAAAATTCTCCCCATCTATGAATTACACAGATGAGCAGTTTTTCTCCCAAGTACTGCAACTTTCAGCAGTGAATGAGGGACACTCCATCCTTACCTCCTCTTCCTGTCCTGACTCACCTCTCCTCAGGAGTTTCTTCATCCACAGACACAAACCATACTCCATCCCAAGTGCTGCTGATCCACTCTCTGCTCCAGCACAATTCTTCTGTGAAATTGAAAACCAGGTTGTACTCAGAGACAGGACAGATTGAAACCTGAAGCTCCCAGGTCAGTCTGTCCTGAATAATCTCTCTTTCTATTTGTCTGCCTGCACTGTTACCTGGTGGGAAAGCAGCATTGGGAGACCTCAGCACCTTCCAAACAGAAGCAGCCTGCCAGCCCGACTGGCAGAGCTCACCTAACCTACACACTTGCCTGCAGAGGATGCCGTGACCCGGCCTTTCCAGGGCATTAACAGAGCTACAACTCTTGCTCAAGAGCTCCACATCTTGGCCACCGCCAATGCTTTGCTGGGGCCTCCCGCAGGTGGTTTTTCCACAGACAGCTTCTTGGAGGTGGCTGTATTGGTGGTTTTCCCAGAACACCACTGGTCATCGCTTTGTTGCTCTTGCATCTCTCCACTGCTTCATCGTTCTCTTCCAAATACAGTTTTCTGACATAGGCTGCTTGTCTGCTATCAAGACTTTTCCTGGTATCCATTGCCCACCAAAGCCATCCTTGCCCCACTACCCAGCACGTGCTCCTCTGCTTTCTTCCCAGCTGCCAACCTCATTTGAATGACGCTCTGGAGTAGAATCATGCACAGCTCCTGGCATCTCCAATTACTCTTTAAAATTCTGCCATAGTAACTTCAGAAAAACCCACAGCAGGTTGATACCACCTTTTTTTACACTGGCCAGCACCACATCCTTGCCTCCTTTTCTGCCCCATTGGTCCTGCCTGCTGTTTCTTTCACTGTCCTTTGCTCGTGAAGTCACAGAATCACAGAATCTTTGAAGTTGGAAAAGACCTCTAAGATTATGGAGTCCATCACTGGAGAGATCACCATCTTGTCAACTAGACCATAGCACTAAGTGCCATGTCCAGCTTTCTTAAACAACTCCAGGGATGGTGACTCCAAAGTCTTTGAATTATAAAATTTGGGCTTTCTGGGTGGCACCAGCTTTCCTTTCTCTTCAAGGCAGCACAGGTTTGGCAGCAAGTCTTGCTCAAACTCATGGCTGATACAATCAGCTGTTCCTAAGGTTATTTTGTGCCCATCTCGTGGAGCTTTTGCAGCTGTCACTTAGAGCAGGTGCCCCAATCTACTGAGTCACTTACATCTTTCATTTCTCCTTCCTCACTTCTTTTTCCTTCTCTTTCTGCCAAGCTCCATCAGATGCTGCCATCTAAACACAAATTAGCATTCACAGTTTATCTGGAGGCTTTTACTTCTGCTATTTAGGGAATTCCCTTTCTTCGGTTTAGTCTTTTTTATTGCAGGTCATAGGTTTTAGCTCTAAGGTAAGTCTGCATCATGCCTGGACTGTAATCCCTTGCAGTGACTGTCCTCCCTCCTCCTTGATTTTTTCTGCTCCCTGACCCTGTTCCCTCTTGTTCCTCAGTTTTGTAAGCCAGGCTGCTTCCTCTTTCCCCCTGCCTGAGACCATTTTTTGAGTATTTTTTTAGTACTTCCCTTTTTCAGACTTGCTGTGCAGCTGTAGATGATGGGGGTACAGCATCCTGAGCACACACTGGAGTAAACCTCTGGTCCCAACTGCCCGCTGCAGCATATTTTCATCTTATCAACAACTACACAAACTACTTATAATCAGCTCTCTTATTATATTCCTAAGGTCAACATCCAAGTTAAAAGGCTCAGTATAGCTGATACGCTGCTTCAAAACCTCCTCTCCCCCCGAGGTCTCTTGAGCTGGTTGTTGGTAGTTAGAGGCTGCAGTCAGAGGTGCCACCTTCTGAGCTCCCACTCAGGTCTCTCACCTCACTGCTGCCCCTCTTGCTTCCCCTGTCCTCCCCACTGCCTCCCACAGTGGTACCTTTGGGGAAACTGATCAAAAAGTGCCTGTGTCGACATGCTCCAGCTGGTCAAGCCTGCATGCCATATTCCCCAGCAGGGTCTCCACAGCCCACCCAACCTGTCTGGTGCTGAGGGGATATGGCCCTTGCAGTATCCAGCTGATGACCAGAGACACAGGTGCTGCTGTCCCTCCCTGCTGCTCAGGGCTTTATCAATAGGTGGCTGTTGTTCTGCCTCCTTCACAGAAGCAGGTCACTTTGGGCAGCTAAGCCACCTGTTGTTTTTGAACAGATTTCAGCATGACCTGTATCCCCACTTTTTTTCCAAGACTTACTTAGAAAAGTAAGCCAGTGCCACCCTTTGGACTTGCCTACAGAAACTTGGAGTCCTGTGGGCCATGGAGCCCTGCACACTGCTGGTGGTCTACAAGGAAGTCCCACTAAAGCAGGGTGCAGCCAGGGAGGCTTATACATCACATGAAGCCTGCAGGAGGACTGCAAGCATAAAATATGAAGACTAGTGAAAGGTGTGGAAGAATCTGGTTTTCATTTTGCCTCTGAATGTGGCTTGATCACCCTGGAGAAGGCTCTGGGTTGACCTTACTGTGGTCTTTTGGTACTTGAGGAGGGCCTCCAAAAGAGGTGGAGAAGGACTTTTTACAAGGGCATATAGTGATAGGACAAGGGGAAAGGACTTCAAAATGAAAAAGAGTAGGTTTAGATTAGGTATTAGGAAGAAATTCTCTACTGCTCAGAGAAGTTGTGGATGTGCCATCCCTGGACATGTTCAAGGGCAGGTCGGATGGGTCTTTGACCAACCTGGTCTGGGGAAAGACGTTCCTGTCCGTGGCAGAGGGCTTGGAACTAGATGGTCTTTAAGGTCCCTCCTAACACAAAATGTTCTATGATTCTGTGCTTTTACTCAGTAGCATTTTGGCAAGGAGAAACTACTAAACATAAGGCGGGGTGGTACCTGGCATGCTGCTGGAGACTAAGTAAAGCTGGATCCTTCTGATGCTTCTCCAATCTTCCATAGATCTCAGGAGACAATTTTATCATAATAGTGGATACATTCTTATATAGACCCCATCCAGGGCAAGAAAAGGTTGACCAAGAATTATGGACTCTCGAGTGAACCTACACCTGCTTTAAATGTCAAGCCTGGAGGGCAAAGAGACCACAGCTCACTTGAGATTATTTATTGGCTTCCTGAGATCTTAATAACAGGCAGGCTGAATGGAGTAAGCTACACCCGTGGAGTCACCAGTCTTACCAGCAGTCTGGGCGATGGGACCAGGTGTCAGGTGGGGAAGCCACAGTTCTCTGAGCACATGTCCAGGCTCAGGCCTTCCTGCAGCAGCAGCGTCACCCCCATCACCTGAAGGTCAAGCCTCACCTAGAAATCTTAGAGCCTCAGATGAGATGAGGTGGGAGAGCTGAGCACAGGGAACCAGCTGAGGACCTTTAAAGGTCCAAGAACAGTGAAAAGGCTCTGCAGGAGAACCACTCTATGCAGAGAAGGTCACTTCTGCCCTTAGCCAGTTTTTTTGCATTGCATCGTGCAGGAGAGGTATGGGCTGTGCATTTGAGGAAGTGGCTTTTAGCTGAATGGGACAAAAGGAAACACAAAATGTTCTGGGTTGAGTAGACAGAAAGAGGAAATGCTTGTATCTGCTAAGAAGGATCTTACAAATTTTAACCACCCTGTTAGTGTTTACTATTAATCATGGTTTTGTGCAGATGAGTGTAAATTGCTTAGGAATGGTTGTCTCCACTGCTCTTTTTAAAGGTCTTGTGGTTAAATAAATAGAACCAATATTTTCTTAATGGTCACGGAGTACTGTGGTAGTACTCTTCATCCATAGGTAAATCTTTGTGTATACAATCCTCTCAAACCACTCAGATGCTATAGCTTTAGGCTTATAGTTACACAATATAAACATACAATTTGAAGACAGCAGGACCTATTAAATTATGGTCTTGTACTCACCCCATCCTATGGAATTTCACTAGGGAAGTTCCTGTAAAGCTCACCATGTTCAACTAGACAGAAATATTCTGGTATTGTGCACAGCAGACAGACAGAGCAGCATCACTGGTCCTCTCATACTGGGGGCAGCAGTGGTGAGCTGTTGAATCCAATGCCAAATCTTGCCTGGAATCACTGAACAAAAACACTTTGGAAAATGCTGCGCATTTTGTTTCCTGTTGAGGCACTTAAATTATGTGATTGTCTTCATGACAGACAGAACATCTTGGTCTCTAGGAAGAAAAGAACATTGTTTCATTTGTTTGAAAAAGTCAAGTCTTAATTTTTTGTTCTGTGATATTCCATGAAAGTCCTAACTTCAAAATTTTATTTTAAGGCATAAAATTTAAGAGCTTACAAGGCAAGTTCTTCTGTTTCCACTAAATGACTGTCATGATGCAGGCAAAGCAAGCTATTGCACCACTATTCTGTTTAAAGACCATCCCCACAGGGATGACAGAAGCCTGTTTTGGGGAGTGCTGTGGATTTTTTTTATTCAGCATTACAGGACTATGAGTGATATGACAGGGATCTGCATGGGGAGATGCTCCATATTTGGAAGTGTTCTCCGGGTAGGTCTAGAATAGTGGAGACAAGCCTTTTTGCCTCACAATCCGCTGATTCTGGTTTACTCTGATATGCAGTAAGACATGGAAGTTTTCTTGGGAAGCAGCAATGTGATGTTCTTGAATAGTTTGGGATGCAAGTCCCAGGATGTAATAAACACGCAAGCTGACAAACAGCAAGCAATCACTGGGAGCTGTGAAATGGTTGCTTCATTCAGGAGGCTTTTGGTTTCAGTTTTGAATGACTCATTAATGTGAGTTTTGGAGATTATTGTACTGTCTGCAGTGACACCCTGTGGTGATGAAGCAGTAGTTTATCTCTTACCCTATTATCTGAGAAAGCTGGAGTTCTTCTGTGACTGTCCTACTGCCTGCCGTCAAGAGCAGGAGGAAATATATAGCAGAAAGGTAGCTTTTCCTAGGAATAACAATCCTTATAGGATATGAGGTGATAAGTCCTTTGGTGTTACTGTTATAATTTAGCCACTAGTATTCAGACTGTTAATATTTCTAATCAATTGAAATGCTTTAATATGCATATGCCTGCCTTTAGCAGAAAATAAATAACTGAAATTATAGTTAAAAATACAAATTGCATGTGAATGTATAGTAAACCAGTTTAAAATTTAAGGAGAAACCATAGAAACTTCCAAGAGGAATGCATCATGTAGAAAGAGATCTAGCACTTGTTAACAACTGTATCATCATAGAAGAAAAGAATAGTTTGGGTAGGAAGGGACCTTTAAAGGTCCAGTCTCCCTGCAACAAGCAGGGGCACCTTCCACTAGATCAGGTTGCTCAGAGCCTCATCCAATCTGACCTGGAATGTTTCCTGGGACAGGGCGTCTACCACCTCTCTGGACAAGCCTGTTCCAGTGTTTCACCACCCTTATCATAAAAAAACTTCTTCCTCAAATATAGTTTCTAATCGACCCTCTTTTAGTTTAAAACCATAACCCCTTGTCCTATCGCAACAGGTCCTGCTAAAAACTCTGTCCCCAGCTTTCTTATAGGCCCCCTTTAGGTACTGAAAGGCTGGTATAAGGTCTCCCTGAAGCCTTCTCTTCTCCAGGCTGAGCAACTCCAAATTTGTATTTTGAGTAAATTGCATGGGTCTTCTTCTGTTATGGAGCAGCATACCCAAAGTGTGGATTCTGTTCTCAGGGATAGACTGTTTCCATGTGACTTACCAGTACTAGTGTCTGACTTGCCTTTTTTTTTAACAAAACCCTATTTGAAATACATACTCTGAGGTTGTTGTGGGAAAAATGCAGAGTGATTGCATTCAACATAGGATTGGCTTAGCCAGAAGGGAGTACTTGACCTGGTATAAATCGGGCAGCATGAACTGTCTCTCCAGTTTCAGTCTTTTATTTTCTTCATTCTTCCATTGTTTAGCATCAAATGCATTTAGTAACAAAAAAATGTGTTTTTTTTTAGTTGTACTAGAAAACAGTAAAAATTGTTAGCAATCTCCTATGTCATCTTTGTTACTATCATAATTGATTTTTGAAAAGTTCGTCGTTCTGTTGGCTTTTCAAATTAGCTAAATACCAGAGTCAAACTTTTTAAAAGGCTTTCGGGCATGATTTAACTGATGATGCAGTTAGTCATGCAAATATATTTATCTGCAAGTGAAAACATAGGTGTGTGCTTTCCAGCTCAGCTTGGAAACTGCAGCCACTTTTGGCATAAAGGCCTCCCTCAGGGAAGTGATGTGTTCCTATCAGTGCAGTATATTCAAAACTCTGTTACACTTCCATAAAAGTATTTGCACCCAGCCTTTCACCACTGGTGACTTGGTTTGGCAAGGAGGTCTGACTAGAGCTCGTGGCAATTGGGAAAACGTCATCTAGTTGAAAGGTTGAATTTGGGTAAGAGGCAGTGGGATGGAAGATTGTAATAGAGTAAACATTTAGGAAAGACATGAGGAAAACAGGACAATGAAACCAATTAGACACGAGGAAAAAGGACATTATCACCTCACCATCTGCTTTCTCCAACAGGCTCCGTGTCTACCTGCAAGTCCCACTGACTGCAACACTAGTCTGGAGCTAGAAACATATAGATGCTTTCTTGGCACCGTGAAGGAATTTACTGACTTGGAATACAATGCAGCTCTTGTCCTGAAAGGATTTGATGGGAATATTACCTATTTCCCTAAGCCTAATCTCTAAGTCTTCCTAAGTGACTGGTGCTAAGAGTACAGAAATTTGGCAGAAAATAAATTCCCTTGCTTTCCAACTACTCCTAAGAGATCATAGGGGCCAGGTGTGGCTATGTTTAATTTCTGATTATAACCAGTTTGGCACTGTTCTGTAAAATCCGGATTCAGCAAGATCCCAGATGCATGTCACACCACAAGTCTGGTCTCATTTGCAATCATAGAGTCACAAATAGTGCAGTTTATTGGAGCAACAGGTTAGAGATTCTTGTTAGACTGTCAGTGGTAAGTTCACTACGCCTACAAAATCTGAGTGTGTAACGCTAGCTACAAGTGTTACTGGGTATTACTGGGTATGCTATGGTGTGGGTGGAAGTCCATATCTTACCAAAGAGATGTCCCTGCTTTAGGGAGGAGAGAGGAGCAAGCCCATTGCCTTGTCTGTATGGTGGTCATATTCTCATTCTCTGCATTGGAGGATTTCAAATTCCAATTTATACTTCTGGGAGAAGTGAATTTGACTGTAGTCAAATATCCTGTTACTGCAATCATAAATGGTGGGGTGGAGCAGCCACTTCGTATGTAAAAGGGGAGTATTGAGAGTTAAAAAGAGAGAGATTACAAAGGGTGTGGGTCTTGCTTGAGGGAGGAGCATGTTAGTGTCATTCCCTCTTCCACCTGGCCAATTGCAGAGATAAAGTAAGGTTAATCTGGCCTCTGCCTGGGAACCCATCACCAGGCCATTGTTTACACTGTAATCCCTCCACCACATCTCTCATGGAAATCCCCTTACCACACATCTCACAGTGTAGCTCATGTCTGTAGGCCTTATTCCTACAACTAGGGACTCATTGTAGCTTAGATTTGATTTTGCTTTGCTCTACATTAAAGACTATTGGAGAAGTTGTACAATAATATTCCTTTAAAGGACCAAGAAGAATCAAGACCAGAATCTATCAAATCTAAGGGAAGAGCAAACTCTGTGACAGCACTTTTTCACAGCAAAATTAAGTAGAACTCAATGAACATCCCTGTCTCGCCATTACTTTGAAGTAGATTAACAGAAGTTCTGTCAGTCATTTACAAAATATAACTGTGCAGATGCTTGTTGCAATTCACAACCTACATGAAGAGGAGAAACTTTTAATTTTTCAATGAAGCATGAGCAATAAATCTGCCTGGAACTGAAATTTCAGTGAGTTAAAATAGACCAACTCTCTCTCACAAAACATTTCTACAAGAGACAGATAAGATTTCTCCTATCCCACAGGCAGCCATCAGCAACATCTACAATCTTTAAAATTGCCTCCTCTGTATCTCTTTTGAACTTGCATTTGCTAGGTCTCAATCACTACTCTACTCTTACTACCTGGCTAGAACAATTCAAAGGGGCTACTTTTCAACTTCAGGTGTTAAAGGGAGAAAAGGGACATAATCAAAGTTAAAATTAATTTGCAAAAGCTATCAGATCCTAAACAAATAACAAACATAGAAAACCATGATATAATTTAGGAAACAGAATTTAATTAAAAAAAAGTAGCACCAAATGCCTCTGGAAGTAAACATCAATTTGCTAACATGGTTTATGCTACACAATTTGAAGAGTTTTAAGTCTTGTTTTGCAAGCACCACATAGTCATTTAGTATTCTGTCTTCCTCTGATCTTAAAAAGAATGATACAAGCTGAAATATCAGCAAAAAAGTTTTACATTTTTGTAGAAGTTGGTTTTACAAAATTCAGTCAAGAAATTCACTATTTGTTAACATATTTTAGCTAAAGTTTTGCAATTAACTCAAATTAATATTAGAGTTAAGAAATGAAATTTCTCCAGTACCACAAATGTAGGTTTTCACAGAGATTACATGTGGTACGTATGTAGCACAGAGCAAATGCACTCTTATCTAAGGCCAGAAAGAGGAAAACAGACTGTTCAGAATGTAGACTTCCTTTTGTACCAATTCTTACAGCACCAAATATGTCCCAACAGCTCCATCCTTAAGGAGCTGCATGAAAAGAAATTTTGGAAGACTGGTCCCTTAGGCACTCAGCTTCAACTAAAAGGTCAGAATACAAAATCCATTTTGAAACAGCTAACATGTTGGTATAATTGCTTTATCTAATATTCCATACACAAAGTTAAAAATTTTTTTAGAAAAAATTGATTGTATTCTAAACATGCTTCCTAACTGTATGTAAAAAAATGAAATGGCTGTTTTCCACAGTTTATACCGGAAATTATGAAAATAGTTCAGGTCAATTTACAACCTAAACTTCAAGAGCTTGAGTTAAGAAGAAATGTATGACAACACCACTATCATATAACCATCATTAATAAACATACCACATTCTGAATCTTTTTTGTAAGATATGAAACCAAACTATTTACAAGAACTGTTTCTTTTCCCCTTTAGCAAAGTGAAATGTAACACCAAATAGTTCTGATAAGTAATGTGATCTTTCTTCAGTTTCCCCTTCCTAATTTTTTGCAATGTTCAGAGCACTACTTTCAAATCTGTGCTTCAGCTACTCAAGGTTGCATTTCTAACACAGCCATACCATGCTTTATTTCTAATAATGGACATATCTGATTTTGAGATACTTCATTATGCCACACACAGTAGAGAACAGTTATTCCGATTTAAAAGTGGTATTATGTACTAACACTGCATATAAATTTCAGATAAAAACATGAACTGGAAAATTCTTTTAGGAAGGGAAATAAAATTCTTTGGTGAGCATAGAGACAATACATGGAATCTGTTTCTTTGCATTAAAATCTTGTCTAGTTGAGCAGGACTCATACTCGGCCACTCTGCGATTCACACGAGTTAAAATCTGCATGAGTTCAAGTTTCCTTGCATGTTCCTTCAGCATTTTACACAGTGACTGAATAAACCAGGAGCCTTCAGCCGAATTCCTCCAGGAGTAATAGCCTGTGGAAGAGAGCAATGTCAAAGTGATCAGACGTCACAGCCTTTGATACAGGACAGGTTAGCAACTAGGGGAGCAACGTGTTGTTTCTAACAGCCATCAGTGTTTTAAAATAAAAACTCAAAATTACCAACCAACAAAATTTAGATTTTATAATCTCCTCTAATTTCAATTCAAATAATTTGTCTAATGCTCTCATCTTTTATAATCTAAGAAAACTTTAAGTAGGTAGCTTTCCTGCCTTTTGATTTCCTATCTTCTGCTGCAACAATCTTAGCCATTGATCACTTACTACTTCTTCAGAGTATACGAATACAAAGGAGAGGTTACAGTACAGATGGAGCCAAGACGCAAAATGGATTTCAGTGTCACTGTCTTCAGGACTGCATGCATGAATTAAAGACTGAAACCTACTTCTGCTAACTGGTAATGTAAAGGGCATACAAAGGGCTATGCCCCTACTAATTTTGCTTAAGGATGCAATGTAAATAGAGTTGATATGCAAATAATATGCTGTTTATCATCCACTTCTGTATATCTGATTGTTTTGTTCTCTCACAATAATACCTCTTCCTCCACTGTAAATTATTTGCACAACTCTGATAAACTGAATTTCCAGCAGATGAACATTTGAGGATTTGCTAGTGAGAAAAATGTATATTCAGGTTTTGGTGGGGGTTTTGTAGGAACTGAGAATAGCAACTACCTCAAGAAGAAAACAAATCAGTGAAGAAAACGTGATTGAGGGAAGAAAATTCTTATTTCCATGAGAGAGTGTATTAGGTCTGGCTGAGATGCAATTCATTTTCCACCCAGCAGCCCTTACAATGCTGTATATTGGTAGCTAGAAAGGTGTTGATAACACATCAGTGTTTTGGCTACAGCTGAGCAGGGCTGGCACAGCATCAGCGTGGTCTTTCAACATTCCACATTCCATCAGTAGGCTGAGGATGGACAAAATCTTGGGAAAGGACACAACTAGGACAGCTGACTCAAACTGACCAAATGGATATTTCATACAAGTGAAGTTACCCACTGACTGAGTACAACTGAAAACTGTAATGTTTAGCATCAATAGAGGCTGACTTATAGATACAGTCTCTCACCTGGAGCTGTAGAATATGCATACAGGAAGTCTGCTTCTACAGGTATTTTTTGACACATTGTTTCTTCTGATCCACTGTCCGTCTCAATACCGGAATCTAATTCGGTCCCTCTGCAAGCCTATTTGGTGGAAAGAAGAATGGAAAATAAAATAAAAATAAAGAAATAAAGGCAGGGATCATGATCAGAATACTAATTTTTTTCATGTTTTAAAGATGACAATATCCCAATTGAAACACTGCAAAAATAACGAGAATTTATGTGTGTCATTTCCATTAGACTGACTCAGAAGAAAAGTAGCTAGCACTTATTTAAATCAACTACACAGTTTGGATAAGACAGGTATTAATTCAAAAGCGTATTCAGGAACACTTTAAAATATTGGCTAAAATTTTATTTAATCCATAGAACTAAGGTAAGGCAATCTCATCTATTACAAACACTGCCTACCTAATAGGGCTGATTGTGCCACTTTTATGTCTGAAGAGAATCTTATTCCAAAGTAATTCCATTTAAATCAATTTTAGAAAGAATTACCTTTTTTGCACTAATAATTAGTAGGAAACAGTATTTTTTTAAGTATCTGACTGATTTGATGATCATTGTTCAGCTGTACAGCACCTGAATGAAAAACAGCTTGGGTTTTCCTGCTAAACTTCTGCACCTGTCACCTCTGAAAAGGCTTGTTAGTGCTTTCAGTTCAAGAGGGCCATCTGTACCATAGATTAATCCTTCATCACCATGGCTTAGCAACACACAAACAAAACTGCTTCGTTTGCTGTGATCTTCTTCAGAAACTTGAAGAAAAAAAAGAGAATTATTTTAACTTCCTGCATTCATTCAAAATTTTGAACATTTGATCCTTCCCATGTGACAGAAGTCTTTTAAGAACTAATTCTAGTGTTTAGAAATCTCCAACCAGTTCTCACTTCTGAACAAAAGAAGTCTGGCCTACTTTACTTCAGGAAGCTGGACACAGAAACCCCCAAATTAAAGGCCAGCCCTACCCATTTCAAGACATGGTCACAGAACTAGGCCAGGAATACCATGAGGAAACAAAGAAGGTGTCTCAAAGTCTGAGTGATAAAACCTCAGTCATGCAGTAATGGTGAGTCTTGTGTTCTGGGATCAGACTGATAGAAAGCTCTGAATTTTGGGAAAGGATGGAGAAGCCCCACCTCTCTGACTGGAGATACTTCAACTACTTGGATTACATGGGAACTGAATGCAATATGAAAGTTACTAGTTACTGAAGTAACCTAGGTACTAGCAGTACTCCTCTCCTCCTCTCACTTTTGACCTGCAGTGAGGTCTAGAAAGATTCTTCAAGCCTCTTTAAGTAAAAAAAATTAAGACATTCAAGCTTGATATAAAGTGTTTGTAGATTTATATTTTTTTGTCCTCTATCTTGTGGTATACAAAGAGCATAAAATAGATATTCTCCAATGTCTTTTGTTGCCTCACATAGTGGGAATTGTAATTGAGGACCAAGATGATTCTTTTAAATTTATGAAAAGGTACAAACACGGCTTAAAAGAAAGAATCCCAAAGGAATTCTGAGGCTAACTCATGAAAATGCAAGAGTTTGTAGATGAAAAATATAACAGTCCCTAAACCTGAAGTCTTACTGTTTACTGCTTACCTAAACATTTAATTTTTATTCTGGAAAACTATTTATATTTTTCCCAAGTGATGCACACTCAGGCATTTCTGCAATCAATGGGCAAGCACTACATTTAGAAGAGTCACACTTTCAGCTACTGTCAATAGACTGCTTAAAACTATGCTAATAACTTAACCATGCCTGGGAACATTCTCTGGCATAAACATTAACTGGCACCAAAGAACCTACATCTATGTTATCAAACACTTCCATTAAAAAAACCCCAAAAACCAAGACCAGGATTTCTGCAAATTGACTGGCTGTTGGGAATAATCACTGAAACACTTTGTTGAACTGTGACCTGGAACAGTAGGGATGAGTCACAGTCATGGCAGAGAACCTTCCCACAGTTGACCAGGGCTACTGATACCTCCAGTCACCATTTAATTTAAGGGTCTAGATACAGCAAGTCCAAACAAAGCAGGACTAACACACTTGTGAGAAGGGTGTTTTGTTTCACAAGTTAAAGAAAACTTGAGTTGTTTCTCTAAAAGAATAACTCAGTCCACACACCTTCAGTTCTAGTCCATGAATCACACCACTAAGCATATAGCACAGAACCCCTCTACCCAATCAAGCAGGTTACTTTCCAACTCACAGAGCTTCAGTGATTCCAGGGTCAGAATATAAATCAGTCTGCACTTAAGTTTCAGCCTTTTTTCCAGCCTTCTTTAGAAGATGAGAAAGGATATGGACACAACAGTCATGGCACAAAAGATGGAGAGACAGCAAAGATGAATAAACACAGAAACTACAATGTACACGTCATCCTAGCAGTAAGTCACCGGAAGGTGTGAAATATCATCCCAAAAGAACCATGGGAGATGTGAGGGCTAGAGATATATTTGGAAACAGTGGTTGATTTAATACATACACTGAACATATTATTACCTACCATTTTTCAATAGCTTAAAAATGTCCTCACATGAAAGATCATTGTTGATCTTTATTTTATATCCTAACTTCAGAAAAACTTCTCTGACACTTGCAGCATCCGCATCTGTACCCGAACGGGGTAGCATCCCTATGCATAAAAGAAATGTGTTATTTTTTACATGATATATATGGCATGGTCTGATTGAGTCGAATTCTTTTCTCATTTACACTTTATCAGTCTGAAATATTCTACTATTCCAGATCCACTCTAACAGAAAACACATAGTATGCATGTGTTACAGCGCAGTCTCTCACTCACTATACCTGTATTGTAGATTTATCTACATCTTATTTTTATATCTACCTATCTATATTCAGACATAAAAAGAATTTCATTTGCAAAATAAAATTCATGACTAAAAGATGAGACAGACTTGTATTGCCTATCAATTTTTCTCCTTGCTACTGCTATACACTAACATGTTTCCTCTGTGCATATTTGGAAGAATGTACCAAAATTAATCACACATATTCAAATTACTTAATTTTAGAATGCAATTAAAATTGGTCTGCATATTGAATTTTGAAGAATAACACATTACACTAATTTATCTAAATTAAGGAAAAAAAATTAAAAACTTGAAAGTGATACCAGTATGTCTGTGGAAGTTCTTATTGTTTATTATTATACATTCCCCCATCTCCGGATAATCCATTCTGTAGCTGTAGTCTGGCAGAATTCCAGAGTCCATAGACTTGCTAGCAGGTAGGTTCCTTCTACATAAAACCCAGACAAAATTTAGGTGTTAATTTCTGATCTCTCTATTTTCAAAATAAAGATGATGATGAAGAAACTCGTAAGGTTTGCTACTTTTTCTCTAGCAATTCCCTCAGCAAGTTTGCTGATGACACCAAGATGAATGGGTGTGGTTGATACTCCAGAGGAAAGCAATGTCAACCAGGCTTGAGAGGTGGGCCTGTGCCAACCCTGTGAAGTTCAACAAAGCCAAGTACAAGGTCCTGCACCTGGGATGGGGCAATCCCGAACATGGATACAAGCTGGGCAATGAGTGGACTGAAAGCAGCCCTGAGAACTGGGAGGTACTAGTGGATGAAGAACTTTTTAAACTGTCGATGTGTGCTTGCAACCCAGAAAACAAACTGAACCATGGGCTGCATCAAAAGCAGCATGGCCATCAGGTCGAGAGAGGCAATTCTGCCCCTCTACTCTGCTTTTGTGAGACTCTACCTGGAGTACTGCAGCCCTGGGGCTCCCAACATAAGGACATGGACCTGTTGGAGCAAGTCCAGAGGATGGTCACGAAGATGATCAAGGGTCTGGAGCACCTCTCCTACGAAGACAGGCTGAGAGAGCTAGGGTTGTTCAGGCTGGAAAGGAGAAGGCTCTGGGGAGACCTTTTAGTGGCCTTTCAGTACCTAAAGGAGGCCTACAAGAAAGACAGGAGGGGCTTCTAACAAGGACACACAGTCACAGGACAAGGAGGAATGGCTTTAAACTGAAAAAGAGTAGGTTTAGATTAGATACTAGGAAAAAATTCTTTACTGTGAGCATGGTGAGGCACTGCAACAGGTAGCCAAGAGAAGTTGCATGTGCCCCACCTCTGGAAGTGTTCAAAGCCAGGTTGGATGTGGCTTTAAGCAATGTGATCTAGTGGAAGGTGTCCCCACTCATGGCAGGAAGGTTGGAACTAGATGATTTTTAAGGTCCCTTCCATTCCAAATCAGCCTATGATTCTATGTCTGTGAAATCAATTGCTAGATTTAAAACTAGTGAAGACTGTACTTGCCCAGAGGTTAACATGAATTAAAGTGCTTTGTATGGTTATGCACCCAAATAAAACTTTTCTTTCGATTACAATGTGCACATACATGAAGAATTTTAATTAAAAAAGTGTCATCTGTATTTGTAGTAACCTTTTGTGCAACCTGCAACTCCTGTACACAGGAGAATAGGAGAACTTAGCTTAAGGATGCCAATTTTGATATCAACAAGAAATCAACTGGGCTTTTTTATTATCACCTTTTGAAAGCCATGAACCTGGAGGCAAGGTTAGCTCTGAGAATGCAAATCTGTTCTGAATTCTAACCAAAAGTCACTTAATATTGAACTTTCACAAGTAAATATTTAAAACCTAGAAAGATGTGGCAGATGTGGGCTCCTTTTCTATTGCTTAAGCAATAGACATTAGTAGTAGTCATGATGGCTGCACCTGAATGAAGTTGGACTTTGGGGAGACAGATAATACAACAGCTAAGGGACATAAGTCTTCTTCAACACCTAAGGGCGAGCTGAGCATGCACCATCCCAAAACACACAGTCATATTTGCATACCAGCTAAGTCAATTATCTCACTCCAAATTTATCATAAAGCCCAGGGCCCACCGAGCTCTCCTGCACAGCAGGGGGCTGAACACCAGGATCTCCTCTTGAACAGGGACTCCTGGAGGCTCCTTGCCGCAGCAGATTCTTGGCAAGTAATTGAGAGCAGGCTAAACTTTAACATTTTAGCTAAGTGATTTAAAGGATTGGTTGTGCACATATAATCCTTTAGACATAAACCATTGACCCAGTCTGGGACTAAGTCTGGATCCAGTTGCACCCAGACTCCCCTTCGAGAAATTTAGAATGCAAAGAGGTCCTTTCTGAACCTCATGACTCAACAGAAGGGTCTGTCTGACGGTTTTGTCTGACTCTGTCCTTTTTGCAGTAAATAATCAAGTGTACCTTGCCAGGGAATCTTGTTAGACCACTGTCACATCTGTTACCAAACTTTGTTTAATCACTGTTTTGTATCAATAAACATACTGAGTGAAGTGCATCACTCCATCCATGACAAAAGACCAAGACCCTACACACAGCTGTAATTCTGCCTCAATGAGCACACCAATCATCCCACCCACTCATGACTCTGCAACAGTTGTCAATTTTACTCAAGTCCATAGATGCTGAAGTTGGAATGGATTTTCTCATTTAAGCACATGGGTAAGTAGTCACAAGATTGGGGCCTCTCATACTGTATTTTACAAATAAAATGTCTGTAATACTCTTAAACCTGATTTTCACTGGAATATTAAAAAGAATGACTTCAGAACCAATTTCCCAGAGAGAGCGTAAACTGATGACAGTGCTAGACTAGAGTAACAACTAGCTGGCACCAGGAAGAACAGGCCTACGTTTCCTCCTGTCCACCTGTAAGTTCCTCTTGCACTTCTGCTTCCACACATACAGCCCCTACAGCAAGTCAGCTCAAGTAGCTGAACTGTCTGTCACAGGTTCAGGTCAGCTCTAAAAGCAGTTCAAGGACACTGGTGAACATTTAGTCTACAGTGAGACACGGACGTCTCTTTTCAAGAAGAGCTAACCACTTTATAATAATGTTAAGCCAAGTCTAACCGCAGCTCAAGTATTTTGCTTTTTAGTTCCTTGTACATGCACATGGCCTGTTCTGTCAGACAGCGTATATTTTCAAAGTCAGTCCATCTCTTAATAATTGCTTATGATTATTACAATTTACTGTAATTGAAACTTTTCTTTTTAGCATTATTTCCTCTATGGCTCTCGCCTTCTTTTACAGCATAAGATTCCTCGAGAAGTAAATTGAAGACTTAAACCAAAAGTAGCCCACTTACCCTTTGGAACCTAGAATAGATTTTGCATCTGTCAGATCCTCCCCCAGATGTGGTCCATCTCCTATGTCTGCCATTATGGCTTTCAATTATCCGCTTGAAAATGTAAGAAAATAGAAATGTTATGACAGTTCATAGAATAACTTTAGCCTAGCAGTATTAGTATTGTTAAACAAAAAATAGCATTTCTGAGTAATCCCTACATATTTCATATTTGAAAGAAGAACATGAAATATTTTTCTAAATTATTGCATTTTAAAAGAAGTCTGGAAAGAAGACTGTTGTCTGCAGATCCCTGTGACCAATTCATTGAAAAGGCCTATAAAAAGCAGGCTAAGAGACAAATCAAAAACAATCTTTAAAATACTGTAATGTTCCTACATGCATTAGAAATTGAGAACCAAAATCAAGAAATACAAGTTATTGGACATGTGCAAAGGTTAACACAGAAAATTAGATTTTGGGTCACAGTGTTTTGAAAAATGAGTGATTTCTCTGCATTCTGTTTGAAACTAAACATCACTGCATCCCATTCTAATTGGCGTATGTGAAGGCAATTGCAATATAAATAAGAACACAACCATATAACTTTAAAGAGTTAATTAAATGAACCCTATGCTGTGAGCTGCTATTTACTTTTACCAGAACACGGGACAATAAATCATGATGGATACCAAGCCAGAAATCAATTTAAAACATTAAACCTCCTCCACAATTACTCTGTGTGTATTCATGGAACACATTACCAAAAGTTACCTTAAGCTCAAGTTTCAGAAAACAATTAAATATTATAAATTTAAATTGCCAGATAGGACAAAGAATAAATGCTTAGAAGTGCTTAGACCTCAAGAAACAAACAAGGCATTACAAGGCAAGAATTTTTCAAAAATTTACTTAGCAGTAAATAACCAGATCAAGTAGTAAGGTTTGCGAGTCAGATATTATGAAGATTATTAAAGGCTTAAGTTCTATGGTGGCAAACAATATTCACCATATTACATCATCATCATCATCATATTATTATTATATTAAGTCTCAACTTCATATCTACAGAACATCACAAACATCCATTTTCTGTGGTAACAATTACTGATGCATTAGAAGCACTAATCTGGTTATGTATATCTTTCTTTCTTTGTTTCTTAGAAGACATTTACGTACATTTTTAGCGATTTCAAAAGATCTTCAAGGTTACTCAATACTATTTCTTTGTATTTTGGAGCACTGATGTAATTAAGAAATCTTCCTCACCAAATTATTCCAAACTTGAGAACTGTATTATGTAACGCAGTAAACAGAAAATTTCCTGAAAAGCAAATTACACACGTATTAAATAAACTCAGTATTTTAGAAATAAAATGTCTAAAACACATTCTAGCAATACATTTTAGAAATTTACCTTAAAGACAATATCACAGGGCAGGAACTTAATCAACAATGCTGAACTTTACTGCCTAGCACGATGATGTGGATTCATTCATTCTAACTTCAAAGTCTAATTCATTAAAAGTTCCCTTTGGGGAAGAAAGACAGTCAGTTCCAAAGGGTAATTCAAGTACCTATGACCTGTGGCCTGACAGCAATCCAACTCTACACCTTCATGTTGGGCAGGGAACACCAGCACTGCCAATACAGTCTACAGTGACAACGGGTGTGTCCGCCCAGCTCTAACAGAGGAGCAGAGCTTCTCACCCCTGGGAAGCAGAAAGAATGGCTTTCATTGGCAAGAACATTGGAAGTTCCCCTGCTGCAGCACAATCCAGCTTCCAGGAGTTTTTATGCTTCTTTCAACCCTCTCCCTACCACAGTCATCCTTGGGTTGCTAGTTTTCCTGAGCTCTCAGCCTGACACTTTTGAGCAAAATTTTATTTGTAGGAAAACATCCAACCAGACTGACCCACAATTCTGATGCATCTCATGCTGTTCCTTCTTCTGGAGAAGCACTGTGTGCAAAAGCACAACCCAAACCTTCATTGTGGATGGGATTAATAGGAGTCACAAGGAAAAGGTTTACTTCCTTCCTCATTTGTTCTTTGTCTAAACAACTACATATAAAAAAGCACAGCATCATGTACCAAGTCTGTTAGTGAAACCTGTCAGCAGATGTACTGACAGCAGTGTAGCCATGTCAGCAGAAACCAACTTCTGCTAAAAAAACAGGTGTTTATCCCAGCTGTTTGACACTGTGGAGATCTGCAGTGCCAGCCCTGCAAGTACATGAAGGATAGAGTATAGTTGTAGATATGTGCCTACATGAGCTCTGCTCAGCCCTTGTCTACCACACAAGCCAGCCTGGGCTACCAAGAACTACTTGGAAAAAGACTCAGCCAAAGTACAGGGCAAGGAAACAACTCCCAGGATGAGATCTTGTAATCATAGGGAGGGTAAGTGGGTTACTACACTGTCTAGGCTTCACATCACGTGTGCTCCAAACTGCTGCATCCCTTTAGAGACTGGTTTTATTAAGCTGCAATGGTTTAGTAATGGTGAGAACAGCACTGGTGAAGAGCAGCAGACTTAAGTAAGCAATCTGGAGACCTGGCTGTGAGCACTGAATGCTTCTACACCATAAACGTTAAAGCATGCTGCAAACACTAAGAGATCTTCAACATTTAAGTGACCTTAAGACTAAAACTGCTCTAATTGGTCCAATGCCAAATTGGAAAAAGTAGCTAGCAAAACCTAAAATTACAACGAACTATAGTACTTTGTTTCTGAAAAATGTAAAACACACTTTGTAATACCACATCATAAAAATATTTCTTACTGAAGCCTCTGCAAGCCTAGCTCACAACCTACAGTTTCAATTGTTTAAAGAAGTGCTAGAGCTTACTGCATTCTACTTCATCACAACTGGAGCTTTAAGAGACTTTAGAGAAGCTAGAGAGATTGTTTAGAAAGGCTGGTTATAACATGTTAGGTATTTGACATTCGTATGCTTTATCTTCAGAATAGAATCTGTAACTCACTTTTAATATTCATCAATTTCTGAGCACCTCAAGGCACTAAGTCATCTGCACTTATTTAAAGAACAGAAGACATGCATAGAGTTCTCTGTTGTTGCTAGGCACACAAATGCACGTTTTAACCAGCAACATGTTTTCTGCTCTAAAGCACTGGTCAGGATAACAGCAATGCTCCCGGGAGGCCGGTGCTGATTCTAACAGAGAATTCTGACTACAAATTGCCTCATCTTGGTTTAGGTAATGCAGTGATGCCATGCTCTTTCAAGCAGAATACACATTTCCCTGTGGAGGATGATCTCATCCTATTAGGGATGGTGAGGGAGAGGGGGCAGGGAGAGGGAAGAGTGGGAATCACGACAGTGCATTAAGAAATAAATTAAAAATTGTTATTCTTCTCCTCGATATTATTTTCTCTGAAAGCCTAGGTAAGATGAACTTTCAACTGCAAGGAAACACAAAAAACAAGCAGCTGAAAAGAGCAACACCATTTTTGTAATCTAGCAGAATATATTCTGTAGGTTTCAGGAAGCTAATTTTACAATACTTTATCAAAAAAATATAAAGTTCTTTAAAAACCCTATGTGACAGCAAATATAAAGATGATGGTACAATGATCTTTACAGGTACTAAGTAATAAAAAACAAAGAGGTTCAAAAAGGTCCAAAGCTACGCTTAACAAGCTAACCAAAAATGACCAATGTCTCTGTATAGCAGTAAGTGGAAAAATATTTTTCCCTTATACAAATGCAGTTTTTCTTCTGATAGGAAAATGATACATAAAACAATTTATTACTCTGTTCCAGCCTGGATTTACTCATTCTACCTGGACCTGGAAAATAAATTCACATCATCATATATCACCACTGCCATATGAACCATCAGGTTTCTTTTTAAAGCAATATTTATTTGAAACGAGAACAAGAGAAATTAACTATATAGCAATAAAACTAATACCAAAGCTTCTCAGACAGGGAAGGAAGCAAATAACTGAATTGTTTCTGGTTACCAACTATATCCTGAATTATGCGAAGCACAGGAGACAAGACAACACATGTTCAGTATTTATGTGCTGCTATAAAGCAACGATTTTAGCAGTATTAAAATACATGTCCAAAACGAACATCAGTACTGTAAAACATGTCCTTAAAGATTAGAAAAGGGCAGTTTTCCACCTCACATGACTGCAAGAGAAAATGTCGAGCATTCAAAGAAGGTATTTTACATACATAAACATATACATGGCATATTGTGGTAATTTGGACACAGATACGCAAATTAAAAAATTTCCATCCTACAACAGATAATTATTGCTGAACAATAATTATCTGATTAGTAACATAAGGAAAGTATAGAATTTCTCGTTATGAAAAAACAAAAAAGCATTCAAAATATACCGCTGTATTTTCTGTGTGACACTATCCCCCTACGAAATAGTGCCACCACTGATGGAAGCATGCCAATACTGTGATAGCCCTTCACATTACTTCTAGTCTGGATGTGGTTGTTGGACAGCCCTGACATGGGCCAGCACTCTGATCTTCCACAAGCAAACAGACTTTTAGTTAGTCAGCAGTAAGCTGCAAAATTAGCAAGAGCTATTATTATTATTAGCAAGAACCTATTCCGAGTGCGGACCCTTGCTTATTACTTCTCCTGTACCTGTGAACCCCATCACCAACGCAACAAGCCTTACCGCGTTCCTTAATCGCAACGGCAGGATGTGCTAGTTTGAGACCTACCATCTGACAAACAGGTAATTTAACGAGAGAACTGTGAGCTCGAGGGTAAAAGAGCGGATGAGAACACGTCAGTCAGTGTCTCCAGCGCCTTCTCCCGCGCTGGCAGGGCCGGTACACACGAGGTTTAATCCGTTGTGTTTTGGTAGATCGAGATGTAAATTCTGACCCTGTGTTTCCGGTTAGTGAATAGTCTACCGGGGCACACCAGAACAGCCTAGAATTAAAGCGCTTTTTTGTCCTTTTTTTTTTTTTTCTCGTTTGTTTTTTGTTGGGTTTTGTCGTTTTCTGGTTGGCTGGTTGGTTTCGGCAGATTCTCCAAAAAACCCAAACTGAAACAGAGCAACCTATCTACCTTAAGGTTCTGGAAAACTGATAACCGAGGCCCCGCGCTTCCCCCCGGGCACAGCACCGCGCCCGCCCTCTCCCTCCTCGCCCGCGGCCAAGGCAGGGAGGGACATCCGCC
>WEIV01023724.1:341013-355957 GCA_013390005.1 Calyptomena viridis
TAAATGAGAAAACCAAAACAAACCTTGAAAAAAATGTAGAATCTGCATTTGAGTTAGATTTTATAGATACCACTACTAAAAGTGCTAGAGAAAATAACATAATTAATGTTTATGATTTCAGCTTGTCAGCCAAAAATTAAAAGAACTTTATGATGTAAATTGTTCAACTAAAGATGTCTTGAATTTAGATTCCAGTACTGACGAAAAATTTAGTCGGCACTTAATATTTCTACCTCAAAAGACTGTATTTAAGGATAATATTCATGTTGGTAAGTGTGTTCTTTTCTCTTACACCTAGAAATAAAAGGTGAGGTTTTGACTTTATACAGTGCCATCTCACATATGAATCTTTATTTTAATGGAACTATATGTGGAAACAAATACTTAATCCTGGCAGAAATTACTATCTGTTTCATTAGGCCTCATTTTTTCTCATCTTCTACTTCCTTTTCCTATAATTAGCATGTATGTTTTATTTATGAAAGTACTGGCAAGACTGACTTCTACGAAACTGGCAAATCTCTGACTCCTTCATTTGCAGTCCTTAATGTCAGTCTTAACAATTAAAGCAACTGTTATTTGCTCTAAATACAGTTCATTTGTGCTCAGCACAAAGGCAGGTCAAAGATGATTTCAAGCCACCTGTCATAAACATGATTAAGAGGAAGCAATTTTAGTTGTTCATGTAAGTTGGGATTTCTTGGAATATGGCAACTCCAACACAAAGAATTGCCAGTTCAGAATTTCTTGACTCCATTTGTAAAGTAAGTATAATAATACCTCCTCACTTAAGTAAATTGAACATAACTTTTAAGATACTGACTATGAAGCACTGAAGTGCTAGTGGTGAACATTAAGAAAAGTTAATGTTGAAATTCATAATTTCTTGTATATGTATTCTCTGTGGTGTGCAGTAGAGCAGTCTTATAGACTTACTTTGGCCAATGAAGGCACAGTAGAATATGAGCTGAATTTTGTCTGAGTGAAGCAAGAACTGATGGAAAACAGCTTGCCCAGTGGTGGAATTAAAGTCTCTATCAACCTACAAATGCAGAACTGTGGGTTAATTACCATTGCACCCCCGACCTTAGTTTTGTAACTTCTTAATATTTGAGTGTTTAATTTTGTAACCTTTGTTCTCTATTGTGTTTTTTCAAGTAAACAGAAAAGGCGAGGGGAAGGAAGCAGAAATGCTGTTATATAGATATTAATGATCTCATGGGTTGTTAGAAGGGATGCAATTTAGATTTGTGACATTTAGCTCTACTGCTTGTGTTCAGGAGGAACTGTGACAACAGCAGCAGGATTACAAGAAATCATGTGCTTTGTTACTGGGTTTCCACTGGCAGTAGAATAGGAAGAGTTGAGGATGTTGGGTTCAAACTTTTGATCCAACTCAGTTTCCAGCTTTTATTCTGCTGTCTGCTTGTCACAATCTGTCTGTCTTCATGTCCTGTCCTCTCTGTCTCACCCTTACTTCTTTTTCTAGCTCTGCACCTTCCCTCATTGCAGTCTTGAGCAAAGTTTTACTGTATTTCTTATATTTTTAATACCACCTGTGTTTCTTAAGTAGATTCTCACTGGGCACTGTGTATGACCTGGCAGGTCTAGCATAAGCATGTGATCCATGGCCTAAGCACTTAAGGCCAAAATTCAGGTCCTAACTCCAACATAAAGAGGACAGAGTTCAGAACAGAGGATTTTTCCAGCTTTTTCTAACATTAGGAAGACAATTTCTCATTCTTAGGAGTAGTGGAATCTGTGCCCCTAAATTTTTTGAGGAGTAGTTCGAGGAAAGCCAAGCAGATTGTCTTGATTATAAGCAAATGCCTGTAATATTGGCTGCCAGCTCCAAGTGTGACACAGACACCGTGGTAGCAGCTACAAACCCTGAAGACTTAAATGAGAGTACTGTAATTTTTAGTTCAGAAGTATGGTCTTTTAACTCCTCTCCAGAATAAATGCCTAAGTAATACATGGATGATAAATAACATGGTATGACAGCAATTTTAGCGTGTGATCTTGAGAGCTAAATTACATTAGTCAGTTCTTTCAGTAGAAGCTTGAACTGTTTATTCTAGCCCATTGGTTTGAGTGTTCTGTGACGTGAATTTGACATGTTTACAAACTGGCAGACTTAAAATATATTTTTAATTTGTGTATTCATGTTCCACCTTTGCCTTTACAAGAAGATGTTGAAGTCACAGTAAAAATTGAATTTTTATAATGGAGATATGTGAATGTCAGTGTTGAATTCATGCATGTTACCAATAATATTATACTCTAGACTTTTCATTAATGCATTTTAGTAACCTGCTTAATAAACTTGTGTTAAAGTGTATTAGCTTTGTACTTTGTGCAAAATACTCTGCTGTAGTAAATAACTGAAAATGCAGATAACTTCATAAAGTAATTTCCCATAATTTATATGTAAAAAAAAAATTGATGTGATGGAAAGATTTTGCCTAATATTAAACTTTAAAAGGGTTAATATATTTTTCAGACACATGGAAGTGTTGGCTTTTTTAAATTCAGCGTCGTGGTGTTCTGGCTAGTAAAAAAGTACCTTAAGATGAGTTAATGGTATTTATATGGGATAAACTAGGATGTGAAATATCACATCTTGGATGATATTGTTTCTTAAGCATTTTATGTCATGAGTCATGCACAAAGTGCATGGTTTTAAAATTAAATATGATTAAAAACTTTCAGTATATAATATTCTAACTTTCAGCTAGAATTAAAATACAGGGACTGAGTTCATAGCTCATGTAAGAAAGCAGAGGAGATTATGTATGTTCACAGGAAAGCTGTGGAGATCAATGAATTTATATTGATCAATTTAGCTGACAAATCCCACATACAAAAAAATACGACATACAGTCAAGGAACAAAACTATAAAACGAAGACTTTGTTTCCCCCATCTGACCAGTTAGAAGAGATTGGAAGAGAAAAAACAAGGGTGTGTGTGAATGATAAGAAACTAACATCCGAATAATATTTCACTGACAGAACCCTTGCTATTCTGACACCAGAGTGGTGGTTACTTAATTGCACACAAAAAAAAAAGTGAAGTGGTCAACCAGGACTTTTACAGATATTCTAACTTTCATGGCAATTGAAATAAAGTTCAATTCCGAAATAGCTATATTTTCTCCCTGAACTGAAGAGCCAAGTATTGTTGTTATAAAACTAAGAAATTCTGTGTATTTGGACACACAGGGTTAAAATGCTGTCTGTGACTGTGTGCCTCAGTAGTCCTGTAATGAATTATGAGGATAATGATGATATTCATGCTTGATAAGCTGAGTAATTCTGCTGGTATGTAGCACAGGAGGACTTAAATTTCATATTCTTACATGTTCCCCACTGAAGCTTCAAGAACTGCAGAATTCTCCTTGCCAGTATTCCTTTGACATCATAGTTTTTTTCCCACATCTGCATTTATTCTATTCTCTTTCTCCCTGGAAATAATTTGGTCATGGTTTTTATTTGTGTGTTCTTGGTTACCATCTGGCAGAGCCTGGAGGTACAATGAGAGTTGAATTCCAATACTGGGAGTTTGGAAAGTAATTACAAAATACTTCTGTAAAAGTGATTTGTTGTTTGAGTAAGCTTTGATCAAACTCTTACATTGGAGAATGCACCATGAAATTGCAACTACCATTTGCCATCATTCTAAAAATAGTGTTAAGAAAAGTGAGACTGACAATCACAAACTTTTCAGAATCCTAAATCTGAGCTTGTTAATGTTGTAGGGGTTTTTTTAAGAAGTTTAGTACAAATTCTTGCCAAGCATTGGTTTCTCACTACTGGCCAGAGCCATTTTGTACAGTGGGCTGATCAAAAGATTTTTTTAAAAGTCCAGAAGGCTCCAAACTTCAACCACTTTCATCTTGCAAAATGTTTGCACAGGCATTCTTTAAGTTCTTTCTTGACTCATAAATGACGTTGTCTGCTTTTGGCCTTTTTTATTTTTAAGGTAACTTCGTGAGAACCATTTTGCAGCCTGCCATAAAATTAATGGAGAGTAAGGCTGCTGCTGGGGTGATTCCAGAAGAAGCAGCTGGACATGTTTTCCAGTGTTCTGCAGAAGCAGCTGAATTAGATGGTTCTCTTACAAACCTCACAGCTGTTGAAGATGCTTCCAAAGTCTGGCCAGTCATTGCTCATGAAACACTGGATATGGACATGGCACATCAGGGAGAAAATTTTGATTTTTCCTTTCTAATAGTAAATGATAAAGAAGGCAACAAGCAACTTTTCGTGGATCTAGGTAAATATAAGTGCTTTTAAACCTCTTTGGGATGCAACAAACATTAAGAAATGAGATGTTCTTTAATCTTTGATTACAGAAGGTTAGAACAGAAAGTTAGTTCTTATTGTTGTCCCTGTGGTCAGAATTTAAACCAAATACAGTACATGCTGAAACTGTGATCATAAATGCTATACTTTCAAGGAACCTTAGATTCTTGGTCCATGAAACTTCTTATATTACTACATTTAATTATTTTTTTTCTGAAGTTTGAAGAAATTCTTGCCACAGAAGACTCTCTAATTATTTTTTTTCCTCTAATGACTTAGTGCTCCCATTTGAATTAAAAGAGGATAGCATATATTGCATTTTTGTTATTTCAGTTGAACTAGAAGCTGCTTAATTATGTAATAGGTCTTACAGACATGGCTTTCTGAATTGTTCCACATGTATAAATTGAGCCTTCTTTCTCTGTTTGGAATGGCAGCTGTTAGGTTTCAGTGACAGAATAATAGAAATGTTGGGTTGAGCACTTCATGGCCCAGCTGGGCTTAGCCTGTTCATGGTATTAAAATGTTACAAATCTCCAGGAGCACAACACCCATAGTCAATCTAAAGCTTGAAAGTTCCACCCTTTTCATCCCCATATGTGTTTTCTGTGCTTTTTGCCTTGTCTCAGTGACATGCCAGTAGCTTAGCAGGCTTGTGCACAGCCATGTGTTACTACGTACTTCGGGAGTTTATCGTCTTCTTTTTCTCAGACTCCTCTGAAGAACCCCCCTTCCTTCACATTCTTCTCATGGAATTCAGGATCACTTTTACTGCAGGTCTCTTCAATATGTCTCATCTATTAAAATGTAATCCCAGAGTTGGCCCTACAGTAGGTTGCTCCATTTCTGATTCAGGAGGATTACTTTCACCTACTGTTCAAAATTCCTTCAAGCACATTCATGAATGGAAATTAAAGAAAAACTAATTTTTTTGCTGTGTCACCTTTTAAGATTTTGACGTTAGCTCCCCTAAAATAAACTATTCTCAATATTTATGTTACACACATTACCTCAAAACTGGAAAGCTAATCAAAATTGCTGGAATACTGAATTACATCAGGAGGCTGCAGTGACAGAAAGCTTTGTGATGTTTTTGTTGTTTGAGCTCAGTAAGTTCTTTTATCTTCATGAAAATCAAATGCAACCTACAAATAAAACTCCCATCTCTTCAATAAATTCTTAGACAGAGGATGCAATATTTAAGATACCTGTTCATTGCTTTGTTGTTTTTGAGACTGAAATTAAGTTTTCTTGATACGTGCTTCAGACAAGTTGTGTCTGGTCCACAGAAAACATAAAGTTTGATGAATATGAAGTCCTTTCTCGTTAAAATAATTGTGCATCTTTTTGTGCTCAGTTCTATTTTATAAAATTAATGTGAAAGCACAGACTTCTTATACTGAAGGTAAACTTTCAGCAGTTATAAAGTCAGAATGATTAAAATGCCTACGCAGATGTGTTGAGTGTTTTTCTTAATTCTTCTATGACAGAAAAATGTACTTGTGTGCATGATTTCATCTATGGGATATGAGCTGAAGTCAGGAATAGTTTTGTCCATTCATTAGACTCTTAGCTGGGTCTAAGGAAAATGTGATTTACAAGTGCTAAGTGTCTTAAATCCTAGCCAGCATTGAGAAGTATTAAGAAGTATTTGTTCTCCTGTAGGAGTTTATACAAAGAATAGAAATTTCCGGATGTATAAATCATCAAAAGCGGGAAGAAATGTGATTCTGAAGATAGCAGAGGATAATAAGTTTATCCCTAGCTGTGAAAAGGATGTTTCCTTGGAAGAAGCATATTTTCTTTCCTCTTTAATCTGCAACATTAGGTAATTATTTAATTCCAGTGGAATTTACAATATTTTTAAATATGTATTTTAATGGTAATTTTCCTTCAGCAGTTATTACTACTATGGATGAGCAGTTATTCCACTAACATTGTTCCAGTGTAGCATAGGAATTCCTGGTACAATTTCTTATTTTTGAAGAAAGAACAAGAAAAAAACCTCTTGAGAGTCTTGGGTTTTGTTTGTTTGTTTTTTAACTTACCTTCAAATGTTTAAAGAACACAGAACATGGGCTACAGCTTCTGAGTTGTGCCTCATTTCTCTATACAGACTCAAAATACCAATACTTAACCATTATTAAGTTTGGTCAGATTCTGTATAGCTCCGAAAACAAAACCTACAGATTTTCAGTCAGTTAAATGAGGAGTCTGAATATCTTCCAAAGTAAGAAATAAAAAGGATTTCTGTACATGTTTACTTGCATAACAGATTTCCCATTTGGTACAAATACCTCCTTAGGTTGGGTACTTATATGTACAATAATTAAGTTTTCTGTATCTAATCTAAATGTCTGTCATACCCTGTACTGACGATAAAGATCCTAATCACTGCTGCAGCAGAAAGAGGGTCAAAATGGTATAATATTTTTATTCAAAACATATATTTGTTCTGACTTTAGGTTTTATGTCCTGAAATTTTCATTATTTTGAAGTGATGCCAGCAACCCCACAGCATAAATCATACAGTGTATTGAGATCATAGGCATCAGCTGAGTCTGTCAAAAATATGATGAGAAATTCTGCTGTGTTGAATTTAGACTTCTGTGATCATCTGGCTTCCAGCCAGCAACATGGGAAAGAAAAGCTGTTCGTTGTGGAGAGACAAAAAAAATAACCGAAACCTTTCAAAGGGCATATTTACATAAATATTACATCCTATAGGGCAAATCCTGCTGTAGGAGTGTGGACCAGCAGTCATTAAATGGGTGGGTCCTGGGACTTTCACCAGGAACCCAACCTTGCTGCTGAGGAGGAGGAACTCGTGCCCTCTGCTGCGAGTCAGGGAAACTGCCAAGTGAAGAGAGAGAGTGCTGCAGGGACAGGGAATGGTGCACCCCAAATCACAGGCTCTTTGAGGTTGGCAGGGACCTCTGGAGGTCTCCTGGCCCAGCCTCTTGCTCAGCTGGGCCCCCTGGAGCTGGTGGCCCAGGGCTATGTCATGTTATGCCATACATAATTATGTAAGCTATATTGTACTGTGTTATGCTATAAGAATCACACATTTTCCTTTGTCTTCTTTCTTCAGAGTGAGTGATGACACAAAAGTTCTGTCATCTGGCTTTTCAGAGGTCGAGAGAAAAACGTCTGCTTTTTTAAACAGTAAACCAACCAGAAGCAGCAGAGGTACCTCAAGCCTTTTCTACTGTATAGAAAAAAAAATTCTTAAATTAGCTGTACGGTGACTTGTACACTTGATAACCTCTAGGAGGGCTCTTGTTCAGCTACCCTTCTGCAGGAGGCAGAGCACATCTGTTCTGAAGGATGCTCTGCAGCACCTGAATGCCATTTACCCTCTTCCCCTGTGCCCTTAGCTGCCATGCTTTGTCCCAGTTCCCTCTGCACCTTGGGTGGGGGGATAGCACTTTCAAGATCTACAAGAAACTAACAGTGGATTTATCCCTGGTTTTATTTAAAGGTGTGATGTAATTCATGTATTTTCATATATGTGAAATATATACTCATATATTTCATAATACATTTTCTGTCTGGGGTCTGTATAATGTGTTATGTGTGACAGTGACAAACACACTAACAGGATATATCTGTGGCCTTTGTTTTAACAGATACCATGGAAGGCTATCTGGGTTCACCATATCCAGAAATTGATAATTTTGTTCTTTCTTTGGTTAATAAAGATGGGCTACAAGGAGGTAAAGAGACCACTTTACTATTTACGAGTCAGTGTTCTGCAGCACTATCTTTAAAGAATTTTTAAATTAAGAATTTAATTAAGAATAAAATAAGAATTAAGAATTCTTATTTAATTCTTAATTAAAATAAAAATAAGAATTTAAGAATTATTTTTTCCCCTCAGGGATACGGCAGTGGAATTACTTCTCTCTCAAAGAATTACTTGTATATGATATTTCTGGTTACCGTTGGTGTGAAAATATTGGAAGAGCTCACAAAAGTAACAACATAATGTATGTTCTTTATTCCATTTAAACACCTTTATTTATTTTCCTGCTCAACTGTTATTCTCTAAAAATGCTGAAAAAACTCTTGTGGATAGAATTAGCACCTGTTACAATTTCTGAAGTCTTGATCTGTGGGGATACAATGCTTAAATTACAAAAAAATCCCACCAACCCCCCCCCAAACCAGACAAAAACCAAACTCTTTTACCCCTCAAGTTTACTTTGTGATAACTGGGCTTATTTTAACTTAAAAATAGTTCTATATAACGTTTAAAGTCACTGAAACATAAGGAATGGGTTTTTGAGAAACAAGGATATCCAAAAAACACCACAGCCACTACAGTAGATGGTGTTTCTCAAGCAAGTTGCTTGAAGTTTGGTGTTTAGACCACAGCTGGGTGGTCTAATCAGTCAACAGGAAATAGTGATTTTATGTGGCTTTTATACTGAAATTATCTGTAACAGCAGCAGCAACGAAATCTTATCTTACAGTTAGATCCCATATGCTAATCTTCCTTTAAAGAGTATCTCCCACAAGCTTAATATGATGAAATAAGTTGGCTAAATTTCACTTTTAGATGTTAGTCTTAAAAATGTATTTCTTTTAAGAAGCCTGAAGTTTATTGAAAATTGTACAAAACAAGTATGTAGTAAGTATGTCAGAGTATCAAAGCAGTGTCCATAGTTGAAGACAAACAAACCCCGTTCATTTACTGTTAGTTTCTTACTGTGTGAATTCACTTAATTTATGTACTGTTACTGAAAAAACTGAATAATTTCATTCTTAGGATTCTGGTAGATCTAAAGAATGAAGTGTGGTATCAAAAGTGTCACGACCCTGTCTGCAGAGAACAGAACTTCAAATCACAAAGTATGTAGTCTATGATCTCAAAGCAATTATACTTACTGCTTTTTGGAATGTTAATTTTAATGCCATATATTTGATTTAGGTTTTCCATTACCACCTGGGATATGTCTCCTGTCTCTTTTCAAAGAGGTATGTTTTTACCCTATCAATGGAGCCTGTTGAGCTCCATCACTGGTTACTGTGGTACAGAAGAGGTTCCCAGAGCAGCTGTGCACCATATATTCATTTTTAAGTCCTCCAGCAGTGCTCAGTTACTGGAATCACCTGGCTTCACCTGGGACTGAAGACTTCCTTCTGGTTTGATCTGAACAGCAGTTCCCAGTGCATAAGTCACAAGGCCACTGCAGGCCATTCTGCAGGTGCAGAATGGGAAAACTGCTGTGCACGTTTGACCTCATGCTGGGCGAGGTGAAACAGAACTGCTCCTGGAACACTCGAGTCAGTCAGAGTCAAATATAAGTCAGTGACCCTTATATCAAAGCAGTTACATTTCCCCAAACAAGTAGAATATTTAAACCCATCTAATACTGCACCTAGATTCTAAGCCCTGAACTAGAATACTAGTTTTGACACTGCTTGGACAATAAGAGTTTGCATTTTTTCAGCTTTTGTGTGTTTTAACTTTACAGCTTTAAAGGTCATACTGTGGAATGGCACATTTAGCTTTACTTAAGCAGATCATCAATAGCTATTAGTGTTACTTCACAGAAGGTGTAATTGAAGTGTACTTTCAGATCCTGACAGTCTCTTTAAACAGACCCTAAAATTAGTTTTAACCTTGTATACAGCTTCTTAAAATAATACAACAGACTGCTTGTAGGTTGGTAGAAAAACAGCAAATTTATACTCTGTTGAAATAGGCTTCCACAAATTAACATGGCTATAAATTAAAATGCTCAAAAATTTGTCATGTTGGCCAGGTTTCTGTAGTATCCATTATGTGTGACGCTACAAATTTCAAACTTGCAGAGCAGTTAAGGTATGAAGACCATTTTCATATGGAATAAGTAGTACTCTTGTTTCTCAAAGGAAGAAGAGTATACACTAATGGATGAAAGGGGGAACACGGAAGAAAAAGTAAACCCACATTCTAATGCCTCAGACTTGTCAGAAAGCTCAGTATCTCTGGCAAACAGCTTGTCTCAAGACTTCCTGTTGTCAGACACTGAGTGGGAAAATGCAAGTGATGATGTCTGTTTCTTAGAAGCTGCTGAAGATGTGGAACTAGCTGAAGCTGCAAATGATAGTCTGAATTATGCCATGGAAGAAATCCCAGATGAAGCTCTTTTGGAAGCTTTAAGGAAAGAAGACACTTGCAATAAAGAAGGCAGCTACCACAGGCTTGGCCAGCAAACAGACTGCCAGCAGTGACACCTGCATGTCGTGTGCCTCTGGAAAGATGTAGTTCAAAAGCACTATTCCAGAGGTGTAAGATAAAGAATGGAGTAGCTGGATGATCTTGAACAAGCATAAGGTGGTCATGGAAGATTACATGGCAGCTAAAGACTGCTGGACTGAAAATCATGAATGCTGCTCCAAGTTTAGCACTTTTAATGCTCTCTGCTGTACAGTTTCTATTTTTTCAGTTGTATGTCCAAGTTTTATTGATAAGTTAAACAGACTTCTTTAGTTTCAGAAATGGGATGAAATTATTTATTTCAAATACAAATTTAATAGAAATAATTGTCTATGAATAGTTCATCCAGAGTCTCCATGTTCTCTTTACAAGTATATTGTGCTGACAAGATCACATTACATTAATAGCACAAGATTAAAACCCAACATTGTTTACAAGCACAGAAAAAGTTTTACTACTTTAACTGGGATTGCTATTTCAGTAATTTCACTGACATTCTGAGACTAGTTGACAACAGAAAGATACAATCTCTAATTAAAGTCTTTGACTTCTTTTAAACATTGAAGAAAAATAGAGCAACAATGTTTAAACAAGCTTTAAGCACTACCCTTCTAATAATTGCTCCTAGCAAATGTAAAAAAGTCTTTAAAAAAGACTTAGTGTTTCTTTGATAACCTCTTTTTTACAGCCAGAGCCTCTTCCAGTTTCATATTAATGTTCTGAAAGTGTCTTTCTGCTCCTAGAATTCTCCTTGACTCCACCAGAAGAGCAGGGAGGCTGGAAGTTCCATACTGTTGATAAGGAAATAAAATTAGAAGACAACATTTTTAAGTCTTGGAAAGATCACTTACATATCTGTAGTTATTTCTCCTCTATCTGGAATGGTGCAACATGATTTTTAAAAGTGAAGAACAGCCAAAATTAGTGTGTCTTCTGAAATGTGAGGATTTCCCTTACACATGGCAGGCATGTAGCCTTGTCAACAGAAAAGATCACACCAGGTCCTGGGTAAAACATGAAGGGGTTCTAGGACTATAGGAGAAGTTACTCTGGCCATGAAATACCTGCACCGTTCTCAGCATTAAATACCTTACAGAGCAGATGTGGAAGTACCAGAGCTTTCCCTTCCTTTGAACAGTAACCACAAAAGAAATCAATTACTTGTTTCTTGGTGTTAATCTTCCTTCGATTTCTATAAAAAAGTTACAGCTGAGGACAACTGTTAGGCTTTTATGTCCTTTGAATTCCTGGACATAGAAAGCAAGGCAGCAGAATCCTCTCTTAAATGCTTTACTTTTAACATTTAAAAAAAATGTGTGAGATACTACAGGACAGTTACAGTAGTGATTCTCAAGTTGCTTCCATTATGGCAATTAACAAAGTTTAATTTACATTAAATAACAATATTTTAACAAAAATGCCCAACAGTCCAGGAAAGAAAAAAAGGAAGGGGAGGGGGGGTTCTGACCCAGAACTCTTAAGAAACACATACAAAATATGTACTTACTACCACTTTTTCTTTTGGGTTTTCTTCTCTATAATCCAAACAGTCTTGCTGTAACTCCTTTAAATCAGTAAGTAACTCAATTGTTTGCCTCAAGGAAGATTTCCTTTCTTGTACCTCAGCATATTCTCTTTGTAGTTGTGTCAGTTGTGGTTCAGCTCTGAAAGAGACCAAGGCTTTGATGCTTGTATCTGCATGTTTATTGCATGAGCAACTACAAGCATATTTCCTCTGAAGATGATTTAAAGGAAAGGTTGGTCAGACACAAAGCATAGGTTAGTATAGCACTGTTTAATTAGAACAACTAGCATATTACTTAAATAGGAGCATGAGTCCAAATCCACCAAAACCCCAAACCTCTCTAAGAGAAACTCTGAGAACTCTTCTTGAATTCTCAGAAAGAACTCTTGAGTTCTTTTGTCAGACTCAAAATTGTCTTTTGAGTCTGACAATATACCCCCCCCTTAAGCAATTCAGGTTTTCAAATGTAGTTTCTTTATGTGTTCTCCTTCCACACGCCCCTGCCTGCAGGCTGAGGTGTCCAGTGCTTGTGCTGAAGCATACTCAGGGACCTACAAGCTACTTACACCCCTGCCTAAAAAAACTGGAGGGCTTGATACATTAAAATAGCACTCCAAAAACTGAACACCAACAGCCATTTTCATTCAACAGTGCTGCAAGAAAAAGCTTTCTTAAAATGATCAAAAGATTAAAACAGAACACATAAAAAATGTCAAGACAGCTTTCAGTCTGTGAGGGGGTTCAAATCACATCGAGGGATTAATTCTTTGAGCATAATTTTTCCATAGTACTGCAAAGAAAATCAAGCCTCTCATAGCCACAGAGAAAAGGCTTTTGCACTGTTTTTGTGGATCCAAGCCCATGGTTCCCTACAGAGTTAACCTACAGAGTGTATTTATATGCAGCTTCAGCATAAAGCTTGTCCCTGGCAACCAGTGGGATTTGGGAAGTCTGATGGTTCTTCCCAATAACACAATTCCTGTGTTGTGTATCTAAATGACACTTAAGATTAATGCCAAGTGAGAGAAGGGGAACTGTGTGGCCACATCAGATGGAAGCCAACCATGTACTTGGAGGAAGCCCTGCCAAATTGCAGAGGTGAAATACAATCTCCTCCCTCAAAACAAAAAAGTCTGCTCTATTACCTTTGTAAATTTATGATACAATTTAAATTGCAAAGGTGCTGTAACATCAGTGTTTTTCTTATGAACATAGGGTGTGAAACACCTTCCTAGTAACTAGTTAGCTAAAAGAACTTGCAAGAATGACTATCTAGGCAGCTGAAATATGTAAAGGAGAGATTAGCATGAGCTTTTGTAAAAGCAAAAAGCAAGACAGCAATAATTTCATCAAAATAAAATGAAAGAACAAAAAAAAGTTACTTTCCCTTCTGGGCTACAAGACTGCTTAAGTTCTTCAGGCTATTATTGTGCACCATTAGAAACATACCCAATTAGCTTTTCTCTGAGTTGCACCAGTCGCTGCCTTTTCTTTTTGATGTTTGTTATTGCCTGAAACAAATAGTGAGCAAAGTCTTTGAAACAGTTTCTGTAACTTCAAAGGCAAACAACTCAAATTTCATTGGCTTTTTTCCTCTGAGGTTTTATGCTTCTGATTCTCGTGGAAGATTCCAAGATACCAGGCCTTATAAACTATTGTATTCTACATGTGAATTCTTAACACTTTAAAGCTGTTTAAAATGTGAAACTTTCATCTCCATCCAAAATTTCTCTTAAGTAACACTGAATTTACAAGCATACAAAAGGTGTTAGTGACATTTTGAACTCAAACATGACTAACTCAAGGAGGACTTTTTTTTAAAAGTGCAAACTAAGCAAATGTATGTTCAGTATGGTTGCCATAACTAAGCACACTTTCTTTAATAAAACATCCAGTTTAAGAAAAAAAAAAAAAGCAACACCCAAAACTGACCATGAAATTAAATTTAGCAACTAAAAATCCATTTTCAAAGAAATGTATAAGAGTCAAAGTAAGGATAAATGTGAGTGGCTGCGAATTCTAGATGTGTATTAAAATTTTCATTCACCTCTCTTTGATAAAACCACTTCAATGTTCTTCTGCTCTTGCACAAGTTTCTCCTCCTGTCAACATTCCCCAGTTACATTTTCAGTAAATTACTACTTGCTCTAACTGAACAGAGGAACTGCCTTCCTCTGAACAAAAAATTCTGCATATATCTACGGAATGGAGTTCCCATAGGCTTCTCTTCTTTAAACTAAGCAATCCAATTCTATCCTCACAGGCCTTTGCTGCTCTCCTAGATTTTATATTCCTGAAGGCTAGCTCTCGATATTTAATCTGCTCTTCAGAGACTTCACCAGTATTCATTTAAAAAACCCCCAAATTCCAAAAAAACAAGAGTAATTCACATGCATAGATACCTGCACATCCAAATGTGCACTCCTCCTTTTTACACCGTATGGCAGGGCATGTGTGGGGTTTGTGATCCGTCATATTTACTCAAATCTTTTCCAAAAAGCCTCTGGTGGTTCCCTATCCTCTGTTTTTGAAGTTGATTCTGTAGGACAGTTGTCTTAGAGTGACTTTATAATGTATCTCATATCCTTATTTTATGCCAAAAAATGAATTTTATGCCTTTAAAACTGAACTAGAGATGAAAGAGAAAAAACCCAGGTAGAAACTAGAAAAAACTTTTTCAAAACAGTCCTGTGTTTGAAGGTCCTGGACTTTGCCAGTGTTGATGTTTTCTTCTTAGCTGTTGGCTGTGAGTTTTTTTTTTCTTCTGCCTGGGAGTTTTTCCCGGGCTTGGGGGACTTTTTTTTTTTCCCCTGGGGAAGGAAACAGAGCACTGGACTTTCTGGATTTTTTTCCAGGATTTCTTGTGGGTTTTTTTCCTTTTTTTCTTTGTTTTTTCATTTTTTTC
>WEIV01023724.1:356098-367810 GCA_013390005.1 Calyptomena viridis
GAGGAGAGAGGGACAGAGGGACTTTTATGACGTGATCCTTGGATATATTTCAGGGTTTTTTTTCCTCTCCTTTTATCATTTTAGTCATTCTTGTATAGTATATTTGTCAATAAATAAGTTTTTCCTTCACCTCCCTTTGAGGAATTTTCTTCCCTTTTTCTTTTGATTCTGTGGAAAAGGGTGAGGTTGAAATTTGGATTGAACTTATACAATAGTACACCTTTTTGTCAATTATTTTCTTTCTTCCAGTCACCTTCTTGAGATTTCAGTGCCCACTACTGCATGCTGTACAATCGAATGATATCTATGTATTTACCTTAGCATTTTTTTTCTTCGTATTCTTTAATTCCTGGACTCCTGCTATCTACAGAAGAAAAGAAGAATTACAGATTGACTTTGAACCTTGAGTTCATCACTATCCTGCCAAAAACATGGCTGCAAGAATTACTTTGGAATAAGATAAAAAGCTATTTAAAAACCCAACACTGTTTCAAAGGCATTAACAAGTGTATCAGTTGTGTATCCAGTCTTTCCTCTCTCCTCATGCCAGAGGAACACTGTTGCACAAAATTAGTTAATGCAAGTAATACTCCTTGTAACAATGAATAGTAGTAATACTACCTAGCTTAATTTTTCTATAACATTATATATACGTATAATTCTAGTCTCTTTAAAACTTATTCCTTCTAAAGAAACATTTAGTATTAAAACATTTAGTTTTACATTTACTTATCCATTGTACTTATTACAACTCCTACAAAGTTCTGAGTTCATTTTACTTGTTACAATTAGTGAGAAGAAATCTTAGTCTTCCAAGACAATAAGCTTTTTACAGCATCACAGAATGGGTCAGGTTGGAAGGGACCACAGTGGGTCATCTGGTCCAACCTCCCTGCTCAAGCAGGGTTATCCCAGAGCCCATTGCACAGGGTTGGGTCCAGACAGTTCTTCAATATCTTACAATTACAGTTATGTTCAAACTGTCAATTAAAAAAGGATGATTTTCCCTGGACTCTGTTAGAGGCCTTACTCAGGCCTCTAAGCAAGAGTTACTGAGACACAGTATAACAACTGAATCACTGGCCTTTTAAAACTCTAGTCCATGAGATTTTAAAACAGTGTTTGACAAAGCTGGATGCTCATTCAAATTATGCAGCTCTCCAGGTTTCCTACAAAATGATTTAGATATGACAAACACTTCAGGATTATTAGGTGCTTCTCAGTTCTCAAAAGCTGACAGTTCTGCAAAGTGCTTCCATGACAGCAGTGTTGTGTCATTCCATGAGACAATTCTCATGAAAGCCTGCACAGAGGCAGCAAATCATAACCTGCACACAACAAAATCTGGTTTTGTATTTTTTATACTGACAATACATTGAAAAATTTTATGTACTGTAAAATAAAGAACACTATAAAATCATAGGCATATTGACCACAAAATTGATTTTTATTTCTGGTGTACTTACAAGATCAGTGATTTGGTCCTTGAAAGCAGAACAGAAGTCACTGACAGCTTTTCTGCCAATCTTTGATTCTATGCCTTGTCTGGAGAAGTCAAAGGGACAAAACACAACCCATTTGGTTTAGTAAAGGGGAAATCTTAACCAAAAACATTCCTTTGAATAATTAATAGAACCCAATGTTAGGCAGCTAGGCAACTGCAGATCTTCCATATAGTAGCAATAGCTTAATTTATACCTTGAAAAATGAGATGTGTTGTTTGAATCCCTGGAGACCATGTCAAGACCACATTTGAAAAAACATTTGTATCACAGAAACTTCATAATCTTTAAAATAACATCAGAATGTAACCATGAAACACTGCATTCCCTAAAGGACAGCCCACTAGCAAAAATACAAGTAATTCTTCTTAAAACTTTGAATATTCAGTCCTAAGAAAGCAGAATATTTACCTGTAATTTGCTGCAATCTTCTCAATTTCAGCCAGAACAACATCCAGTTCTGTAATATCTCTAGGAGATCTCTTCAGCTTTTTGGGACACCAAACCTGTACAGAAAGTGGGCTATCCACTGACACAACAGAACAAACACAAGCATTGCACAACTCAGCTACATGTTCTAAAACAGAAAAATTATTGTTCCCACCATAAAAATAACCACCTAAAAGTTATAAATATTTTAATATAAAATTTGAGAAGACTGATATATTATTTCATCTCTCTTTGGCTAAGCAATAGATTTATCCAGGAACCCTTTAGAAATGGGATGATCAATCATATGCAACTTACTTTTTATCATTGCAAGCAAGTCCAGGAACACGTTAGTAAACTAACTGATAAACTACATAGTGTACCATAGACAATAGTTTTTTGTGTTGTAAAAACTATTACTCACAAGTTGGGAAACCTGCACTACTCAAAGAATCATTACCTTTTTATCTTATTTTATTTATTTTTATTATACTTATTTCACATTTGTATACATTTTGTATTAACACTATATATGCCTCAAAAAAACCCTATATACAAATACATTTCTTTAAACTTTGCAATAGTGTTATTAACTAACTCCACAAGAAGTTAAATCACCTTTCTTGACAGACACCCAAATGTAAATCTAGTGCTAGAATGTGATGGGGTACTGTTCAAAGGAGGCAAGATGACACGAGGGAAAGTTTCTCCCCACTGAAAAATGCCACTGTCTTGAAGCTCCCTGTCTCAAAGGTCTTTATACCAACTGTGCCCCTGCTGCACATTAGGGGCACTCCAANGGAAGGGCCCACAGTGGGTCATCTGGTCCAACCTCCCTGCTCAAGCAGGGTTATCCCAGAGCCCATTGAACAGGGTTGGGTCCAGACAGTTCTTGAATATCTTACAATTACAGTTATGTTCAAACTGTCAATTAAAAAAGGATGATTTTCCCTGGACTCTGTTAGAGGCCTTACTCAGGCCTCTAAGCAAGAGTTACTGAGACACAGTATAACAACTGAATCACTGGCCTTTTAAAACTCTAGTCCATGAGATTTTAAAACAGTGTTTGACAAAGCTGGATGCTCATTCAAATTATGCAGCTCTCCAGGTTTCCTACAAAATGATTTAGATATGACAAACACTTCAGGATTATTAGGTGCTTCTCAGTTCTCAAAAGCTGACAGTTCTGCAAAGTGCTTCCATGACAGCAGTGTTGTGTCATTCCATGAGACAATTCTCATGAAAGCCTGCACAGAGGCAGCAAATCATAACCTGCACACAACAAAATCTGGTTTTGTATTTTTTATACTGACAATACATTGAAAAATTTTATGTACTGTAAAATAAAGAACACTATAAAATCATAGGCATATTGACCACAAAATTGATTTTTATTTCTGGTGTACTTACAAGATCAGTGATTTGGTCCTTGAAAGCAGAACAGAAGTCACTGACAGCTTTTCTGCCAATCTTTGATTCTATGCCTTGTCTGGAGAAGTCAAAGGGACAAAACACAACCCATTTGGTTTAGTAAAGGGGAAATCTTAACCAAAAACATTCCTTTGAATAATTAATAGAACCCAATGTTAGGCAGCTAGGCAACTGCAGATCTTCCATATAGTAGCAATAGCTTAATTTATACCTTGAAAAATGAGATGTGTTGTTTGAATCCCTGGAGACCATGTCAAGACCACATTTGAAAAAACATTTGTATCACAGAAACTTCATAATCTTTAAAATAACATCAGAATGTAACCATGAAACACTGCATTCCCTAAAGGACAGCCCACTAGCAAAAATACAAGTAATTCTTCTTAAAACTTTGAATATTCAGTCCTAAGAAAGCAGAATATTTACCTGTAATTTGCTGCAATCTTCTCAATTTCAGCCAGAACAACATCCAGTTCTGTAATATCTCTAGGAGATCTCTTCAGCTTTTTGGGACACCAAACCTGTACAGAAAGTGGGCTATCCACTGACACAACAGAACAAACACAAGCATTGCACAACTCAGCTACATGTTCTAAAACAGAAAAATTATTGTTCCCACCATAAAAATAACCACCTAAAAGTTATAAATATTTTAATATAAAATTTGAGAAGACTGATATATTATTTCATCTCTCTTTGGCTAAGCAATAGATTTATCCAGGAACCCTTTAGAAATGGGATGATCAATCATATGCAACTTACTTTTTATCATTGCAAGCAAGTCCAGGAACACGTTAGTAAACTAACTGATAAACTACATAGTGTACCATAGACAATAGTTTTTTGTGTTGTAAAAACTATTACTCACAAGTTGGGAAACCTGCACTACTCAAAGAATCATTACCTTTTTATCTTATTTTATTTATTTTTATTATACTTATTTCACATTTGTATACATTTTGTATTAACACTATATATGCCTCAAAAAAACCCTATATACAAATACATTTCTTTAAACTTTGCAATAGTGTTATTAACTAACTCCACAAGAAGTTAAATCACCTTTCTTGACAGACACCCAAATGTAAATCTAGTGCTAGAATGTGATGGGGTACTGTTCAAAGGAGGCAAGATGACACGAGGGAAAGTTTCTCCCCACTGAAAAATGCCACTGTCTTGAAGCTCCCTGTCTCAAAGGTCTTTATACCAACTGTGCCCCTGCTGCACATTAGGGGCACTCCAAGTTCTGCCCAGCTGCTACTGCAGGCTTCCAGACCAAGGAATGTACTGACACCTCTTACATCTTCATACCCACAGCCCCAGGCTTCCCTCCAAAGGGGAATAGGCTGTCTTAAGGGATAATGCACATGGCAAGCTTTACCCCTTCAGGAGAGGAATAGGCATGTCCAGGGTTGCAAACCATGGGGATCAAATGGGGGTCTGTATCAAAACTGAAACTAAAACTTCCCATTTCTAGAAGCAATATCACAGAATCACAGAATATGCTGAGTTTAAAGGACCCACAAGGATCCTTGAGTCCAAATTCTAGGCCTGCACAGGACCATTCGCAGGAGTCACACCCTGTGCCTGAGAGTATCATCCAGATGCTTCCTGAACTCTGTCAGGGTTGTGGCTGTGACCCCTTCCCTGGGGAGCCTGTCCCAGCACTAAACCACTCTCTGAGTGAAAAAACTTTTTCTAATATCAAACCTAAACCTCCCCTGACACAACTTCAGTCCATTCCCTTGGGTTCTATCACTGGTCACCACAGAGAAGAGATCAGTGTCTGTGCCTCCTCTTCCCCTCACAAGGAAGTTGTAGACCATGATGAGGTCTCTCCTCAGTCTCCTCCAGGCTGAACAGATCAAGTGACCTCAGTCACTCCTCACACGGCTTCCCCTCAAGGCCCTTCATCATCTTTCTTGCCCTCCTTTGGACACTCTCTAATAACTTAATATCTTTCTTATATTGTGGTGCCCAAAACTGCCACAATATTCAAGGTGAGGCCTCACAAGTGCAGAGCAGAGCAGGACAATCCCCTCTGACTGGCTGGTGATGCTTTGCCTGATGCCCCCAGGACACGGTTGGCCCTCCTGGCTGCCAGGGCACTGCTGACTCAGATTCAACTTGCCATCAGCCAGGCACTGACGTGAGACTGACAGGTCTGTAGTTTTTGGGGTCCTTCTTCTTGCCCTTATTGAAAATCAGGACAATGTTCACCAGCTTCCAGTCAGCTGGGACCTCTCTGGATTCCCAAGACCACTCAAAAATCATTGAGAGAGGTTTTGCAATGACATCAGCAGCTCTTTGAGAATTCTGGGATGAATCCTATCAGGCTCCATAGATTCGTAGGGATCCAGGTGGAGCAGCAGGTCCTGCACAATTTCAGGGTCAGCTGGGAGTTGATCATTCTTGCAGTCACGGTCCTCCAGCTCAGGGCATTCAGACCCCCTCCATCCGTGTTGAAGACAGAGGCAAAGGAAGTGTTAAACACGTCTGCCTTGTCTGTCCCTGTTTGAGTGGTGACCAGCCTCATCCTGTAACAAGCCAATGATATTTTTACACCCTCTATTGCCATTAATACATTTGAAAAAGCTCTTTTTATTGTCCCCCATATTTTGGCAGCTTCAACTCCAGTTGAGCTTCGGCCACATAAATTTTCTCTCTACAGCAACAAGCAGCATCTCTGTATCTTCCCATGTCACCTGACCTTGCTTCCACTGGGCATACACCTTCCCTTTCTGCCTTGTTTCCTAGAGTGTGTTGGTACATACCACAAACGAAAACCATCAAAAAAACATTTACCTTGAATGAGGAAAAGCTATGGGAGTTTTGAAAAGTCTACTTTACCAGAAGGATCTGATGTGTTCTCCTCTGAAGGCTGCTTCCTTTTTGCCTGGACTTGAGTAGCGTTCAGAGCCTTCTGCAATACAAAAAGCAATTACCTTCCAAAATAAACCCTCATCATTCATTTAAAATTCTGAGATGGCAATTAGGCAGAATGCAGGAAAGCCTTTCCTGATGAAAAATCAGTACCATTTACATAGGCCTGTTTCACCACAATGCCAGCACAGTGATCACGCGGGACAGCGGCCGCCAGACCACAGTGACCAACTGACCCGTGGGCCAGTGGCTGTGCAGCAGAACTAGGAACAGGGACCCTCAGCCCAGCACAATCATTGCTCAGTACTAACGTTTCTCTGATCAACAGTGCCTGCTCGCCTTCCCTTTCACCCACACTCTGTCCCAGTTCTTTCTCTGTTTTGACTCCTTTGTGACACCAACAGCACTTCCACAAAAGTGCTGCATACATCCACCTGGCTGATGAAAGACTAACATCCTATACTGAATTTTACAACATGATTTTCAACAATTCCAATAAATTTCAATATGCAAAACACTTTTATACAAACTACTGCACAGCTTCTTTTATCACACGTCTACTTTCAAGCCTACAGACAGTTAACTTCCTCTACATGTCTGGAAGCTAAGTGGGCCAAGAGCATTTTACACTAATTGTGGAGTAGGTGTGGAAAAACACTTATTCAAAACTTTTAATTCTAATACATACTCAAAATAAGTTTTGTCAATATTTTTTCTCTCATAAATTTGTTTTGTTTCAATACTGAACAAGCATAAGGGCTCATATTCCATCTAGTATGCCATTCTTCAAGCACATATATTCTAGACACAAAGAAAATATTTGGAAGAAGGAAAAAACATACTGCCAAATGAACAAGAGAATGGGTTACAGGATACAGAACATCTGGCTATTATATTATATTCCTCATTGTCACGATGACTGTAGCTTTAAGCATTTCACTTGGCCATCTCACAGGAATACTTGGAAGATTGATTATTTTGGATGCAATTAAGGCAATGCTAAGGCAATGCTAAGAAACAAATGGAGGGTCTTCCTCTCACCCCACCCTCTACTGCAGGCATGGCATGACATAAGCTAAAATTAAATTAAGTGGTAATACTCATGCAACTTTTTCTGTACCACATTCTGCTGAAGGGGTTCATCTCCAGCATCAGCTCTGTTCAGTATCTGCACATCACCATCAGATGTCTTTGAGCGACACATTCTTTTACTAGGAAAAGAAAAATATATACAACTGCACACGGAGAAACAGTGACCTTCAATCATATACACAACAAAATCTTGTGTTTTGGGGAACATTTTTACAGCTATGTCGCTTAGTCTGTGTCTCCTATTTAGACTGACAAAAAAGTTACAAATGGGCATGTAAAGGGAACAGAATCTTTATCCCTCAAGAGCAACCCTCACAGCTGAGATTGGGATAGCTGTGGTGTATTGAGCAGAAACTTGGAAACAGAGACAAAATTATTATTGAGGATATTTTAGCAGGAATGGAGAAGGCTTTTTGGGGGGAGGGGCAGGGTTGAAAATCAAAATAACGATACTGTCATAACATACCCTTGTACCAGTACAATTACTGTCTTGCTATTTAATTCAAATAAAAACTATTCAGATTTAAATGGAATTTGATTTAACAAATGAGAAATATACAAATATTTGAATTAAGATTTTTAAAATAATTTTCTTTGTTACATATAATTTAACTGGCTTCTACCCATTTTTCAGTTTTTCCACCTTTTAACTTTAGACACCAGCATTTAGAGAATTAATTAATACCTCATGGAGGTATTTTAAAATCCTTTCATATAAGAACTGCAGTAAGTACTTAAATCGTGGTACTGCTTACAGAAGGTAGACTCAGATTTATTCTACTATTTCTTTTCTACAGTCTTCAACCTCAAACTTTTGGCTTCTCATCTGGGAAATTTTAACTTAAAGCATCTGTTTAATAAGCAACTAGGGAAACTTGATGAACAGAACATTTTTTCCATTTCATCTAAAAAGCTAAAGATTACATTAAATGCTGTCAATTTTATTTTTTTTCTCCAGACCTTCTTTCTGTATTTTGCCTTTGTGGTGCTGAAACACAACCAAGTGACTCGTTTTCCTCTCCATAAGCATCCACAGCAGTACTGTGCAAAGGGTGATCTACAAAGAACACAAAATCAACTGTATGAAAACTGCTCCCATCTCTTAAGGCAAAGAGCACTGCCTGCCATTAAGCATTTAGTTAGAATATTTGTGGTTTGCTAACTATTAAAGAGGAAGTTCTTGTTAAAAGTACTATTCAAGGATTAGGAAAAAATATTAGTGAAGAGTGTTATACTTTCTGTACTCATCCACCTGCTATTTCTTTACGAACTGAAATGAAAAGTGCAGGAAAGCTCAGCATGGACATATGGTACACAGCAAGCAAAATATTTTGTACAGTGTCTTTAAAGTCTCTCTTTGCTCCGGCATACATAAACCTTCCACACATTTAAACAACTACTTTCTGGGTTTTTTAATATAGATTTTAAGCTGTTTCATTGGATGCTATAAGAAGGCAGTTACAGCCACTACAGAATATTTGTAAATATGGAATTCTTTAAGGTTTTAGCATGACTTCCGTAGTATAAATTTCTTTTGTCAAGCACTTTGCCACAAAAATTTTGTGTTAGCTTACATTAGTGTCAGTGGGCAACCTTTTTATAGTCTAAATACACAGCACAGAAATGAGGAAAAGAAGAGCTTTTCGTTTTGAAGCCTTGCCCTTACAACGACCCTTTTGCTAAATTTTTCTTCATAGCTCATTTTCACTGCTCTTTTGAGTAGTCACATGTATATTTCCATAATTTTCTTAGAGTATTAACCATTACAGTTGAGAAATAGCTCCTAGCATTTTCTCTACAACTTCTAATTACACAGTTTTTCAAATATATATAATAATAACAGAGGACTTCACACAGGAGCACCTACTTCATCTAAATTGATTCTCTGTCTATGTACTGAGGCCTCATTACACAAGTCCAACACAAAGCATGGAAGAGGTTTTAATCCTTCACCAAAAATCGTATGGTTTTATGTAATTTTTTAAATAACATTTGAAATATAATTTAAATTTAAATAACATTTAAATAACATTTGGAACAACAACATCTCTCTGAATGTCCAGATTTGCTGTCGCAAATACTTTTACAACAGAAAAAATTTCACTTCACAATTTGTGTAATTTAATAGAGAATAACATATTAAACTTTGTCTTGTAAATGTAAATTCTTACACAACTGCAACATTATAATGTGTGAAATTCTACTGTTCAGACTACAAAACTGGAATAGTCAGTATTTTTCCACTAACTTTTACTTGAATATATTACAGCACCATTTTTATAACTTCCTAAATTATAGAAAATAACTTTAAAACTCTGTTTCTCCTGTCCATTACTTTCTCTGGCAAAGAACCAGAGAAAAAGCCTTTTCCTAGGAAAGCACTGAAGTATTTTGCCCACGTGGTTTGTTTGTGAAAATCATACATTAAATGACATTTAAGTTAATACTAACCAAAGGAATCATCCAGCTCCTCAAGCTGATTTGTTTCCGCTGCCTTCAATATCCTTGAGACATCTGGTTCCTCAAGAGGAAGTGATTTCCACCGAAGATTGGAATGGGCTTTGTGTTCCTGGATGGGTGTGAAATGAACAGCTAGTTTATCCAGCTTTCTGAGCATACAACAGATTAAATATGACAACGAATTTCAGAACATTTGACTAGAAATACATTTAACCAGGACCATATTAACTGCTGAGCTATGACATAAAGTATTTGAAGCATGTTTTTTCCTCAGGGTTTTTTCCCCTAAGAGAAGTGATGGCATAAAACATATACGTTCTGCTATTTAATACTGTACTCTAGTGTGAGCTTTGTCTTATTCCATAAAAAGAAACCTTATAAGTCTAATATCTGGTTTCTATGATCTGTAGCCTTTTTCTTTTCAGGCATGAAAATATTTCTTCTTCATCTCTATATTACATAAATTTCCAACCTTGTCTAATTTAATTATTTTCATTTTAAAAAATTGAAAAGCTACAGTGTAACATCTTATAAAAAGTGGAATATTTAAATTAAGGATTTAAATCAAGTATTACACAGACACTTCCGTAAAGCATAAGGGTAAAGGAGAATGACACTGGTTCATGAAACAGTTGTGTGTCACTCACATCATGTGGGAGTGAATTTCCTCACTAATCTGTGTGTGTGCATGAAGGCTGAATTATACCCAGAAAACACCAACTTCTTGAACTTTTTAATTTACTAGTGCTTAGCAGTGCCCCACAAGTTCTGTTATGGTACCAAATATAGACACGTACATTATTTCCTCTATAAATTGTCCTCTTTTCTTTTACAAGACTGTTTTTAAACCTTCGTCTGTTTGAAAGGCAATGGCCCCTTTTGTACTACTCCTAAAATTAAAAACAGAAGCCCCCACGCACACGCCCGAAACCTGTCCCAGCAGGGACTGCACAGCAGTTCCCAGCGCCCATCCAAAGCAAGCCCTGCACTAATTCCTGTGCATCCACCTCCAGAGACAATGCCCTGACTGCACGGTAACACAACAGAGAATCACGGAATATCCTGCGTTGGAAGGAACCTACACGGATCGCTGGTCCGATCCCTGGCTCTGCACAGGGCAGCCCCTCAGAGCATCACCCAAAGACGCTTCTTGAACTGTGCAGGCTTGGAACTGTGACCCCTTCCCCGGGCAGCCCGTCCCAGAGCCCGGCCACCCTCCGCTCCCTGACACTCAACCTAAACCTCCCCGGACACAACTTCAGGCCACTCCCCCACGTCCTGTCACCGGTCACCGCAGAGAAAAGAGATCAGTGCCTGCCCCTCCTCTTCCCCTTCTGAGAAAGGCTGAGGTCTCCCCTCAGTCTCCTCCAGGATGAACAAGCCAAGTGGCCTCAGCCGCTCCTCGTACGGCTCCCCCCGCACACCCTCCACCACCACCTTCACCCCCTTTTGGATGCTCTCTACAAAAACAACACACTGGCTTGTTTGAATTCGGCTCAATCTAGCGAACTTTACCTCTAAGTTACAGCTGGTACGAGTCTTCTTTATCTTCTTCTTCGAGGACATTTCGGATTCAGCATACGCTGCTCAAAACACAGCTGAGGACAAAGGCAGTGAAAATCGCCCCCGATACAACAGCGCGACGATGCCGCTCACGCCTCTCCCTTGGCTCCGCTGCTGCGGTTCCTCTCACGCGGGAATCCCGCCCTTCCTGCCGAGCGCCCGGAGCCCAAAGGCGGGCAGGGCACACCCTCGCCCCGGCCCGGCCCCTCAGCGCACCCCGCCCGCCTCGGCGGGAAGGACGGCAGGGAAGGCGCGGGGAGGAGCCGCCGCTCCCGCGCCGGAAGAGGAACCGGGACAGCGCCGGGACAGCCGGGGGCAGCGCCTTGTGCGGCCCAGCCGGCACTCTGCGGAG
>WEIV01023724.1:367895-378837 GCA_013390005.1 Calyptomena viridis
ACTTCCACGTTTTCTTCTCCCCCCTCCCATTCCCTGAACTCACGCCGTGCATCTGGAAAACCAAGTGAACAAGATCACTTCTGTAAAAACAACCTGAAATCTAAGATCAAAAACTTACTGCAGTTAATAAGAAATTAATTTAAAACACAAAAATAATTCCCTCTGAGGCAATTAAATTACTCAGCAACTGAATTGTTAAGATTTAGCAATTCAAAGGTCTCACTAGTTGAGAGGCACCCTTTTGGTGTCACATCTCTTCATCCACAGATGAGGATGTTCTTCCAAAGACCTCACAGCTTCTCACAGTAACATGCCCACCTACTCATTGTTATCTAACCCAATAAGCCAAAACACAGTGAAATAACCTGGATTAACAGCTGGGAAATCCTCTTTAGACTTCTAAGTTGCTGGCTGTAGCAGCCAGCCTCATTTAGGAGTCGATGAGGCAAAAATACAGTGCAGCTTTGTTTCTGTAGTGATACATGGCTCTTCCAGAAAGAGCTTCTTTGATAGAATGTGTTAGAGACATCAGCCTTAGATCCAGCTTTCATCCATCTCTCAACTTATCTCCATTGAGAGAGGTGTTGTGACACTTCAGTGTCTTTCCAATAAGCACACACACGTACTTGAATATGTTACTGAGTAACAAAAACTTGGTTTAGATTTCCTTCAGTATAGAACACGTGTATGAAGGAACATACAAAATCACTTAAGAGGAGAAAGCATACCATGGCTAGGAACAGAAGTGTGCCAAGTATCTCACAATGACATCTGTATTCACACGGAGCTCTCAACAGTGTCCTGATGGTGATGCTTTCACCTACCCTGGTGTGGTAACTGCCCATGAAATCTTTCACACCATAGCCTCGATTAAAGACAGATGCACAGTGTAAGGGCATGAGTAAGGAAAACCTAACCACCACCTGTGAGCTACATAAGAGTTCAAGAAAACTCAAGTAATTTATGATTTATAATTACTTTCACTCAAGTAATTTATAATGATGGTAAGAACACAAATGTTAGAAACCATATTGAAGACAAAAAAAATTAAAGATTTGTTTGTTTAGGAATATACTGAAAGAGCAAGTTACATACAACAAATACTGGCCAAACCCCTAAACACAAAAAGTTACTTTTCAAAAGTAAAAGTATAAACAACCAGCCTTTATACTGTATTTAGTATGTTCACAGTAGTGGAGTTGGACAGCTCGTCAGTTACCAAATTACACATGGGCTTGTTAGCAGCACTTTTCTTTGATAAGCAAACACATCACAGTTGAAATGCAGAAATATTTATTTTGGTTTCCTTCATTGGTTTTGAAAATTGTTTTGGTTTTATAAAACATAGAAATAGCCAACACTAAGCCAACATTTGAATTCCAATATAACAAACTACTGCTCTAACAGTTGACTTGGATTTGTGTACCTTAATTGCACACATGTATGAAATTATGCTACAGAGTAGTGCATTACAATCACACACAAATCTTAGTGCAAACCTTGTTGTGCTTGTATTTTACATATATCCATGTTTTCAAAAAACAGCAATGAATGCTAATGCAAAACCAATTCTGTTAAGGATAGCAAAAGACTTATGCTGTAGTAAGGCCTATTTCTGCTGATTTCTCAAACAAAAGGTAACTGGTTATTTTGCAATTTATCTGGGAATTAGGTTTTCATCCCTGAAGAAATACCTATCCTGGGCCAACACACAGTTCTGTTGGCATATATAAATACTTCCAATTGCTGCAAAGCATCAGGCAAAAACATTCTACCTGACCTGTTCTGCTCTTCAGTGAAGAATACTCAGTGGCTCATATATAAAGCACAGAAAACAGAGGTTATGTCAGAAGCTTTTCCGCTTACAGAGGACCTGGCACATTTTAAAAAATGCATTTTAAATACAAGTTCATTACAGGGAAACAAGCGGCTAGTACAGGTGCCATGTTTACCCCGACTGTTAGCATAGCCCAGTCTCCTGAATGGTTTGGTTTTTAAGTCTCTAGTGTTCTTGACAGAGTCAGGATCTGCTCATTTTCAGGGCTGGCACCACTCCAGGATCGTGATGATATAGCAGAGGCTACACTTGCTGATTTAACCACATCCACACTTTCAGGGCAGAACCACATATGTAGACTTACTCTGAGAACTTCAGTTCATTCTCCTTTGTAATTGAGTGCTGACTTCTACCTTATAAAATTACATCTCAGAACTGGCTGCAGACATAGAAGGGAGATACAACTCAGATGCCTGGCCCCAGTTAATATTAGGGCTAATGAAAGATGTGATGATACCACCTATACAACTGTAAAGGTTTGGGGTTTTTTGGTGGTTGGGTGATGGTGTTTTTTTGAACAGACTAAGTAATTTTTCTGAGGATGCAAGATACTTAGAGGCATTTTCTTAGCTGCCAAACCCTCTGTGGAATTGACAACTGCAAAACACACTGCAGACAGCAAACATGCTGGCAATAAAACCTTAGCTCCTTGGTGAAGGCAAGTCCCATTTTGGCCAAGGAAATCTTAAATAACTTACATATAGTTACCATTTATAGTTAAGGCTCTTTTTGGAAATTGTAGGTCACCATAAAAACAGTATGCAACACAACTTGACAGTAAGGCAGTGTTCCATTTCTTCAATGTTCCTATGGCAAGTACTCATTTTTGTACAAGTTAATGATTGCACGGTTTCCTTCCCTATGTTTGCTGTAGTCAAAATACAGATATGAAGGCCAACAGTAGACATCAGATGTGTGCCACTTTCCTCATTCCATTTGCAGTTACATTTTGGCATTAGCATAGAGTTCATCTATCTGTGACTGGAAGTATTTTCGCAGTTCTGGTCGCTTTGCCTTCAGTGTTGGTGTCAACAGGCCGTTTTCAACAGAAAACATTTCAGTGTGCAGAACAATGTCTTTTACCTGGAAAACAAAAAGTTACTAGCCACGCTGAGTTCCTTCAAATAGACAAGGCTATTAAAAACTTGCACAGACATCAAAAAGCCCATTGCTTTAAAAGTTTTCCAGATACAAATTAAAAGCAGTTTCTGGAATGATGCGATGCCTGGGTTGGTTCTTGGTCTTGCTAGCTCAGTCAGTCCAGGAAAGCATCATCGAAGGTAAAAAGGTTGCACAGAGACCCTCATGGTGGACATACATGGTTTATTGATCCTCTGTTGCCATGAGGCTCCAGAGGAGGTCAAACCCCATTGGAGTCCAGGACAGGATCTCACCCCACTTCCTGTCTGCATGGATTTATAAGGGGGTCTAGGATTCTGGGAGGGGATTAGGGAATGGCCAATGGGAAGGGGAGGTGGGAGTGGTGTAGGGAGGGATAGGAATGGTTTGGGTCCATATGTGGGGATAATGGGGAAGGAGTGAAGGTAGGATTAAACTGGGGAGGAGATACAGTCCAAAGCCAGGTTTTACAGAACCACATATTAAAACATATAAACATAGAAGCAGATAAACAGAACACATTACTACACTGGAGAATCAGATATATATTGGTGTTGAGAAGTTTAAAGAATTATGTGTTTGGTTCTCAAAAGAATTTTACCTGTTCAAATGACTTCAAACCAGATTCTTTCCCAACTCTCACCATGTCTTCCAGAATGTATTTTTTGACATCCTGTGGATACAGGAACACATTGTATAGCTTCAACTTGAAAAAGTTGATGCAGAAGAGCTGTTTAGTTATATGTGCCTCACCTTGTTTTTGCATAGCTCTTGATAGGAGCCTTCAATTCCCTTTTTCTTGGCCCAGCTGCGCAGAGTATCAGGATCAGGTACCACAACAGCTACTAAGAAGGCCTGAAAAGGAATTTTTGTCAAGTTTTTAAGCCAACACTTTAGTTCCTACACATTTCTTACTAGTCAGTTAGGTTTTGGAGAGTGTTTCTCATCCTGCTGTAAAGTCAGCAGCTACCTGAACACAGGAGTGAAGTTCAGAAGCTTGCACTTGAGAGAATTACTCTTAAGACCCACACTTCTATTTACCCTTGAAAGATCCTAGGTATCTTGGGGCTTTTCTTGGTGTGGGGGATGGTTTTTTTTTGTATTTTTTGTTGTTTTTTTTTCCCTGCACACTGTTAGCAATTTATATACAGTCATTTATACTCAATTAAATTAGTTCAGCTCTGCTACTTGGTCAAATTAAATCCAGAAACATGCTATATAGCTGCTGGAGTCTATTCAAAACCAAAATGTGTAATGATAAAAATTTAAGCTAAATATTTAAGATTTTGGTCCCAAAGTTTGAGGCGGGGGGGAGGGGGAAAGGAACTCTTTTCTGCATTCTCCTTTTGTATTAATTTTTTTAAATTACTGAAAAATGCTTACCTGCAAGCTCTCTCCATGGACAAACACCTGTGCAAGTGCTTCACACCTCAGATACACATTTTCTATTTTCTCTGGTGCTATGTACTCTCCCTGGGCTAGTTTAAATATGTGTTTTTTCCGGTCAATGATTTTCAACGTACCGTTCTGTTGACAGAAATAACTTTCACTCAGAAGAGGCACTTCAAGCGAAGAGTCAATCTACACAGCTTAAGCATCATTAGTAAAACTGTGCTAGAGCCAGAGTACTGTCAAACTAACGGTAGAAGAGGACAGGTTAATGTCCATCTAATCTAAACTAGATAAAGCCTCAGGACTGGTACTGCCAATACTTTTTTTAGCTCCAGGCACACAGATTTAGCTAAACAGTAATTATCCTCCTCCTCAAATTACTTGTCTTTCACTGAATTCATTCTGTTCAAGACTCAAGTTTTTCTATCTTTAGTAATTCGTTTAGTTTGTTTAGTAATTTGTTAAATTACTGCTGACAACTACAGAAGTACCATTTCAGCTATATAAGTTAACTTACCGGTAGCCATTTCCCAATATCTCCTGTATGAAGCCAGCCGTCTTTGTCCAGAGCTTCTGCTGTTTTTTCTGGATCTTTCAAATAGCCACGAAACACAGTTGGCCCTTTTACACACACCTGCAAATAGCCATTTGTTAATGTATGCCACTATGAAAGGAAGTTAATAATCGCTATTTGCAACAAATGCTTTCTCAATAACCCCCACTAAAAAGACAAGATGAAGTCTGTGTTTGTACAGAAATCTCCACTTGTGGTTTTTGGAGACCTAACATTTTCCATTGCTATGAAGTATAAGAGTAAGCCATTGGAAGCTGTTTTCTTCCAGTCTAGCAGCAGTGTTCCCACCTGCTATTTGAACTATCTGAATTTATCAGAAGAAATGTTTTTATTTATGTGAAGAAATTCTGCTGGATCCACAAATACTGCCCCTTAGCCTGGCAACATGTTTATTTCAGCTTTTTGTGCATTTTGTGCTAACACTAGTGGAAAAAAGTAGCTGTGTATCAAGCAAATGACACATTTGTTGTCCAAAAGTACACCAGTGTTAACACCTAAGGACTTAGACCACTTTGTAGGAAAAAGGAACCCAGCAATTTCACTAAATTGAAGTTTGTCTGTATGTGTGTACAAAGAAAACCAAGAATGACTTCTCTGAATATAACTGTGTTGTGGTTTTAAGTAGCCAGAGTTTTTTATTAGCTGGAGGGGGCTATGAGAGAGGCTTCTTTAAGAAGCTGCTGGAATTCTCTCTGCTCTAAGCTAGCTCAAGGTCGACTGGTAACACCTCTGTGATAACATATTTAAGAAGAAGAGAAAAAAAAGGCAAGACAGAACATCATGGCCACTTAAGAGAGAGGAGAGGGAGAAGTTTGATTAACACCAAGGTTGGAGAGAGGAGAAAGAGAAAATGCCTTGAACACTGGAACAGGGCCCCAGCAACCCATGGGGGATCACAGGAGCGAAGATTCGCCTGCAATCCGTGGAAATACTGGAAGACTTCCACGCCGGAGCAGNAGGTGTCTGTAACATCTATCAAACTTCTCACTCTTAAACTCTTAAGCTCTGATTTTAGTAGTAGTAGTAGTGAATACTTAAATATTAGTAGTAGTTAATACTTAATATTCTAAGTTAGAGCCTGTTTTGCTTGTGAAATAGTTAATAAACAGTTGCTTTTAATCCTTATCATAAAAGTCAAAGTTTTTTTCCTTCTCTGGGAAATTTTGGATCTATGTGTGGACTCTCAGCATTTAGCCAGAGTCAAACCATAACAAACTGGATGTGTGGGAATTGTTAGGATCAAAAAACATGCTTCTAAGATATGAGAAAAGGGCCAATACTATTAATGGTTCATAGGTGAAGAGGCTGCCACAATCAGGTCAGACCTTACAAACTAAATTAAAACAATTAATAGAATATTTGTCAGTAAGAGAACATAAAAGTAAAGCAACTATTCAAGAACATGGAATAGACCCTGAAGGATCCCAAGACAATCCCAGATTTAAGTATTTTCTTCTCAATATAACACCCAAGGTTAAGTTTTTTTTTATGAGGAGAGGAGGGCCACAGTATACAACTTTTGGTTTAAGGATCAGCACGACTATAGAAAACCTTTCCTTAGAAATGAGAACATGGAGATAGGAAAGATAAAACAAGATTGAAGCAAAACTTAAAGATGCCCACTGCACACAACTGTTAGGGAATCAGGAGTCCAAAAACCTCAAACTCTACAAGAGTCCTCAGAAGCAACAAAGGAATCAAACCATCACACTAACATGGGAGTGGCTTGGCACACATAATGACAGGAGACAGTAGGAAGGATCTAGTCTGAGCAATAGTATCAGAACTATTAAAGAAATTACTAGTAAAGAAACTACCAGAACTACAAAAGAAATTACTAATGTAGTTCAGCAACCAATTCTTGAAAAACTCATCCCAAGTATGTCAGTGCTTACCCAGCATGCTGATGAACTATAATACAATGAACATGAGATATTGTCAACAGGAGGGAGATCAGGGTGTAAGTGATTACACTGTAGTGACAGTACCAAACTTGGGACCAAACCAAGGTCATATTTCACAAACCAAGTAATTTCTGTTATAAAACAGAGCTTATGTGGAAGAATGAGTAAAGGAGAACTCTACATGTCTCAGTCAAGTCAAAGACTAACCAATCAAATGTTTAATTTTTCAAGGCTCCTATAATCACAGGAATGCAGTAAGTGACAGCTTTTCCCAGTAGAGAAGTAAAGACAGCAAACCATTTATCTGTTTCCTGCTAACTGGCACTAAGACCTCATCTGCATATAATCATATATAATCCTGTTCACAAATTTATCCTTCTTGAATACAGGTAACTGACAAAAGTGAAGAGCAAGGCTGACAGAGGGAGAGTATTGAAAGCTTTCTCTCAGAAAGGAAGACTAGGAGTGTTTAATCCAGCTGAAAAGCACACAATATGGAGGCAGATTTACTTTAGGCAAATTGATTAAGAGAGCCAGTTCCATTGCCATGGGCTTCAAGTTCTGTGAAACAAGTTACAACACTTAGTCGTTATATTCAGAATAATTCACACTGAGGAAGTTAGGCCTGAAAGACAAAGATGGTACCTGATATACTAAGGGCCTACTGTTTTTATTCTGGTCCAAAGTAACTCCTAATACAGCAAACTTTCACAGCAAGTGCAAGCTAAATATTTTTAGGAGGGTTTTTTTTTTTAAAAAAAAGAAGCTACTGAACTGTTTCTCATTATAGGGATTTATCATCAATTCTATTAGCAGACCAGGCTTTAAAAGCATATTTAAAGTGAAGCAAAAATTGCGGATGAAAACTAAATATGGGGTGATATGCAAGGCAGTAAAGAATTTTGACATTGCTCTCCACTTACAGTTTCTCACCACCAAGACCAATAAAATTCTTGAGAATTTCTGAGGATTAAACCCCAATGATTCATCTCTAGTCTCACAAAACCAAAATGAAGATTATAAATTGTTTGTAGCCGCAAATCGATTACTTGCTTAAGCTACTTTTTAACTCATCCATGTCTCATTCCCCAGCTGCCTCACAGATTCTTGAAAGCATAAGAAAGACACCACAGTTCATTTGCTTTCAGGGCTTTGGGAAAGTAAATTACTACATGGGCGTCTGTTCAAAGTATATACACAAAGTTCAATGTGTTTATATTTTATTGAGAAAAAATATTTTAAAAAATTGCATATAGTATTACATACAAAGCTGGGTCCTCAAAGTACAATTTGTAAAACATGTTCAATTCGTGCAGGCTGCATAAAAAAGAGTTCAAAAAAACATGCAGGAAGTCACCACAAATCATCATCAGCCTTCAAGGCATTTTATCTCCATTTCTCTTAAAAAAGTGTTCCAGCCACTTTAAATTACCTCATCTCACACATCACAAGCTAGGTAACCAGCTACATGCATCAGCTGCTCTCCAGCCCTTGGCAGTAGAGTGGGAGGCAAGTCCTCTGCAAGCATTCTGCTGAAGGATAAATGCAGTATGGGATGGCTACTTCTACCTTCTCAGCTATCCTACAGCTGGAAGAGGGCATGGTGGTCATACAACCATATATACTATGGGATAACACACCAGTATGTAAGCTGCTTCTTCTCCCCTCCAATATCCTATTTCCTGGTTTGCTTCTGTGAGTCATTACCTGATATTGCACGCAGGCGTCTTAGATTTTAGGTAACAGGCCATATTTAGCACTTGTACTAAACTCAGTTGTTATTTCCATAAAAATCTTCCAAGATTTCACAAGAGGCTCATATTGACCTTCTGAAATTACTTACCTCACCCTCTCCTTTGGCAGCCAAGTAATTCATTTCTTGTACATCAACAAGTTTGATGATATTGCATGGCATTGGTGCTCCAACATGACCTATTGAATAGAGTAACATCTCAACAGCCTGAACTGCTTTTAAGTCAGATTCTTAAAAAAAATAAACTGGTTACACACTGAAGGAAGATGGAAAACTGATTTATGGTAGCTTAAATTTGCTGGCACTGAAACATTCAATTCTCAGATATCCCTAGAATGTTACAAGCTGAATCATGTACTCAGGCCTGCTTTTCCTTATAATCAGGATCCTCACGCTACACACATATTTAAGCAGCAGAAGTCCCACTATAATTTCAACTATCAATTATCTTAGGGAGCTAGAGATGTAACAGCTGACAGAAGTGCAGACTGTTTGTTCCAACACCAAAAAAATGCCATTTAGATTTTCAGCACATTCATTTTCCAGAATATTCACAGCTATTTAGGAGCAGAAACTTCAAGGGATCCCTTCAAATTTTTTTTTTATTTCACTTGAAGAAAACCAATCTTACCCTTCATGATAGGTGTTGCTGAAGATTAAATAATGTGATCGGGGACACCTAAAAGATTTCAGCACCCTGAAATTTAATGGACAGGCAGATTTAAACATCATACCTGCTGTCCAGTCACCAGGCAATGACAGGCAGCATCCAGCTGTGCATTCAGTCTGTCCATAACCTTCAAAGAACTAGAATGTGAAATCAAAGTATTATCCAAGACCATTACTTTTCAACATAGTTTCTTCATTAAAATGAAATTAAATTGTTTTTCTTATTTAAATTTGAGTGTACCAAAATCCCCAGAATCTTCTAAAAAGAATACTACCTTAGTTTTATCACAATACACAATTTCAAGTGCTAATATTCCACCTTCAGTTCCAATACTTAGAGTAAGTTCTCTCTAAACAAGTGACACTTGTTTAGATTAAAACAAAAATCAACAGAAGAAGCAAGAAAAATAAAGAACCATCGTACTAGCAGTGACTTCATTCACATCACTTGAAGACAGGTTTGTCTGAGACAGCCAGGAACTGAATCCCTACACCCCATCACAGTTCTGTGATTATTATACACTGGGCAGGCTTGTCTATGCAAAATGCATTGTTATACCAGAACAACACTGAAACTTCGGGAAGTTACAAAATCCTGATATTATTTTACAGTATTTTTGTTTTCCATCCTTGAAATTTATTTCATTTCAACATTTTGTGTTCCATTCTGTGCCATCATTACTCAGATTTCACCTCCAAAACATACCCTTTGAAGAGGCTCTGAAGATAAATGCAATGTGTGCAAACTGATTCACCCTGGTCTCATCTTCAAAGCAACACCACTACAATATCATCACATGGATTATTAGATTCTCTACAGTAGTTAGGAATACTTCTGTAAGCAAGGCAAACCCCAGAAACTTAATCCAGGTATGTAATTTATTGCTTACAGCAGCCCACCAAAAAATCTTCCCTTTAAGACAGCTCAGCTGGTTACTTCATTTAAAAGACTTTGGAATGAATACAGGAAATGCTAGAATGAATACTAGAAATGCTCTAACATCAAAGCTGGAACCAGGTATTAAAATCTTTATGTTTTAGGATTAAGGTCAGGCAACTCACCTGACAACCAAGAGCTGCTCTCAGGAAGATCAGTACACTTGCAGATACAGGTGCTGCTCCTGTAATCATCAGCCTTACTTTTCCTCCCAAACTTGCCTACAACAGACAGAAGATACTGTGGACACCAAAAGCATTTTAGAGATATTTTCAGAGTCATCTTCTACTTCACTCTCAGTCATTGTTCACCTACAGTGCCACCCACAAGTGTTAGAGAATAAAGTTTAGTCTGCTATTGCAAGCTGTCTTTTTTGCAGTGTTTTTAGTCTCATCAATAGCTGGAAGACATGGTATCTCAAACAAACAATATCTATACAGACTATGCTATGGTGCACTGCAATGCAGACTCTGCCAAAACTTTGAAGAGCTTAAACCATGGCCTTACAGCGATGGCTCTATTTTTAACTGCCTTCTATCAGCTTCTCATACATCTTGAATGCTACAAAAAGCAGCTACAGGGGCATGTAACCAAAGTTAAGGCCATAACAGAGGGTGATGGTGAACAGAGCTGCATCCAGCTGGCAGCCAGTCACCAGTGGTGTCCCCCAGGAGTCTGTTCTGGGACCAGTCTTGTTTAATATTTTTATTGACAATATCAATGAGGGAATTGAATCTTTTATTAGTAAATTTGCAGA
>WEIV01023725.1:0-12004 GCA_013390005.1 Calyptomena viridis
ACCTTAAACCTCATAATTGGTCAGCCAGATCCTGAAATAAAACATTTTCAATATTTAAATTGCTATCTCTGTGAATAGCTTTAAGCATGATAACATAGAAAATGACATATTGCATGATTTTGAGACCATAAGTGTGCAATTTTAAGCTTCAGGAAGAATTAAAGTATTGTCAAAACTTCATGAGGAAACAAACACTAAGCTTTAGAGTTTGATTTCTGGTGCACTCTGGATTCTAATCCTTTGTTGTCTTGATCAGTCTTCATCTCTGTATATGGATCTTCCTCAGCTTCCATTTTCTATGCACTGCTGATGCCTACATTTTCAGGGCTTTTTATTCTGCTTCAGTAATTGGAGTGTTGGATTATGTGCTACAAGTACTGAGCTACTGCTGAGATTATATTTATTCATGGATTTTTGCTTTCTGACAAGCCCTGTTATTACCTGGCATGCACACTTGGTGGTGATATGTGGGCACAGGTTGTCCTTCTACAACAACATTGTAAACAGACACAATCTTCCTTCAGATGAGAGATATGCCCTTGTGAATTTCTTGGATGTATTTACCTAAATGGTTTACTAGATTGGATTTCCTTCACTAAAGACAGAGAAAGCAAGCAAGAACCATCCTTTGCAATCTCAAGAATACAGGAAAAGATGTTTGACACTACTTATAACTCTGCCAAAGGAGAACAGAACTGTTTGTAATCTTCTTCCATCTACCCTTGGCTTTTCTAAATATATGACAGAGAACGTTTACCCTTATGAGTATGATGGTTATCACAACTGAATTTGGCATACTAGTATATGTTTAAGATGCAATCTTTCAAGATACTGCAGAACTTTTTCACCTTTCTTGTGAAAAATGTGATAGCTGCGAATACTAATACAGACTTAACTGCATTTGTATTTCAAAATAATACTGAAGCATGGAAGAATGAGTAGTTAAGACATATAGAAGTCACCACAGAATAACTCAATACCTAAAGAAGAAATTATTCCTGTCCAATTATATTGGAAGTTTGAAACACAGAAGGCGTCTAGGAAAGTACTGTCACTTCCTACAGTTTACAAGTTGACCTTCTGTCTTCCACAATACTTCCAGATACTAGAATAAAATATGAAGATAAGATGAGAAGAGTAAGCAGTTTGGGTGGTTTCCTATTAAAATCAGATTATAAAATGTATCAGAATTGTTCAAATACCATGATTGGTCAGCCATTGAAGAAAATGCAAGCAAAAGTTGTATAGCTACATGTAGAAAGGTGTTGACATTTGAATACAAGCATAATTATGAATTTTTTAAAACATACTCTATATAACACTTGTTTGATATGCCACATAACAGACTCTTCTAGAATCAGCTCCTCCTTACATGAGAATGAGAGAATATTTTTCCACATGTGCTTCTATATCACTTTAGACATGAAGTGAATGGTGCAATCATCTTTTGGATTTACTTNAGTACTTGTAGCACATAATCCAACACTCCAATTACTGAAGCAGAATAAAAAGCCCTGAAAATGTAGGCATCAGCAGTGCATAGAAAATGGAAGCTGAGGAAGATCCATATACAGAGATGAAGACTGATCAAGACAACAAAGGATTAGAATCCAGAGTGCACCAGAAATCAAACTCTAAAGCTTAGTGTTTGTTTCATCATGAAGTTTTGACAATACTTTAATTCTTCCTGAAGCTTAAAATTGCACACTTATGGTCTCAAAATCATGCAATATGTCATTTTCTATGTTATCATGCTTAAAGCTATTCACAGAGATAGCAATTTAAAAATTAAAAATGTTTTATTTCAGGATCTGGCTGACCAATTATGAGGTTTAAGGTAATTTAAATGATGCACACATGTAGTGAGATTATCAAATATCAATGCCTTTCCCAGGAATGTAGAAATAGGAAAAAAATTAAAGAAACCGTCACAGAAAGTCAGAGCTATTTTGCTGACATACTAAAATCTCATAATTTTGGGTTTGTTTGTTGTTGAGGTTTTTTTGTCTTAATATTATTAATTAGCCACAGCCATGAGATCTAGAATTTAAATTTATCTTAAAAGGATTGGAACTTAGCAAAAATTATCAGACCTGGAGTTCCAGGAGTCTCAGGATGATGATTTCTTCCTTCTTGCTCATTGGTGTCCTAGTGTTAGGCAGTTTGTCACTTCTCCCTTTCTGGTCCATGTCTATATGTGGACCATATAGACATAGCGGAGACGTAGCGGATGTGACATATGCATTGCATGTGTGTTGTTAATTTTCTGACCTTCTGTAGTTGTCTAAGACTGAGTGTGGTGGTGTAACAGAGCTGCCTTCTTGGAATTTAGATGTTGCGAACAGCAGTTTAGTTTTTTTAATTTGGCAAAGTTTATCCTTTAAATGGGCTGACAATTTTGTCTCTACGCATAGACAAAATTGGCAATAGAACTCCCTGTGACAACAGTTCTACGGATTTACGATTTATTTAAATTAGACTGATTGCTTACTGCTTGATGGGAAAATTCAAATCATAGCTTCTCAGTAGTGGTAATTCATGACCAAGAAGTGATCTGTCATGGAGGTCAAGAAGGCTCACCTGCAGAAGGGCCTTAGAAGCAGGAATGCCAGAGACAGAGGGTCTCAGTTGATGAGACAGAAAACAGCAGCCTTTGCGTGTCCTGTAGCCATCCTAGAATTGTGAGAACTCACTTTGGACAGCAGAGCTGAGCTGGGGTTTGAACTAGGGGCTGGGCTAAAGTGTCCGGCATCACCATTCATAGGATTAGTGCTGATGCAAGTATATATAAGGAATCAGCTCATGATGGATCTTAACTGCTTATGGTGGCAGGATTCTGTCTGTTAATTTTTTTAAATTCCTATTTATTCAAGCACAAATGTGTGTTTAACTCACCTCAAGGAGTAAAATAAAAGTTCTCTAACATGGTGATGATATTATCGATGTCATGGAAAGGTGATATTATTTGTATGTCACTCTACCTATTCAATATTTCAGCGGGAACAAGTCCAATTCTTCTACTATGTTATGTTGTCCACTCCCACACCTTTTTACTACCTTGTAACAGCATCTTGAGGACAGCAATATTCAAATTAGCTAATATGAAAGAGCTGAAAAGATGGAAAGAGATAACTATGAACAACTTCTGAAGCCATTGAATACACAGCACAGGAGTTTGGGGAACCAGTATCTAGGGTAGGACTCGATTGGGTAGAACTAGAAATAGTGTAATTTTTTTTTTCCATGACAATAAATTGATTGTGTTTGGGCTTGTATGTTGCTTTCCTAAGAATAGTAAAATATTTATTAATGATAAGAAAATTACCTTATGACTGTGAAGTAGAAAATACGTAATTATGTCATACCTTCAAGCAGAAATATGAGGTCTCCAAAAACAATGAACACTAAATATTTTTGGGAGTTACACAGAGGTATTTGTGACAAGGATACCTCTAGAACAAGTACAAAAATAGTGTGCCATAAGAGCTTGAATCTTGTCCTCATTTTTCACATATTTGTGGCAAAGCAGTTTGTAATTTAAAATGTCAAGAGACATACAGTTTTGGGAGTGCAACTTAAACATAGTCTATCTTACATCGAAGAAATTGAAATATCGTTAGTACACAGAAGCAATCTCTCCAAGGTATAATAATGTATTCTACATGTCAGTCTGCTCCCCACAATGAATGCATATTGTTCCATTTATCACTTGTATGATTTAGGGTCTTGGAATCAAATGAAAGCAGATATACTACTCCTTCCTTGGTTTCTCAGTAAAGCTATAGAAGAATTGTATTTTATTTAAAAACAAACAAAGAAACAAAAACAACCAGATAAGCAGTTCCTGGAAGAGATTATATTAATATATTGTAAAAAATACCATACATTAAATATGCAGATTTTTTTTTAAATAATTGTCCATTTTAATCAAAACTGCAATTGGTCATTTTCATCAGTGCAATAAAATTGTTCTTCTCCTACAAAATCAAAAAGGCAAGGACTAAGTAAAGATGCTTTTACCACTGTGACCCACAGTTGCCAATAAAATTTTCTAACCTTCTAAGAGCTTGATCAATTTTCATCATGGACATATAGTATCAACCAAATAGTATGAAGTCCTGAAAGCAGAAACCACCTGACTATGTCTCATTCACAAGGAAAAAATCTCACAATTCTATTCAACAGAACTCTATCTGCTTTGAGCTGTTGAATACCCTAGAGATAGTCAGACCTTAATTTTGTATCTCAAAATTATATACATGGTTTTTACTTTGTTGGGCTATTGTAATGTGGTTATATCACATATAGCACTGAATCACAAAATCATGGGATCACAAAATCACAGAATGGGTAAGCTTGGAAGGAACCATAGTGTGTCATCTGGTTCAACCTCCCTGCTCCCGAAGGGTCATCCTAAAGCACTTGGCACAGAATAGCTTCCAAATGGTTCTTGGGTATCTCCAGTGAGGGAAATTCCTCAACCCCTCTGGGCAATCTGTTCCAGTGCACAGTCACTTATACAGTACAGAAGTTCTTCCTCCTGTTCAGACGGAACTTCTTGTGCATTTGTTTCTGCCCATTGCCTCTTGTTCTACTACTTGGCACCACCAATACTTAAAGACATTAATGAGGTTCCCTCTCAATACCTCTTCTCAAGGCTGAACAGGCCCAGCTCCCTCAGCCTTTCCTCATAAGAGAGATGCTCCAGTCCCTTAATTATCTTTGTGGTCCTCCACTGGACCTGCTCCAGGACCTCCATGTCTCTCTTGTACTGAGGAGCCCAGAACTGGACACAGCATTCCAGGATAAACCTCACTAGGGCTGAGGAGAAGGGCCTCCCTTGACCTGCTGGCAATGCTCTTCCTATGCTCCCCAGGATATCTTTGGCCATCTTGGCCACAAAGACACACTGCTATCTCAGGGACAGTGTGTTGTCCACCAGGACTCCCAGGTCCTTCTCTGCAGAGCTGCTTTCCAACAGTTCAGCTCCCAGCCTGTACTGGTGCATATGTGTTGTAATTCTAAAAGACTTACACTATTTCCAACTCTTAGAATGACTATAGACTATTTTTATATGGGGAGGAGGAGAAATTAAATTATAATGATATCAGAAATTAAAAATTAATGCATATTTATAAAAGCTGGTTAGAATTGAGATAATAAATTTAGATTTGGATGAAAATTGGTAATTACATTTATTCATATGCAAAGTGGATTTTCATATGCCAATCTGCCAGCCGAATAACTAGCTTTACTATGTCCACTAATCTGAAATTCAAATAACTCAGTATTAAAATAAGACAAAGTAAGCAAACAGATAATTTTAAAATGTGGTACAAATTTACAGGAAACATTCATCTGATGTCTTGGATCCTTTATTTGTTTAATAAACTGGGGATCAGACAACCTCAATACAAACCCTTGATCCAGATTCTTAGCATTCTTTTAGCATGAATGATGGCATAATCCCATATATTGCAAAATTAATGCAAAAATATGTTACAGAAATGGATAATACAAATATTAATATGGTATGCAAACAATTCTATAGTTCTATAGTAGATTAAAAAAAAAATCTGAACATTCCAGAAATTATCAGGAGCACCAATTACAAGTCAGACTGGATTTTTAGTTGTCTTATTGCTTCAAATGACACTATGAACTTTTTAACATTAATCATATAATATTAAACACTGTCAGTTTTCCGTGGTGCATGAAGGAATGATTGTGCCAGCCATTTGAAAAATTCTGCAATGCTAAATTGAAGATGGTTTCAGTCATCTTTGGAGATATATGTATGCAATTTTTAATCAAGTAAGATGGGTTTCTAGTAAACTTGTGATTGAATTTTACAAAAGGTAGTGAAGTAGTCATCCCAAGTAAATGTCTGTATTCTTTATAAAGACATTGGAGAGAGGATAGTTAAGGCAGCTGAATCTCATCTGGATTTCTGTATAAGTACAAGTCTTATCCATTCAATACAGACAGCCTGAACTACATAAGATGATCCAGGTGCTTCTGGACATATATTAGAAGTAGTTGTGCCTTTATACTTAGATAGGAAAATGGATTAAAATTTAAATTGCACTTGAAATTCAAAAGGTCATTTTATATTTGACTTTACATACATACATACATGTTCTTTTGTATGGTGATTTTTGTCATTCCAGTGAGAAATACAATTCCCCTACTTCTGACTGCCGTGTTGATTGAGATATTTTAGATGCAATTTCAAGAGTTTCGTAATTTGCAATTTTATGCTACTAAAATATATTTTCTCATGGATATAGTTTTCATACAGCTGATTTCTTTTTTTTAAAGTTTTATTGTCTGTATTTAAACATTCTGGATCTATGCCTGAAAAATTTTTAAACTTTCATGTTAAGTAATTCAGTTGCTCTTTCTAGTTTCGGAAAGTTTTACCCTTTTTTATCTTTGAATTGCTGCAGTGTAACTGCATAGTTGTGATAGAAATTTAGAAGGTCTTTGTCTGAAATATGCCTTTTGAGGTCTTCCTGGAACCTGCTATCATCCTATGGGACTCACAAGCAGTTTAAAAATTTAATTTTTTTCTGCAGTTTCTGAGCATTCTCAGAACTGTTCTGTTCCCCAAAACTCCATGAAAGCCATTCCCTACTCCAGCATCACACAGCTCATTCAAAAGTGTTAGTCCACTAAGAATGTGCCAAAACATAGGGACAGTGAACAGACACGGAAGCTGAATACTCAGCTAAAGCCAACTGTGGGAGTTCCTTCAACCCCACCAGAGTAAAAAATGAGAAAGTGATAGCAGGGAACATGACCTGGTTATGGCTCTTTGACTCATGTCTTTCACTAGGTATTAAAAAACTTGCACATGTCACTCCTATCTAAGTGTTGTCCTAACAAGATAAGGTTCCTATGACCTGACCTTGGGGGATGTGAGTTTTTCTTCCTAGAGGGAAGCAGAAACTTTCAGAAAACGCAGTTTGGAGAGCTGATGAAGGTGAGCAAAGGTGAAGTTAAAGCACTTGAGCTTTAAAAAAAAAAAAAAAAAATTAGGCTTTTCTCTGTTCATTACCCTTGGCTGCATTAATTTATGGTGGATACCTTAGAAGCATTTGTATATTAAGGTATCCTCAGATACATGCACAGGCAATCTATATATGCATGGTCATTTAGATAAAGCCAAGAAAATGTTGCTATAATTCTTATAATTGAAATCTTAAGAGTTTAACCACTAGTAGTTCGTACCAAATTGTTATAGAAAAAGAAATAATAACATGGTTCAAATTATTACACAGACACTTAGTTCCTATCCCTTTCCTTTTGTTATGCTCACCCTTGCCCTTCTCTGGGTTCTAAGACTGGTTATTTTGTTCTGATCATGTTGCTGATGTGGTGTTACAGTAAGCTGTAAGCTCCTGGAGACCTTCAGCACAAAGCGGAATATAATGTGCATGTTGATGTTTTCTTCTTTCTCACTCTAAGATTCACTTGAAATAATTGTTCTGTATATTTTCTAACACAGTTTTACACCTTCACTCTTTTTCCCTTGATCTGCATTTCTATATCCCATTCAAATTTACTAAATATAGTGGCTTTTACCTATGTTGGATATTTATTCATTGTTCTCCTTACTCCTCCTAAAATAATTATTCTCATATCTTCAATCTGGCTTCATATGAATATGATTTGATATAAACAAACAAATATGAATCTATTTTAGCGCTATCCACCTGTGTAATTAGATTATAACACTGAGTTTCATTTCTGATGTTCATATTCCAAGTTACTTATAGCCATTTTGGGAGGACCACTCATGTTTCCTATCATGGCTTATACTGTATATTTGCAACACATTATCTGTTTGCTTGCATTTAGCTCACTAGTTGAGGAAATCTGTTTCAACTTTATTCGAGGACCTATATTGATACTTTGATGATAACCACATATTTTAAGCCTAATAACACTAATGCTGAGTGTTATTCCCAGATGAATAAGGATATAAAGATGATATAAAGTGGCTATGTCATGTATCTGCTGACTCTCTTGCATCTTTTCATTGAATGGAAATGGAGAACTGTTACATTGATAAGAAAAGCATCTACTTTTTTTCTCCTCTCTCTTGTGTTCTCCCCTGCCTGCAGTGGTTCTTCTTGTATTTCAATCCTCATTAAAATGCTTATTTATTTTACAAACAACTTTTACCTTTGTCTTGGTGTTATGGTTCTATTTTAAGGAAAACTTTTTCCCTTTTGTTTGCGGGCGGGGGGTGCCAGAGGTGCCGGCGGGAGCGGCGGGNTCATTCAGTTTCTTTAATCAGTGATCACCTTGCCTTGTAAAGGTTTATTTTTCCTGCTCAGGGTCTATCTAAAGCTTTCTTTAGTTTTATTCATGAATTTCTGTCTATTCTGAATTTTATACCTGCTTTTTATATAGGATGGGGGCAGTCAACACTTGTATTTCTAAATATTTGGAAGGGCTTGGCCAGAAGGTGGAATCCTGGTGAAGTTCAGGTGGATGGGCTGCCAAAGGATGAGGAGCAGGATTTCACTGCGAGCTCACATATTGTATCAAAAATAACAAAAGCCCATCAGAGAAATTAGTCATTGTCTTGGTTTTGAGACAATTGTACTATTTAAATTTGAGATCAAGAAACTCTCCGCAAAATACAGAAAATGGAACAACAGCTCTTTTCTTAAAGATAAATATTATAAATATGAATATATATATATACATATGTGATACAACATAGAACACAAAACAACAACTCAAGAACAACTGGCATTCATGCTCTGAGAGCACTCTCCCCCTTGGGGCAGTTATAACTCTGGCACCAGCAAGGCCTTAGGAGACAGCTGAGAACCCAGTGAGAGCTCCCACGGCCACAACAATGGTGGCTGCGACAGTGGTGGAGGTTGTCTGGGACCCCTCCACAGGCAGTGAAAGGAAAGCTCGCTCACCATTCCCCAAAGTGGAGGGAGGGGAAAAGAAGCTCCTTCACAGATGACATCTGCCTGAGGGTCTGGGGCAGGTTCTGACGGTGGTGTCGGTCCACAGGGAAAGTGATAAAGGAGCACAGCACAGCGTAGTTGCGATGCATCAATACCGGACAGCAGCATACACTGGTCAGGAGTTGGGAGTGAGCCAGGACCCCCTGGTGGCCACTGTGAGAACGTGCGAGATGGCAACTCGGCTGCAGAGCCAAGCACAGGGCCGCGTGACAAAGAGGGTGGGAGAAGTGCAGGAGTGAAGTGGGACACAGCTCAGCTGGACGAGGTCAGTTGCGCTGCCAGAAGCAGCCAACCCAAGGCAAGGTCTCTCTCATGTGCACTTTTCACATTCCCCATTTTCCTGCGATGCCTTCCCCTTGCCTGGGATTAGCACAGCTCTGCGTAGTGACACAGACCCCTTCACTGCCTTGCCCCCTCACCCCGCGGGTGGTGGCTGCGGCTGCACAGAACCCTTGGCCCCCAGGAGCTGGTCCCCGGAGTGAGGGGGGGTGAGGAGAAGATGACGCTCAGGACCTGAACCCAAAGCTGCATTATACAGTTGGGGTGGAGAACAAATTCCATCAGAATTTAAATCCATAACAACTTTCTTGTTTAAAATCATACATTAACTGTACATACATACATACGTACATACATACATACCTGGTCACATAAGTGTTTTATAAATTTCTGTGGAAAGTTAAAAAAATTACTGATTAAATTTGTATTAGAACATGATTATTAGTTACGATCCTTTTCTTCTACCTACACATTTTGCATGCTTTTTTACTTATGGAAGTAAGTAATAATAACACTTAATAATAAATAATTTGAAATAAAACCCTGTAAATCCTGTAAAAGTAAGCATTAATCATTTAATTCCAGAGGTCGGACTATTTGAAAGAAAAACTCAGAAAATTCAAAATATCCTAAAAAAAATGGCAATTTCATACTTGGAGATGGCAACATTCTAAGCAAGCACCCTCTGGGCAGTGATGGGTCAGGATTCAAACATGTTTGAAGTGTCCTTTTCTTCAGAGATCTGTCTGCACCCTGATGGTGAGAAAGTCAGGTCTGGAAGAGGCTTCACCTGTACAGCTGCTTGGAGAAGAGCTTTCCTTGGCAGCACTTCATCCAAAATTCAGATAATATATTAAATCACAATAAAATTTCTATTTACTTCTGCTTTGCTGGCTTTTTTTTTGCTTGTTTGTTGCTTTAATTAATATTTGTTTCTGCATCTCTGTTCATTCCCATTAAAAAAAAAGAAGTAGTAAATGCTGATAAACACTACATTAAATATTCATTTCAATGTGTATAATAGTTTTTTTCCAAATATTCAGAAGTGAAATGCTAACATTCCAAGAAAATTACCATCTAGAGATAAATAAAAGCAAAGATGTGGTGTAAAAAACAGGAACAGGAAATTCCCAGAAGGAAAAAAAGAAATAGAAAAAAAGGTAATAGTTGAAGATACAGAGCAATTTAAAGTATGAAAGCAAATCAGTAATTTACTGGAAAGCCTCATACATATTTCTGTTATAGGAATAAATGAAATATTCAACTTGCCATCAACCCAAATCACCAGATCCCTTTCTGTGGGGCTGCTTTTCAGCCTCACTCTCCAATTTTACATATAATCAGGATAACATCAACACAGGTGGAGAATCTGGCCTTTGCTCTCATTAAATTTCATTTGGCTGGTGAATGCCCAGCTCCCCAGTCTGTCTAGATCTCTTTGTAAGGCCTCTTTCCCCTTGAGAAAATTCACAGCTCCTTCTAGTTTGGTATTATCATCAAACTTTCTAAATGAACACTCAAGTTCTGTGTCAAAATCATTTATAAAAACATTGAAGAGCATTGGCCCTAAAGTTGGGCCCTGAGGAACCCCACTAGTGACTGGTCACTAGGCTGATGTAACTCCATTTACAATAAAATTTTATGCCTACCCTGTCAGCCAATGGTTACTCAAAATTTTATGGACTTGTCTAGCTGTTCTGGACATTTTGTCCAGAAGGATACTGTAGGAGGCAATGTCAAAAATTAAAAAAAAACCCCCAAACATCTACTGGCTTTCTTTGATCAATTAGATGCGTGAGCTTGTCATAAAAGAAAATTTACTTCATTAAGTGGGACATTTGCCTCATGTACCTGTGCTGGCTATGACTAATGGCTGTAACGTCTCTCAAGTGATTTTCAATACCTCCAGGAACAACCATCTCCCTTTTCCCATTACAGTCTGGTTTACAGCTCTTTCAATGCTCCCTGTTAACTCTTGAGTAAAAAATTGTTTTCCTGCTTTGAGAAGGGTATACACTCCTTATTGACTGCAGACCTGGTGTCATGTAAACTGCTCCAGGATCAAAAATCTCAAAATCCTTCCACATAGTTACATAGCCAGAAAATCTGTCCTCTTGTTTTTTTCTTTCCTATTCTCTTAAACTGAAAAGATAGAGAAAAACACTACTTGTGCTTCTAATCCCTTAATCACCCTTAGGTTTCTGCCATGTGGTTTAGAATTAATCACATTTACAAGTGAAATACTTTCTTAGGTCAACTAATTTGACATCTAAGAGTTTATTTTATCTGCACGTGCATTATTTTTCTTTTGTGCATGTCATTTTTCACAGAATCAGAGTCCAACCTTTGACCTAACACCACCTTGTCAACTAGACCATGGCACTCAGTGCCACATCCTGTCTCTTCTTAAATACCTCCAGGGATGATGATTCCAACATCTCCCCAAGTAGACCATGTCAATGCCTAATCACTCCCTCTGTAAAGAACTTCCTCCTAATGTCTAACCTAAACCTCCCCTGGCACAGGTCTTGTCCTACTGCTAGTTGCCTGTGGGAAGAGACCAATACCTCCTTTCAGGCTGTTGTAGAGAGTAATAAGGTATCCCCTTCTCCAGGCTAAACAACCCCAGCTCCCTCATTTGCTCCTTGTAGGACTTGTGCTCCAGTCCCTTCACCATCCTCATTGCCTTGCTTTGGACATGCTCCAGTACCTCAATATACTTCCTAAAT